>JARQOD010000003.1:326309644-326354934 GCA_033576555.1 Oophaga sylvatica
TTTTATTATATACCTGCAGCTCCCAAATTTTACCCACATATAGTACTAACAGTAGTAGTCACTGACATATATAAAACAAAATGTTCTGCAATGGTTTACTGTATGTAAAACATGTCTCCGATCCTGTCGGCTCCTGCAGAGATTCTACAGAAGCCAACATTTGAATTATCACCTATTCTGCTATTTCTCTATGAAATATAAATATATATGTATAAATGTGTGTCAATGACATATATATATATATAACATACACACCTATACTATGTGTATACATGTATTCTATCTATTCTATTGTAAGCTGTCAGTGTGATTTTACAGTATAGTGCATTGAATTGCCGGCTTTACTAAGGACACCGGTGCGTATTTCTCGCAGGTCACACGCATGGTCTGTGTGAAATCCGTTTTTTTCTCGCACCTGGAGACATGCATTGGCAAGTCTCGGCCGTAATACTGTGCAAATCGCAGCATGCTGCAATTTCTCTCGCACGTGTAATACGCCCGAGAAAAAAACGGATGATGGGAGCTGCCCCATAGATTAAAATTGATCCGAGTGCTATGTGATTTTTTCTCGCTTAGCACTCGTCCGTATTCCTCTCTAGTGTGACTCCGGCCTTAGTTGTCCCTTTTTCAGCCAACTAAGACATTGTTCCATTACACTAACCTGAGCATGTCTACTGTACAAGCACTAACTGCTATAGTATCATGGACAGGAACCCAATTGCTACTCCATCATTAGCCCCTGCTGTGAATCGCTGGTCGTGTCAGAAATGCCTGGACTTTTTTTGATCGCTGGTCTCCCGCTGGCCAGCACGCATCGCTGCGTGTGGCAGGCAGGAGACCAGCGATCAGCTGGTAACCAAGGTACACATCGGGTTTCCAGGCGCAGGGCTGTGCCTGGAAACCCGATGTGTACGTTGGATACCAGCGAGCTGCTGCAGGGGAGCTGGTAACCAAGGTACACATCGGGTTTTCAGGTGCCGCGCAGCGCCTGGAAACCCTATGTGTACCTTGGTTACCAGCTCCCTGCATCAGCGGGCTGGTATCCAACGTACACTGCGGGTTACTAAGCGACGTTACCCGCAGTGTCGCCGTCCTGAAGGCAGCCTGAGCTGCCTGTTTGGCAGCTCAGCAGCGATCATGTAACGACACACCAGCGATCCTGACAAGTTCATATCGTTGTCGGGATCGCTGGTGCATCACTATGTAAGGCGGGGACCCTTAGTGGCATGTGTAATCACACAGACCCTTGTGTTTATCTATTGTATTTGCTCATGGATCACTATTAATTCCTCATCGCTTTACAGACATCATCACTGTCCCATTTGGGGCTCACAATCTAGATTCCCTATCATTATGTCTTTGGAGTGTGGGAGGAAACCGGAGAACCTCGAGGAAACCCACGCAAACACGGGAGAACATAAAGACTCCTGCCAGATGTTGTACTTGGTGGGATTTAACCAAGGAACGTAAGGCAATAGAGCTAACCACTGAGCCACGTGTTAATAAATAATTGACCTTTTTGTCCCCTAATCTTACAATTGGGATGATGAAACCCATGGGCCTGGAGCCCTCTTAGCCCAATCTAGAGGTATAGACTGTTAGGGTTTGTAGATTGCACCAAATATAAATTATTAACCCCTTCACCCCCAAGGGTGGTTTGCACGTTAATGACCGGGCCAATTTTTACAATTCTGACCACTGTCTCTTTATGAGGTTATAACTCTGGAACGCTTCAACGGATCTTCGCGATTCTGAGACTGTTTTCTCATGACATATTGTACTTCACGTTAGAAGTAAAATTTCTTTGATATAACTTGCGTTTATTTTTGAAAAAAACGCAAATATGGCGAAAATTTTTAAAATTTTGCAATTTTCAAACTTTGAATTTTTATTCCCTTAAAACAGAGAAATATATCACACAAAATAGTTAAGAAATAACATTTCCCACATGTCTACTTTACATCAGCACAATTTTGGAACCAAAATTTTTTTTTGTTAGGAAGTTATAAGGGTTAAAAGTTGACCAGCGATTTCTCATTTTTACAACAAATTTACAAAGCCATTTTTTTTAGGGACCACCTCACATTTGAAGTCACTTTGAGGGGTCTATATAGCAGAAAATACCCAAAAGTGACACCATTCTAAAAACTGCACCCCTCAAGGTACTCAAAACCACATTCAAGAAGATTATTAACCCTTCAGGTGCTTCACAGGAACTAAAGCAACGTGGAAGGAAAAACTTTTTAGCCACAAAAATTATCTTTTACAAACTTTTTTTTTATTTTCACAAGGGTAAAAGGAGAAAATGGACAGATAAGGTTGTTATGCAATTTCTCCTGAGTACACCAATACCCAATATGTGGGGGAAAACCACTGTTTGGGCACACGGCAGAGCTCGTAAGGGAAGGAGCGCCGTTTGACTTTTTCAAACTAAAATTGGCGGGAATTGAGATTGGACGCCATGTCGTGTTTGGAGAGCCCCTGATGCGCCTAAACAGTGGAAACCCCCACAAGTGACACCATTTTGGAAACTAGACCCCTAAGGTACTTATCTAGATCTGTTGTGAGCACTTTGAACCCCCAAGTGTTTCACAAAAGCTTATAATGCCTGGGTGTGAAAAAAAAAAAAAACAATTTTCCACAAAAATGATTTTTTAGTCCAAATTTTTGAATTTTCCCAAGGAAATTGGACCCCAAAAGTTGTTGTCCAATTTGTCCTGAGTACGCTGATACCCCATATGTGGGGGGGGGAACTGTTTGGGTGCACGGCAGGGCTTGGAAAGGAAGTAGTAACGTTTTGGAATGCAGACGTTGATGGGGTCATGTTCCGTTTGCAGTGCCCCAGATGAGCCTAAACAGTGGAAACCCCCACAAGTGACCCCATTTTGGAAACTAGACCCCCTAAGGAACTTATGTAGATCTTTGGTGAGCACTTTGAACCCCCAAGTGCTTCACACAAGTTTATAATGCCCGGGCATGAAAATAAAAAATCCTATTTTTTTCCCACAAAAATTATCTTTTAGTCACTAATTTTTATTTTCCCAAGGGTAACAGGAGAAATTGGACCACATAAGTTGTTGTCCAATTTGTCCTGAGTACGCTGATACCCCATATGTGGGGGGGAACCACTGTTTGGGCGCACGGCAGAGCTCGGAATCGAAGGAGCACCATTTGACTTTTTCCAACCAAAATTGGCTGGAATTGAGATTGGATGCCATGTTGCATTTGGAGAGCCCCTGATGTGCCTAAACAGTGGAAACCCCCCACAAATGACCCCATTTGGGAAACTAGACCCCCTAAGGAACTTTTCTAGATCTTTGGTGAGCAATTTGAACCCCCAAGTGCTTCACACAAGTTTATAACGTAGAGCCGTAAAATTTAAAAATCATATTTTTTTCCACAAAAATGATCTTTTCACCCCAATTTTTATTTTTCCAAGGGTAACAAGACTCCAAAAGTTATTGTGCAATTTGTCCTGAGTGCGCTGATACCCCATATGTGGGGGTAAACCACTGTTTGGGTGCATGGCAGAGTTTGGAAGGGAAGGAGCGCCGTCTGACTTTTTCAACGCAGAATTGGCTGGACGCCATGTCGTGTTTGGAGAGCTCCTGATCTGCCTAAACAGTGGAAACCCCCATAAATGACACCATTTTGGAAACTAGACCCCTCAAGGAACTTATCTAGATGTGTGGTGAGAACTTTTAACCCCCAGGTTTTCACTAAAGTTTATAACGTACAGCCGTAAAATAAAAAATCTTTTTTTTTTACAAAAATGATTTTTTTCGCCCCCAATATTTTATTTTCGCAAGGGTAACAGAAGAAATTGGAACCTAAAAGTTGTTGTCCAATTTGTCCTGAGTACGCTGATACCCAATATGTGGGAGAAAACTACTGTATGGGCGCACGTCAGGGCTCGGAAGGGAAGTAGTGACGTTTTGGATTGCAGACTTTGATGGAATGGTCTGGGGGCGTCATGTCACATTTGGAGAGCCCCTGATGCACCTATACAGTGGAAACCCCCCACAAGTAACCCCATTTTGGCAAATAGACCCCACAAGGAACTTATCTAGATGTGTGGTGAGCACTTTGAACCCCGAAGTGCTTCACAGAAGTTTATAACGTACAGCCGTAAAAATAAAAAATCTTTTTTTTTTTTACAAAAATGATTTTTTCGCCCCCAATATTTTATTTTCACAAGGGTAACAGGAGAAATTGGACCCCAAAAGTTGTTGTCCAATTTGTCCTGAGTACGCTGATATCCAATATGTGGGAGAAAACTACTGTATGGGTACACGTTGGGGCTCGGAAGGGAAGTAGTGACGTTTTGGATTGCAGACTTTGATGGAATGGTCTGGGGGCGTCATGTCGCATTTGGAGAGCCCCTGATGCGCCTAAACAGTGGAAATCCCCAACAAGTGACCCCATTTTGGAAAATAGACCCCACAAGGAACTTATCTAGATGTGTGGTGAGCGCTATGAAGCCCCAAGTGCTTCACAGAAGTTTATAATGTACAGCCGTAAAAACAAAAAAAAAATATTTTTTTTGTACAAAAATGATATTTTCGCCCCAGTTTTTTATTTTCCCAAGGGTAACAGAAGAAATAGGACAAATTGCACAATAACTCTTGGGGTCCAGAGTATGCTGATACCCCATATGTGGGGATAAACTACTGTTTGGACGCATGGCAGAGCTGATAAGTGAAGGAGCACCGTTTGACTTTTTCAACGCAGAATTGGCTGGAATTGAGATCAGACGCCATGTCACATTTGGAGAGCCCCTGATGTGCCTAAACAGCGGAAACCCCCCAATTCTAACTCCAACCCTAACCCCAACACACCCCTAACCCTAGTCCCAACCCTAACCACAAACCTAACCCTAACACACCCCTAATCCCAACCCTAACCCTAATCCTAACTTTAGCGCCAACCCTAACCCTAACTTTAGCCGCAACCCTAACCCTAACCCTAATGGGAAAATGGAAATAAATACTTTTTTTTAATTTTATTATTTTTCCCTTACTGAGGGGTGATAAAGGGGGGTTTGATTTACTATTTATAGCGGGTTTTTATGATTGGCAGCTGTCACGCTAAAAGACGCTTTTTATTGCAAAAATAGTTTTTGCATCATCACATTTTGAGAGCTATAATTTTTGCATATTTTGGCCCACAGAGTCATGTGAGGTCTTATTTTTTGCGGGACGAGTTGACGTTTTTATTGGTACCATTTTTGAGCACGTGACGTTTTTTGATCGCTTTTTATTTCGATTTTTGGGAGGTTAGAATGAACAAAAATCAGCAATTCATGAATTTCTTTTGGGGGAGGCGTTTATACCGTTCCGCGTGTGGTAAAATTGATAAAGCAGTTTTATTCTTCGGGTCAGTACGATTATGGCGATACCTCATTTATATCATTTTTTCATGTTTTGGCGCTTTTATAGAATAAAAACAATTTTATATAAAAAATAATTATTTTTGCATCGCTTTATTCTGCGAGCTATAACTTTTTTATTTTTTTGCTGATGATGCTGTATGACGGCTCGTTTTTTGCGGGACAAGATGACGTTTTCAGCAGTACCATGTTTTTTTATATGGTCTTTTTGATCGCGTGTTATTCCACTTTTTGTTCGGCGGTATGATGATAAAGCATTGATTTTTTGCTTCGTTTTTTTTTTTTTAAGGGGTTCACTAAAGGGGTTAAATAGTGGGACAATTTTATAGGGGGGTCGTTACAGACGCGGCGATACCAAATATGTGTACTTTTATTGCTTTGTTTTTTTTATTTACAGGAAGAATGAATTTATTGGGGAATATATATATATTTTTTTTATTTATTTTGGATTTTTTTTTAAAACATGTTTATTTTTATTTTTTTAACTTTTTTACTTTGTCCCAGGGTGGGACATCACTGTATTTTATCAGATCGCTGGTGTGACAGTGTGCACAGCACTCTGTCACACCAGCGATCGCTCAGGCAGTGCAGCAGGCTTCTCAGTGCCTGCTCTCGGCAGGCACTGAGGTAGCCGCCTCCCTCCAGGACCCCGGCGCCATCTTGGATCCGGGTCCTGGGAGGGAGGAAGCCCTCAGAACAGCGCGATCACATCGCGCTGCTCTGAGGGTCTCAGGGGGGCGCGCAGGGAGCCCCCACACCTGCGCGATCCTCCCCTGTGCCCCCAGTACACCGCGATCATGTTTGATCGCGGTGTGCAAGGGATTAATGTGCCGGGAGCGGTCTGTGACCGCTCCTGACACACAGTCATGGGTGTCAGCTGTGATAATCAGCTGACACCCGGCCGCGATCGGCTGCGCTCCCCCCGGGAGCGCGTCCGATCGCACGAGACGTACTATCCCGTCCCCGGTCATACGGGCCCAGGTACCATGGACGGGATAGTACGTCCGATGGCAGTAAGGGGTTAAAAGGTGCGATCGCAACCCGGGGTCCACCATGCGGTGATGGAGGAACCGCAGCTAGGAAGCAATGGTGGAGCGAAGCTGCGAGCAAGCACTGTAATCACACAGAGTTAGACGTCACTCGGTGTAAACAAAGTTCAAGTACCGGCCTCTGTTACTAGACAGCACACAAAGAGATAGCACTCTAGGTTATGCCCTGTTAGACTTCACAGGAGCATAATAGAAAAGATGATAGTTGGGGTCCCTATGACTCACCCCCACTATGCTGGTTATTGAGCCTGCCCTGTCATACGGTTTGTGAAACACGCAAATGCGATGCTGTTGCCCCGTGCAGGTGCCAGGCTCAAGCGGGAGTTCCCACCCTGCACTGCCTGTCTAGGCACACACACAACCGCTAGTAGCAGGACACGTGCACACAGGGTGGTACCACTTCCACCAACACAACAAACATATGTTATCATAGCACGCACACAAGAGCACCTTTTATACATTCCTGTTCAAGTCCAGTCTGACAGGACCTTGCTCGTGGACCAATCAGGAACTGCCACGTCATCCGAGCAGCTGACGACCGACCACCAATGAAAGGTTGCCTCACGCGCATGCTCAGTGGAGTGATTTCTGGACTTAGACCCAGGAACATCTGTTTTCTGCCACCTATTGCTAGTTACTATAGCTGTAACTGGAGAGCCAGCTGTAACCAGAAGCATGAGTCTGAGCAAGACGCTGAGACCGACGTCTCTGCTGACCAGACCCCACTGTGGTTGAGAAAGAATGGGAGACTGCGGATGGAGACAAGGCCCAGGATCCACCCTGTGCAGTCGGTGAATCCCGGCACCTAACACAGACTTATTAAATAGCTCTAAAATCTATTTCGCCAGAAGACGTGGCCACTGTTCTGACATTTGTGTATAGCTGTGCTCATATTAGCATATACACATCCATGGAAACATCATATTAAAATCTCTATATAAAACTTTGAATGCCGTACAGTATGTAGGCGTGAGATCGCAGCAAATCTTAAACTATTAGAAAGCATTAGGATGCCGGTGATCTAGAAATAATCCCATATCCCAATAACTGATATAATGGATATTACAGGATTAACCAGAGCGCTATAAAGTGGCAGTATAATAAGAGCAAGTCGTTTATGTAAAAACACATGATATAGGCTCAGTAATATTGTGACGTCTGTTGCACATACTAGAAGAGCTCTGTTCCCACATGTGACAGTATATAGTATCTGCTTACATATATAACTATGCAACAATCCCATCTCCCAAGTGTTGAGGAGTTTGAGGTTTAAAAACCTATAATGAACATAATTTGTGCCAAATGTCAAATTCAAGGTAATATCTCGGCCTGAATACAATGGTGATATATCCAGCCTAATATACGGCTAGTAGCTGCATGCCACGTCTGTAGTGCATGACGGACGGCGGGGAACAAGCACTGTAGCCCCACCCAACTGTAAGTTCCACGGTTTCCTCCCCATGTTCATCATACCTCTGATACAACATTACATTGTATATTACCTCTATGATAGGTCATCATAATGCCTACATGTGACATCATTTAGTGTTGTATTTTCTAAAACGCTCTGATATCATAGTAAAAGGAATATGTCTTTTTCGTGTCCATATTACCTGTGATCTCACACAATTCTTTGCACTTTTATATTTTTGTTTTATAACCTCACTGAGCAGATTTACCATGCTCTATGACACCACTGTGTGCATTATGCTCATCTTGTGACATTGCTGTGTCCATTATGACTTTACTGTTCCATTACTGTCTGACATTTTTGTTCTATAATATCACCGAGTAGATTATCTATGCTCTTGGTAATCACTGTGTGCATTATCAGTGACACCATTGTGTGCATTATGCCGATGCTGTCCCATCACTCTGTGCATTATGCTTTTACTGTGACATCATTGTGTACATTATGCTTATTCTGTGACATCACTGTGTGCATTATGCTCATCCTGTAACATTACTGTGTGCAATTTCTGTGCTATAATGTCACTGCGTAGATTATCCATGCTCTGTGACATCACTGTGTGCATTACCAGTGATACTACTGTGTGCATTATGCCGATGCTGTGCCTTCACTCTGTGAAATATGCCTTTACTGTGACATCACTGTGTGCATTATGCTCATCCTGTGACATTACTGTGTGCAATTTCTGTGCTATTATGTCTCTGAGTGGATTATCCATGCTCTGTGATATCACTGTGTGCATTATGCCTATGTTGCAACATCACTGTGTGCATTTTTTGTGCTATAACATCACTGAGTAAATTATCCATGCTGTGTGTTATTACTGTGGCTATTCTGCTTATACTGTGACATTACTCTGTCCATTATCCTTATACTGTGAGATCCCTATACGTCACCGTGAGATTAATCCCACTACTATGACACCGTTGTGTACATCCTCCCTTAACTATAAGGTCGGCCTTATCCCACTACTATGACATCGCTGTGTGCGTTTTCCCTGTTCTGTGATATTACTGTGTTCATTATTCTTGCACATAAGGAAGCCTGAAATAATCACGAGCTGAACTCGCTGCTGAAGGCTGTCATGGTGGAGCATGGGCCCACTGTTACTTAATATGGTCCTCCTGCATCGTCGACAGTCTATGGGGTCATGTGAGGCACGGTACAACCCATTGATGACTTGTCTCTACATCATAAAGTCATGTTTTCTCCATTTCTCTACAGTATCTTAGCTCCGGTAGATTGCAACTTGCTTTATTAATTGAAAAAGACCTAGGTTGTGGCGGGATTGTTGAGCGGGCTGTCAAGGTCGAGTTCCACGAGATATGTTAGATACCACCGCTCCTCATTGTTTATGATATTGCGCCGTCTATTTGCAGAGCACTTTATCTGGGGGAAGCCATGACAGCGGCGGAGAGGTGATGAGTCTCGGTAAGCAATGTCATAGATAAATACCGTACACTCTCTCGGACCATGCAGTAAAAGTTAGTTAATGACTTCTTTTGCCTGTAAGGCTCCACAGCTCAGAGGACACGCTAAAGATGACAGGATCCAAGGGAGATTCATTTGTTATGTTAGTCCTTTTAGAAAGCGGAAAAAAAATCAGGTTCCCGGGTCGTAATGAAGTTCAGATCAATTAAAACAATTTACTTTGTTGCTAATGATTCCAGACCCATAGCAAAGTTACTGGTAAGGAAGGAGCTTCAGAAGCTCAATCCACTCACCGGCTGCGCCCAGGGAATTATAACAAGTTATTGGGAAAATGATGCTACGAATATTCAGGCTGCTGTATAGAAAACATAAAAAGTTGGGACTTTATAGAAGATGTTTTCTGTTTTAATCTTTGGAAGATAATTTAGACTTGTAATCAGTTTTTTACTGTCTGGATGAATGCGAGGAGGGGGTGGTGGGCAGCTTGTTTTTAATTTTTATCGATCGGATATGAGGCTGAATCTTCAATTCATTAGTTTATTGTCATTTATCCACAAAAAGAAATTAGAAAGAGACTGTAAAGAATTTGTTTAGAATGTAGATTACTATATTCTAGTTTTGAACTGCGCTGGATTATCTGTCATGGAAGAAAGAAGAGCTGAAAAAGGCATGGGGTCGTCATCTATAGCCATTGATTATACACAATGTAGTGCACTATTTTAATTTTTTTTGTCCAATTTTCCATTTCCAGTGGCACAAGATGGTTGTTGTCCTTGATCTCGGTATAGATGTGGGTCCTGCGTCTATCAGACATTTATGGGATATCCAGTGATGATATGAAAATGTTGTGAATGTCCAACTTGGTCACACCTAAAAAAGGGTTTTGTAAAATACTATAATAAGCATTACTCATCCTTCCTGCGGAGCCAGGGCTCCTACGGTACTTATGTCATGGCCATCTTTCACAAAGCTGCTGCAGTCAATCATTACCTTTAATTGTCTTGTGCCAAACACTACTGAGGCCAGTGATTAGCGTCAGGAATCACATGGGTAAAAGTCATGTAATGTGAACTGCAGAGAATAAGACAGATACCGGCAAGGACCACCAGAGCAACTGTGGAATTAAAGGGTAAGGAATGTTGGTTTTTTTTATTTTTTATGTTCAACCTTTCTTATTTTTTCAACCCAGCCTCTATGTACACAAGAGAAGCCACTGGTCCATACTCCATTTACGATGTAACACTTCCTCAAGGCCTCGTGGTTTCCGTTTTAAAGAGCTGTTCTAGGTGCTGATGGCAGGTGGAATTGCTCAGTTACGAAGCTGCTATGTCTACTTTTAATGGCTGTGGCTGGGTACTGTACATCCGCCCCCTTTTTATTTGAATAGGAGGTGGATGTGCAGCTTTCAGTCGTGGTCACTATCAGTAGACGGAACAGTTTTGTGATGCTGCAGTTCTGGCAACAGCCGGCGCTTAAAACAGCTGATTGGTGTGGGTGCCGGGTGTTGAACCCCTACCAGACATTGATGACCTATCCAAACAATAGGTCATGAAAGTTAAAGTAGTGGAAAACCTCTTTAAGTATTTGGCTCCCTAAGTTGTGCCATTCCTTTGTGATTCTTCCTAGAAATGTATGAATAATTTGACAACTGGGTGTTACCAGTTGGGTATCCGTCCCCCACATTGTTACACTGTTTAATCAGTGCAGGAGAGTTGAAAGCTATAATTTGTATACAGTAAATATTTTCCCGTATACATGTGTGCATGACTTAGTATGTATGTGGGACTGGAAATCTCTACTTGATAAGTACTCTTGTATTACAGTCCTGCGATCCATCAATACAACTCCTCATAGTCCTTCTATTTGTGACTGTCGAGGGCTCTGGATTGCCTAGGAGGCACTTTATAGAGTATTATCTGCATATGCCATATTAGGGCCAAATTTGACAATCTCTGTGATGTGGCACCAAATCTCGAGCTTCCAGTCCAAGACATGAGTAGATAATCATATTGCTGAACGACCGGTAAACACTTTGGTGGGAACAACATCTTGGCTGGAAGTTTTCCTGGCTTGGATATGTGATATATTAGGAATAAATCTATACTAAACATTCAACTTAATTTCTCCTTTTTTTTTAATATGGAGTGAGATTCCACTCATAATAAAGGCATAATGAACGGATTTGGTTCTGGGAAGTAACAGACGGTCTTTTTATGGCATACATTTAGTCCTTTCTTACAAGCTGGAATTGTTCTCTGTGTTTATTTTTCTGTTGGGCTTATTTTTAACCGTTAACATTTGGAGAATCGTTAGGGAAGCAGTTTTATCTTTATGTGTTTTGCTTATATTGATCGTTATGTTGAGGTCGAAAAAAGCTGAATGCTGTGAATTTGTTTGCTGCGACATGTTATCCAAATGGTTTCGACTTCTGATATTGCCGGGGAATATTGTTGCATGGTATGAAAATAACCTCTGCACTTGAAGTCGATCAGATGTTAAACAAGACAAGATCAACATTGGGAATTTTACTTCGGGCAATGCCGGTGAATGTGCACTCACTGGAAAGAATGGCGGTTAAGATGTTGGAATTACAACATGTTATAATGACACTTTTTGAAAGCTCCCAACATTGTTTGTAGGATCACAAAATTGTTGCTAGGGTACTGATATGCCTGGTGAGCAGTGGAATTTGTGTTTAATTAACAGAACAGTCTTTTTTTTTCTTTCTTTTTTTCTTTCTTTTTCTTTCACATTTGTTCTATTAACTTTCCAAATCTATTTTTTAGAGATTTCTATACAAATATCAAGGTAATTTAAAGAGGATCTGTCACTAGGACAAAAGTTTTCTTATTTTATTCCAGCTGCTCCAATAAGTATTCAGCTTTTTATTTTTTTTAAATCCACCATACGGTTCCAGAGTTATGGGCCTTTTTACCTAGTGCTAATTTTTCTGGTCGTTATCAAAGGGGCAGTGCTTATAAACTAATTATAAAGAGCAACCTAAAGTCACGCCCCTAAAGAGCCTATGTGCACCGCCTCTTTGTAAAGACTATAAAAATTACCACTGAATAAAAAGGGCTGTATTTCTGAAACCATACGGTAGATGTAAAAAACAAATAAAATAAAATACTCGGGAAAACAGCAGAAATAAAATAAGTACAAAAATTGTCTACTTTCACCTGGTGACAGGTCCTATTTAAGTATATCTTAATAATTTTGTCATTTATTATAATTTTAATAATAATAATCTTTGAAAAATGTAAAATAATAACATAAAAAAATAAAAATAGAAAATGGTTTAAACTTTAAGGCTATGTTCACATGTTGCATTTTTGCAGCTTTTTTATGCAACTTAAAAGCTGTTTTTTTACAGTATTAATAAAAGTTACAAAAACTTAGAAATCTCATCCACGTGCTTGCTTTTATTTCTTGAGTGAAATGAAAAACTGCTGTTTTTTAGAAAAATGCGGCACGTCAACTATTTTGTAGTTTTTGCAGCAATTATTTTTTTTTAAATGTGTTTTTGGTGAATTAAATTGATTTGTATTAAACATGTAATGTAGACAAAGTACACATATAATCTTCTCCAAAAAAGCAGCAAAAACTCAGCAAAACCTGCTTTTTGTAAGCAGCCTTTTTCTGCACAAAAGAAGCAACATGTGAACATGCATAAATAACTATAAACTTCATATATGCTTTTTTTTTAAATGAACATATTTCAAACTATAAAAGATGGACAAGAGTTGAGAAACATGATAGTTGCTGAAAAGATAAAATCATGCCATTTGCGAAAGCTTTACTTGACTTCCTTTTTTTCTATTAAAACAGAAAAATATTAATATAAAAAAACAACTAAAAAGGAATGTTATTACATGAACCAAAAAATAATGTATATTTAGAAAGACTTCCAAACCGACAAAACTATAATATTTCATTGTAAGAAAATAAAAAAAAAGATAGAAAGGAAAGAATTATATCAGGTACATGAGAAGAACCTTGAATTGTCCCCCATAATGACAGCGACCAACTACTATTATCGTCTTCCACTTTTTTATCAAATCCCTATTTAGAGCTAATCAAAATCAGAATTACATATTTGATGAAACTCCGGCAATGATGACAATGTAACGTAATTGAAGTGGTTAAACTTGGTGAAAAAATATAGTTTTTAGCGAAGGACGTGTAAACAGAATAAGGTAAGAAGCCATGACAGTCCTTCACCCTTAATGACAACAGCTATTACCCTGACAGAATAGAATATTATTTTAACATTGCTAAATGAAATCTGTCTGAATCTGTCCGGCTGGATTATCATGGTATTATAGTAAATAGAAGCCTTGCACATATAGTACATGGAGTAGGTGACAACCAGGGACTGCATTTTATAGTAAATTAGTTCTTGCTCCTAGTTTAGTACATATGGACTTTATCAGCAATGTTACACTGTCATGTTGTCAATCATATGAGTTATTAATAAATTTGGTGGCAGCAGCTAGACAAAAGCATGTGAGTAAAATGTAATGTTACTGGACCTTTAAAATAATGAATAAAAAAACATTGTGACGCTAGGCACTAATCATGGACAAGACGTGAGGCTTGGGTAAACAAGAGGTCCAAGGTCAGATACCAAGAGGGCTCATCATAAACAAAGGGGTAAGGCAAAAGGCATAGTCAGGTTACAGTCCGGGTCTGAATTCTAAGGTCAGAGTGCATCAAGGCAAAAGGGTTAGTACAAACAGGTAGTCAAATCCATGGTTCAGCAACAGAAGATTATAATGTCTGAATTCAGAGCACAAGGGCACAAACCATACAGAGCTGAATTCTATAGCTGGCAGCTATCTGGGTCAGACAGCTTAGTAAGTATCTGAGTAATCACTTGGAACAGGGAACACCTGAAGAAAGCCTATCACCTCCTAGTCCCAGATTGGGCAGCCAAGCTTTCACTCAAAATACTGGTAGCTTAGCATGCCCCTGCCCTAGATTGGACAACTGAGCTGTCAGACACACTTAGCAGAGGAATTGTGACAAATTAAAAAGTATAAACTTATTTATTACAAATATTTTAACGATATGAGTCAAACATATAAAGCGGAGTTGAAAATACTGAAAATATTCAGTAGGCTTAATTGCCTATATCAACCCTTTCATTATATACCCTATATCGTACTGATATATATATATTTATGGGAACATATTGGTGCCTGGAATTCCCACGATATATTACCCAGAAAGATCTAAAAAAAGGAAAGCAGCTATTCACACTAGACAATGAGAAAATTTGCCAAAATGTGTGCCTTAGACTGGGCAGTAATCATATACACCAGGTATGACATGGACACATGATGCAAATTATATGAAATAACTATACTTTACATGTGTCCATAACGGATTAAATGCCTATCATCTTATATAATTTTTTTATTTTCAGGTTTACTTACATGTATAACCCCTGACAAACTTACACCATTGAGGGAGGTTTTTTTTAAGTATTTTTAAGTGAGGCCAGACTAAAGGCATGATAATGCACCAAGTTTACAGCAGCTCTGCTTTGCCGCTGCGTCGCCCTCTTTTTTATTGGCCATTGAGTTCAGCTTTTTATGAGTGAGCCTTGATCATTAATTCAAGCCAAGTGAATTCATATAATTCCATTTGCATTTTTTGTATCACCTCGAGTAGGCCATTAATAAATATATAATCTGCTTAATAGGAGATATCACAAGCTGCGATTTTAATCCTAGCCTCTCTTCATAAAGGAAATGTTTTGTTCCAGCTGTGTTTTAATGGTCATTGGTAGAAAAGCACAAGCCATAAATAGGATTAGTTACTTTATGCTATGGTGATGTGATCGCGCGTATAAAATACAGATAAGTAATGACCCCAAAGTGGGGATTGTACATTATATTCTGGATAGAGAATTTTTTGGCTTAAAATGGATAATAGTGTCAGTAAATTCTTAGTTTCTTCCACCGTTTTACTTTTATCAGTGTGTAGAACAACATATCCGACATTGCTGCACTGGCCCTACATTAAATATATCGACAACATTTTATTAGTGCCTTGTCCGGCACCCAAGACACAGACTCATCCGCCTCATCCCCTAACGATGCCCCTGGAATGTGGCGGGAAGGGGAACTGCACTTCCTCCAGTTCCAAACTATTTTTTTACAAATTTTATTTTTAACATCGCACCATCATATCATATTTCACAACACTTTAGGGGCATTATCATCACTGTCCCCATTGGGTCTCACAATCTAAATCGTAAAACGTTTTGTCCATAAATATGTGAATACTCCACTCTCCATTGGAGAACTGATGTCTTTAGTAAGTTGGCCTTTAAGATGTAGTAGGTGATTTGTCATTACATTTTTTTTGCACTGTGATAAATCACTAGATCATTATTAATTAACAGTACAATTGGAAAAAGTCACATGCCTATCACGTCTGTCAAATTCAACTGACTAATTGGAGATGATAAAGGGAAGGGGCACAGGTACAACCATAATACATGAGTCAGTGTGTCCAAAGGGAGCATATTTTTCCCTCCTGATCCCGATTGTCGGTCGACTGGATCAACATTCAGAACAATTATTTAAAAAGAACTTGTCAGCAGATTTTGTATTGTAAAGTAAATACAAGGCTGTAATGGTGCTGTAATACTGATTATATTGATACATTTGATGAAGAAATCCACTTTGTGGTTCTTCTTTAATCACCATTTGAAGTTTTCTGCTAATTAGATTTAAGTGCACAGGGGCCGAACTGTGCACTTGGACTTCTCCCCCCGGTTTATGATTCCTCGGTCCCTCTGCTGCATCCGGTCTGTGAAAGACAGGTCACTGCTTTTTTAGTGGCCTCCCGCTTCTGTTTGAAATCTTCAAACAGAGGAGGCAGTCGGAGGTGCTGTGGAATAACGGACATGGAAGAATACAACCTAGTGCACAGTCCGGCCCCTGTGCACCGAAATCTAGTTATCAAAAAACTTCAAATGGTGATTAAAGAAGAACAACAAAGTGGATTTCTTCACCAAATGTATCAATATAATCAGTGTTACAGCATCAGTACAGCCATGTCTTTACTCTATAACTCTATATTATAAAATCGTGCAGACAGATTCTCTTTAAAAAGACAAATCTACCAAATTTTCAAAATGGCAGATTTAGCATTGATATATTAATGCTGATTCATATTTAATTAATCCATAGCATTTGGGAAGACACAGCACTTCCCAGTGAGTTACGGTTGTCAGTTTAATGCTCACAATTAGTACAATTGCGTCAAATGTATTGCTGTCAAAGTGTCTGCCATCAGATGGCTCTTTACCAGCGCTACACATTACACATTGCCAAGTAGCAGCTCATCTGCAGCACATTTCCAATCAGTAGAATCTGATAAATACGCAGCACAGACTCTAAAGATTTAAAATGGAACTGTTTTAGAAGGTGACCCCATGGTCCATAAGAAGGATATAAGCTATAAGGGTCCCTCGGCTGGCATTCTCCCATTCTCACAATTGCGTTACGGGATGCTAGGTGTCTCCCCACATGTAACCCCCTTGATGCATTAGTCACTGTTGGCCATGGCATCAAAGGAGTTAAACTGATACTGGGCGGCACGGTGGCTCAGTGGATAGCACTGCAGCCTTGCAGCGCTGGAGTCCTGGGTTCAAATCCCACCAAGGACAACATCTGCAAGGAGTTTGTATGTTCTCCCTGTGTTTGTGTGGGTTTCCTTTGGGTTCTGCAGTTTCCTCCCACACTTCAAAGACATACTGCTAGGGAATCTAGATTGTGAGCCCCATTGGGGACAGTGACGATAATGTGTGCAAGCTGTAAAGCGCTGTGGAATATGTTAGCGCTACATAAAATAAAGATTATTATTAACTGATGCAATGAGAGCTAGCTCTTCTCCCAGCAGTTACAGTTATTGGCAACCATTGAGTATAGAGTGGGCTCAGCGCGTGAGCTAGCACTATACAAATTCTCTTGACTTCTTCCATACATATTCAGCTGAAATTGTCGAAATAGGTCAGATGCAAGGGAGGAATAAGGCCATTCTGCACTGGTCCCCTTGCTCACAGACCCCATTGTGGTCACTTGGCCTGATGCCATTGGTGATATATCACAAACATTTTAATACTAAGTAATCACCCCCTCCATGAACTGGTAGGCTGTGAGTGTTGTCTCAGCAGTATTTTGCACCTGTGTTGCCGCCATCTTTACTACATGGGTCTGTTGCATCCTTCTAGTGCATTAGTTCTGAGACTAGGGCAGGTAGGCACTGCTCCCCTTTTTTGCTATTCTAATTCTTGAATTTTTGGAGGATTTTTTTATTCCTCTTTCTGTGGCTTTGCTTTTAATTTTACAATCGCTACTAGACACAGGTCTCCTGACAAAAGGCGAGTCACTGGTGATGCTTCTATGGGGAGTCCAAGCAATCAGTTGTAATTTGTGGGAAAACCTGTCAGTAAATGTTCAAGTCCCTTGCAGCACCCCCAAAGGTGAAATAAAGAATCACACAGTGCTGGCTGAAAACAGGAGACACACTTTGTAACTGCTCTAAACTTTGGCCAATGATGACAGTCATGAGCAGATGACCCTTCTTGATTAATTTACTAATAAGGTATCTGGAAAACAGGACATATCTGTTTTGAAGACCCAAAGAATCATTGAGGTTGTACCCTGTCAAATCCATGTTCTCAGTCTAGAGACTTCTTCATAGATCTGAAACCTGTATTTTTCATGTGTTATTTTCCGTCTCCTCAAATCACCTAATGATGAATGTGTGCAGCTAACGGGCTTCAGCAACAATCCTAATTGCCAGTGATAATTCTGCAGCCTGTACATTGTTGGTTATCTCTATTTGGAAGTATTCAAGTACTTTCCCTGTAATTGAATTACTGTTTAATCTAGAAATGAATGACCTGGGCATGGTAAGAGCACTTTAACAAACACTTCATATTCTTGAATCGATACAACTTCCTCTCCATGCTGCAATATTGAAGTGCCAGCTGCTGCTGCTGATCCTACCATAGTGCGCCAGTCATTCCGAGCAGGAATCTCTCATGCTATATCCGTGGGCACTTTAAATGCACTTTCTAATTTTCCAAAGATCACTTGAAGAGGGTGAGGAAAGTCCAGGAGGCTGGAGGGGGTCATGAGGGCATGAAGAGTAAATGTTTTTAATTATTGTTATTTCATAAATCAATAGTAGACATGAAAATAGGAAACTTTGTAATATATCTTAGATAAATCTGCTTCTTTCCCTGCCAGGACTGATCTTTCATTATCAAAATTCTCAATTCACAGGTAAAATCTGTATTCAGTGAAGACTGATTGTCCCATTAATGAGATAGGAGATGACAGTTGGTGCTGATAAGATTCTATGTAGATGGGAGGAGAGGGGCAGGGAGGAGCCAAAAGCAGGACTCCTCCTCCTCCCCTCCCATCCCCATAGAATCTTATAAAAAACAACTGTAATTTCCTATCTCAGTAATTTGACAATTAGACTTCACTGAATCCAGATTTTACCTGTGAATTGAGAATTTTTAAAATGAAAGGTCAGTCCAGGAGGAAAAAGAAGCAGCTTTTTCTGTTAAGGTATGTCATAAAGTTTCTTATTTTTACGTGTGTTTTTGATTTATGGAAAAGTAAAAGTTATGGTTACTCTTTAAATGTTGCCATTAAATCTAGGAGTATAAAATCAGCTGCTCCATCATATTTTATGTCCTTCTACAAACCCTAGTGCCTGCCTTATTGAAGTAGGAAGCTCACATACATTATGTTTGATATAGATATACAACATAGATTTTATATAAATACTGTATATATATATACAGTACAGACCAAAAGTTTGGACACACCTTCTCATTCAAAGATTTTTCTGTATTTTCATGACTATGAAAATTGTACATTCACACTGAAGTGAAGGCATCAAAACTATGAATTAACACATGTGGAATTATACATTACACTTTACAAAAAAGTGTGAAACTGTGTGTTCAAACTTTTGGTCTGTACTGTATATACAGTATATATATATATATTTTTTTTATACAGTACAGACCAAAAGTTTGGACACACCTTCTCATTTAAAGATTTTTTCTGGTGTACAATAATAAATTATATTGTGGTACCGTGTTAGCCAGAAAAATCGATGTGAATACTTTTCTGTCCAATTATGACAAGAGCATTCTTAAGGTGATACCTTTATTGGCTAACCAGAAAATTATATGTTCGCTAGCTTTCTGGACATTGTATGACAGACTTAAAAGTCTTAATACTAAAAGGTCATTTTAAGGATGACAGGGAGAGGAAAATATGGGAATTCAAACTTATTAGGATGTTCAATACTTTGACACTAGGACTCAACTTAAAGGGTATGCCACACTAAACAATATCGCTAACGGGATCGCTAAAAAACGTCACTATTTAGCGATCCTGTTAGCGATGTTGTTCAGTGCGGCAGCTTCCAGCGACGAGCTTCCTGCTGTGATCTCGCTCGTCGCTGGAATCGTTCCGGACCCTATTTTCTCGTCGGCGCTCCCGCTGGGTAAGTATCTAATCGCTGTGTGGCACCTTTTCTTAGCGATTTAGCGGTACTTTTGTACCGCTAAAGTCGTTAAGAAGATCGCTAACGGCGATAGCGTCGTTAACTATATCGCTAAATGTGGCCGCATTTAGCGATATAGAAACAATCCCGCTAGCGATCGCATTAGTATGCGTCGTTATTGTGATCGCTAGCGGGATTGTTTAGTGTGGCAGTACCTTAACACCCGGTTTTATGGTTCACCACATAGACACAGTTCACACCTTCACCAGAAGGACTCCAGATAGCTAAGAACACATTCCCACTAGCTCTCCATTTGTAAGAAAATGCTAATTCGATTTCCTTTGCTTATCTTTTGAAGGCATCACACCTCCCAGGTCTTGAACAAATTTCCTACTATAGTAAGCATCTAATGTGTCTTTCTTATTATTCCAAATGTAATCTTGCCTGAAGAAGGAGCCTTTGAGCTCTGAAAGCAAGCGAACATATAATTTTCTGGTTAGCCAATAAAGGTATCTGTTATGTTTCGGTAGCTGAGGAGTGCAGGTAAAAAAGGCAATACACCAGAGCAGTTGGAATCTATGAGATTGCAGTACCCTGACTAACCACCACAACTAGAGGCAGCCGTGGAGCGTTCCTACGTTGGTCCTAGACGCCTCGTCACAGCCTGAGAAACTAACTGCACCTAAAGATAGAAAGAGGAAAGCTATCTGCCCCGGAGCAGATCCCCAAAGAACATAGAAAGCCCCCAAACATGTAATGGCGGTTAGACAAGAAGAAATACTGACACAGACAGAAAATAGTATGAGCAAACGATGGGGCCCAAACTAACTAAATAGAAAAGGATAGGAAGGGCACTTACTGCAATCCCAAAAAACCCTGAAAAGCACCAACTCTACTAATTTCAAAAACACCTGAGATCACACGACCTCTACCACCTAAATTAGTTCTCTGGTGTAACAAATTCAAAACAGCAGCCACTGAAAAACTGGAAAAAGCAAATGTACAAACATCAGTGGCTGAACAAAACTGAGAGGGCAAAAGCCCCCGGAGGGGACCCTGAAGGCCCCCACAGAAGTGCAGGACAAAATGCAAAAATCAAGCACAAAATCAAAAAGAAGAAAATGTCTTATCTGTTAGCAGGAGATGCAGACACGACAGAGCAGGCTACAAGGGAAACAGGAATCAAGGATAGAGACCAGAACAATTGATCACCGGCAACCCTGATAGGAAGGTGACTCCCCTATATAAGACCAGTCAGTAACACCTGATTCCCAATCCTCACAATCTTCACTGGACAATCCAGTACCGCTTGTAACCACCAGAGGGAGCCTCTGCTCAGAACTCATTTCAAGTCCATTCACAACAGGTATCACCTTAAGAATGCTCTTGTCATAATTGGACGGAAAAGTATTCACAAAGATTTTTTCTGTATTTTCATGACTATGTAAATTGTACATTCACACTGAAGGCATCAAAACTATGAATTAACACATGTGGAATTATATACTTAACAAAAAAGTGTGAAACAACTGAAAATATGTCTTATATTCTAGGTTCTTCAAAGTAACCACTTTTTGCTTTGATGACTGCTTTGCACACTCTTGGCATTCTCTTGATGAGTTTCAAGAGGTAGTCACCGGAAATGGTCTTCCAACAATCTTGAAGGAGTTCACAGAGTTGCTTAGCACTTGTTGGCCCTTTTGCCTTCACTCTGCAGTCCAGCTCACCCCAAACCATCTCGATTGGGTTCAGGTCTGGTGACTGTGGAGGCCAGGTCATCTGGCGTAGCACCCCATCACTCTCCTTCTTGGTCAAATAGCCCTTACACAGCCTGGAGGTGTGTTTGTGTTCATTGTCCTGTTGAAAAACAAATGATGGTCCAACTAAACGCAAACCGGATGGAATAGCATCCCGCTGCAAGATTCTGTGGTAGCCATGCTGGTTCAGTATGCCTTCAATTTTGAATAAATCCCCAACAGTGTCACCAGAAAAACACCCCCACACCATCACACCTACTCTTCCATGCTTCACGGTGGGAACCAGGCTTGTAGAGTCCATCCGTTCACCTTTTCTGCGTCGCACAAAGACACAGTGGTTGGAACCAAAGATCTCAAATTTGGACTCATCAGACCAAAGCACAGATTTTCACTGGTCTAATGTCCATTCCTTGTGTTCTTTAGCCCAAACAAGTCTCTTCTGCTTGTAGCCTGTCCTTAGCAGTGGTTTCCTAGCAGCTATTTTACCATGAAGGCCTGCTGCACAAAGTTTCCTCTTAACAGTTGTTGTAGAGATGTGTCTGCTGCTAGAACTCTGTGTGGCATTGACCTGGTCTCTAATCTGAGCTGCTGTAAACCTGCGATTTCTGAGGCTGGTGACTCGGATAAACTTCCTCAGAAGCAGAGGTGACTCTTGGTCTTCCTTTCGTGGGGCGGTCCTCATGTGAGCCAGTTTCTTTGTAGCTCTTGATGGTTTTTGCAACTGCACTTGGGGACACTTTCAAAGTTTTCCCAATTTTTCGGACTGACTGACCTTCATTTCTTAAAGTAATGATGGCCACTCGTTTTTCTTTACTTAGCTGCTTTTTTCTTGCCATAATACACATTCTAACATTCTATTCAGTAGGAGTATCAGCTGTGTATCCACCAGACTTCTGCACAACACAACTGATGGTCCCAACCCCATTTATAAGGCCAGAAATCCCACTTATTAAACCTGACAGGACACATCTGTGAAGTGAAAACCATTCCCGGTGACTACCTCTTGAAGCTCATCAAGAGAATGCCAAGAGTGTGCAAAGCAGTAATCAAAGCAAAAGGTGGCTACTTTGAAGAACCTAGAATATAAGACATATTTTCAGTTGTTTCACACTTTTTTGTTAAGTATATAATTCCACATGTGTTAATTCATACTTTTGATGCCTTCACTGTGAATTTACAATTTTCATAGTCATGAAAATACAGAAAAATCTTTAAATGAGAAGGTGTGTCCAAACTTTTGGTCTGTACTGTATATATATATATACATGAGCCTGGCCTAACTACGCATGCAATAGGTTTTCCTTCAGATTAAAGACTTCAAATCAATTTGCTTAAAGTGATATCAAATAAAGAGCATGTACCAAGTATCCACTGCATAGATGATAAATAAATGTATGATTGTTTGGAGATCTGGCTAGTGAGACCTTCCACTGATGTTGAGAAGGAGGGTTAAAATATATATTTATATATATTACATTTTCTACTTCTAGGGAACTGGAATCTATAGTTGTATGATTGCTTTAACAATATACTACATTACCACTGTACTGCAGTATAAAATGTAAATGGTGGCTTTTATGAAGCTCAGCCCGTGGCTGAGCTTCACAGGACTACCATGATACTAGAGATGGTGGCCTTCAGCTGCCATATTAAGTCATCAGTGTCCCGGGATTGTTTTATGGGTGGCCGATTGAGAGCTGGTACACACAAGCATCAGCAACCGGTCCATTGAAATACTGATTTCAGAGTGGCATTTATATGGTTAACAGCAGCAATCAGAGCTCATTTCCAGCTGCTAATGTTGGACTCATATACTGGATATGTGATATGGCCCACACCTAGTGTATGTAGAAAGATAAACAACATATATATATATACAGATATATATACTGTATATGAAGTGGTGTACATAAATTATATTTACATATATACTGTATATTACTTATGTGTATCATTTTATTTTACAAAAGGGAAACACTTCCCATTTATCACTGGGGCAAATTCCAGCCGCACTTCACACCAGAATCAAACATGTGCCTAAAAGCAAAATCAGTATTTTCTTTTTATTCTGCATGCTCAGAGACAGCAAAACACTTATGTGACGTGAAAAATAAAGCTTAGCATGAAGCCCACTGCGATAACCCCAAATATCGGCTGTGTATTACTTACTGACTGATGGTCACATTACTGTGTGCTCCCTTCTTTGATGGACTAACAGTCAGTGCTAATGGTGGTGCAGAGATTCCAGCCTTAGATCAGTGACTAATAAAAAAAAAAGGAAAAACTGGGTCTGAACTGAAAAAGTAAGTTGATGTGTATGCAAAATGTAAATGCATATCAAACACATGACCATTAAACAGAGAAAACAAAAAACAAACATATATTTTTTATTTTGTTTTATTTTAGGATATTTGTTTCTTGTTTTTTGTTTTCTCTGTTTAATGGTCATGTGTTTGATATGCATTTACATTTTGCATACACATCAACTTACTTTTTCAGTTCAGACCCAGTTTTTCATTTAGTTCTTAGTGCATTTTGTGCATATAAGGGTGTGACCGCCCTGCTTTTGAGCTGAAAAATCCATCCTGTCTGGCCTATGCTTCAACTGGTGGTTCAGTCTCTCTGTCCTTGTTTACATTTACGTCACTTGACAAGTGGAAAGGTTTTTAATATTAGAGTAGGACTGTCCCACAAAGGGTTGCCTTGATGTGGCGGGATGGCTTGTACATTCTTTTGATCAAAATTATGTTTACCAAATACCCTTATTATTATTATTACAACTTCATGCATGTTTTGCAATATATTTTTTATTTTGTTTTATTTCAGTGACTAATAGTCTGAGGCCCAGGTAGCAGACATTGTGTACCATATGCCTTATGCCTTCCAGCATACTCATGCACTGATCTTTATGCTCAGTCCCCTATACAGTCTACACTGTGGGAGCGGAGCCATGCATACCAGTGTGGGAGCGGAGCCATACATACCAGAGTGGGAGCGGAGCCATGCATACCAGGGTGGGAGCGGAGCCATGCATACTAGGGTGGGAGCGGAGCCATGCATACCAGGGTGGGAGCGGAGCCATGCATACCAGGGTGGGAGCGGAGCCATGTATACCAGTGTGGGAGCGGAGCCATGTATACCAGTGTGGGAGCGGAGTCATGTATACCAGGGTGGGAGTGGAGCAATGTATACCAGGGTGGGAGCGGAGCCATATATACCAGTGTGGGAGCGGAGCCATGTATACTAGGGTGGGAGCAGAGCCATGTATACCGGGTGGGAGCGGAGCCATGTATACCAGGGTGGGAGTGGAGCCATGTATACCAGGGTGGGAGCGGAGCCATGTATACCAGGGTGGGAGCGGAGCCATGTACACCAGGGTGGGAGCGGAGCCATGTATACCAGGGTGGGAGCGGAGCTTTGCATACCAGGGTGGGAGCGGAGCCATGCATACAAGGGTGGGAGCGGAGCCATGCATACAAGGGTGGGAGCGGAGCCTTGCATACAAGGGTGGGAGCGGAGCCTTGCATGCAAGGGTGGGAGCAGAGCCTTGCATGCAAGGGTGGGAGTGGAGCCTTGCATACAAGGGTGGGAGTGGAGCCTTGCATACAAGGGTGGGAGTGGAGCCATGCATACAAGGGTGGGAGCGGAGCCATGCATACAAGGGTGAGAGCGGAGCCTTGCATACAAGTGTGGGAGAGGAGTCTTGCATACAAGGGTGGGAGCAGAGCCTTGCATACAAGGGTGGGAGCGGAGCCATGTATACAACCCCATCCATAGCCCTGCCCCCTTATGACCAAAGCCCCACCCCTGCCACACCTCCATCCCCGCCCTGCCGGGCCATGGAAGAATGGACTTGCTTGAAGCCGGTCCCTGGTGCAAAAAAGGTTGGGGACCACTGGTCTACAGTATATAAGTTTTCTCACTCGCATCTATTCACGGTAGGACAACTCGTTTTATAGTTATGTGCTGGGGACAGATATTAAAATTAGTTCTTTGGATTACTTTTTTCTTCTAGCATTCAATCCTTTCATTCCTATGTTTAGCTAATCTGCTTGCCTTTTCCCTGTAATATTCTTGTAAATGTAAAGAATATCTTCCTTTTGGCTGTGTAAAATATAAGCCATCTAGCTAATCAATTTACATATATTTATTCAGGTGGCTGATCATGCAGAATGAAGCAAAATGAGTTTGGGTTCTACCATGTTTATGTTTCCATTGCCTTCGCTGAAGTAGGGAAAAAGTTTACAAGGGAAGTATGGAAAGAAATGATGGCCAATCAACAGGAAAGTAAAGTATTTATCACCTGTGACCCTCAGGGTTTAGGAAAAGTTTCATAGTATTATCTGCTTTGAGTAAATATGTGACAATATGCCAATGACTGAGGACCAGGGGGACGTGGTAAGTGATTGCATCTCGGTTTCAGATTGCAGCATTTAACTTTTTTGCTGCTGAAATATCACATATATGTACTTAAAAAGTTCACTAAAACAGACTTGTGATATGATGTTCTCAATGTCTCTGGGGATAGAAAACCTTGGTTAAACCAGCTGGGGCTGTGTTAATGAAAGTCTTAAAAGGGTTGTTGTGGACTTTTCTATTGATGGCCTATCCTTAATAGATAGTCAGTATCGGATTGGAGGGGGTATAATACCTGGCACCCACGTTGATTTGTTGTTCTTGGTGCAGACAGTGGCCGGATTTGCTTACTTGCTGAGCTGCACAGCACCGCTCATTCATAGTGGCCGCGGCCAGGTACTGCACATTCACCCCTTAATGATTGGAATAGTGGTGGACGTGCAGTACTAGGCAGTAGCCACTATTCACTAACTAATCCAAAACCTGTATAAGGCCTAAAGAAATGGCACTTCGAAAATTGAATTATAAATCAAAAGAAATGCTAGAAGTATAGCCATAAAATCAGCACATATTATTGAGACACACAATGTGAAAACAATTTAAAAAGAAGATACATTCCAAAAAATTGCCACACTGGCCTATTTGTCCAAGTAAGATGATATAGTCTGTCAATATACAACTATGCACAGATATTTGCACCCTGAATTTTAGTATATACAGGATAGAATCATTCAAAAATTCAGTAAAGATGGAGAATGCTCCAATCTGCAGTGCAAAGAGTGTAAGACTGTTCAAAGGCAAAAACCTCCAGACACATGTGTAAATCTAGTGATAGCTCCTTACAAAATTACCATATAACCAGCAGAAAAGTGAAATCAAAATACGGTACAAGTGTACACAGATATCCACTGGCTATTAGTAAATACATTGGCAGCAAAAGATAGCCACATAAAGTGCAGACAGTGCAAAATAATATAAATAAATAAAGGACATATGACCTGACAACAGTAGTGCAGTTCCCCGACGCGCGTTTCGCATTAGCTTTCTCTCAGGGGTAGGTATGTCTTACACTCTTTGCACTGCAGATTGGAGTATCCTCCATCTTTACTGAATTTTTGGATGATTCTATCCTGTATGTACTAAAATTCAGGGTGCAAATATCTGTGCATAGTTGCATATTGACAGACTATACCATCTTACTTGGACAAATAGGCCAGTGTGGCAATTTTTTGGAATGTATCTTCTTTTAAAATTGTTTTTACATTGTGTGTCTTAATAAAAATTGCTGATTTTATGGCTATACTTCTAGCATCTCTCTTGATTTATAGTAGCCACTATTCAGTTGACTGAGCTGTGCTATGCAGATTGACAACCCCCATTGATAACATATTGATGACCAATACTAGGGATAGGCCATCAATTACTTTACATTAGCTCCCACTATGGTACTTTAGTTTCTGATAATTCTCCTTCGAGTGTACAGACAATATGAAATTTGCATTTATTAAACAATGATGAGAGTGACATTTGGGATAGTTATGGCCAGTATCAAAACAGACATAAAAAACCATTTGGACTCACATTTACTATTGCTAATGGAGGGAGTATCCTTAGTCCAGACAGTAAATAGATGAGCCAAATTTATCTCTACGTGCTATAGATTTGACACCTCTTCTCTAGAATAAGGCATCATTACTCTTAGTTGGCTTATTTTAGAGCATTAATTTACAACAAAAACTGGCACATAGCAATTATAATTTTGCTACAATTATGACTTCAACTAGTCATGACTGCTTTCAAGCTAAAAAAAAAATGAAAACATCGATGTGTGGCGCATGTATAAGCATATAACAAAAATATATTTATCAAAAAAGGTTGGACCAGAGTTTCAGTACAACATATAACAGAGGACGTAATGAATATGGATCATGTTCTTGTTCCTGTCACGGTCAGCTTGCAGTCTTGTGTTGGGGATCCTTTATGATGACCTTATTGCGAAATCCTAAAATCTTGCAAGAGTGTCTAGGGCAGCCCAGACCATGAGGATAAACAGCGATTGACGCATACACTTGTCGGCTCTTTTCCCCTTCTGATAACAGCGTAATAAAATATTCATATAAAACCCTACTTCTGGCCATAATAATTGAGTTTTTCAACTTGATTTCCTCCTGTTGTATTTAGATACACAGAAAACGATGCCCTTCCTTCTACTTTCCACTAGTTTTGCATTGTCATATTTTTCCAGTACCGACTCTTTGACTTTTTCACTTCTAACAGCTTCCTCTCGCACCTGAGTCGCCTGACAGCTGAACAGCGAGAAAATTTGTTTCCTATTCAGCTCAAACACATAATAAATCTATCTCCTTCCTTTCAAGGCCTGTATTATGGATCATCTCTTTATCTTCAGGTCACAGAATAACTGAAGAGCAACTGAAAGAAACAGAAAGTACAAAAACATGTCAACAATAAAGAACCCGCTCTTCTTCTACCAATCTCCTGCTTTCAACCTTTCTCACGTTCTCTCCTTTCTTATCCTTTCTTTTGTAACCATTTACCATTGTTTGTCTGATACTCGACCTCTGTGAAACTATGATCCAAATCGTGAAATACAAGGAATTTATGTGACTTTTGCTTTTTTATAGACAAATTTGGCAAGATTAGGAGGCAGTCAATAGATGCCATGGCTGATTTGTGGGAGGGCAATAGGGTATCTTATGTTTTTCTCAAGATGAGCTGATATAATGGATGTGTCAGAGCGTGCATTGCACTGCATCTGTCTGCAGAAGGTCTCAATTGTTTGCTTTGCAGACTAGTGGTCACCTCCCCCGATGCTTCCTGTTGGGAGTTGCTGGTGTCATTTCCTATTTGCACTTCTCTGTTGAGACTTGGAGTTGTAGCAGTCTGCTTGCGTCCTCTTGGAGTTTGGAGGGCATCGGCATGTCTTTCTGAGTCTTCTCAAGCTAAGTGTCCCCTTTGTTACATTTGTCCTTGATGTCTTTAGTGTTAGTGGGATTGACTAGCGCTCATCCTGTCCTTCCCGATGCAGGGCTTATTGCCAGTGTCACACAGGGATTATGTATCTTTCTAGGCGATAGGTTCGGAACCTATATAGGGACGATAGGACAGACTGGGTGACGTTAGATCAGTTCAGGGGTCTCTACTTCCCCCTTCCCTAATGTTTGGTTCTCCTTCCCTTATCCCTTTGTGTTGAACTTAGTCTGTCCTACACTGTGTATAATAGCTGATGTACGTACTGTATGCAAGGATATTTTTTTGGTTGAAACCTCAATTGAAAGTTGGAATGTTCAACCCCCATTTAATTATGGAACAAATCTCTAAAAGTTCTCTTTCCTGTTGATTTTCCAGTCAATTTTTCTATCTCTAAAGAATACGTTGAGTCAGATTTGTTCTACCAGAAGGAACTGAAGAATTTAAGTCTATAGACATTTTATTGACTTCTTAACCTTCCGGTGCCTTGAAAAATCTATCTTGTCTGTCCTCTCCTAGAGAAGTCTTGTACATCTTACATCAAATTTCCAAGAAATCTCTAATCTGCCTGGAGGAAATGCTGGACCTGTTCGGCGGTTCTGCTAACAGGCATCCATACATGATTCTTAAACTTTTACAAATGTTTCTTCACTTGCATCGCATCTATTGTGTAGTCTATTTAAATAACTACATTCATAATTATTTTGACCTATGGCATCCATTCTTCCAAGTATATTTGTTGAGACTCTTACATTCTTGCCAAGCCAACAAGTGCCATTGATTGGCGTCATTCTTACATATGTTTTGGAACTGTTTTCGCTTTTGAAAGTGTTGACAAGTCTGAATTTTTGGCCACCAGCATTGTTTGTAAAGAGCTTTAAACAAAACAGCTATGTCAGAAGAAATTAAAATATTCTTTTAGGCTCTGTGAAAACATCCCTAAGTTAAGTATTTTAGTCAGTAATGACTGTCTGCCACCTACTGATAGCGACTTGAAATATTCATGATTAATGAGCATTTTTATCCATTCAGTGGGAAACAAAACACATTAGTTTGGACTTTTAAGAACATTAAACAGGCATTTCTATAATGTACAGGCACATGAACAATATAGAAATTAATTTGTTTTCTCCAGAGTATTGTTGAGTTTATGTTGTGCAATAGAAGTAGATTTATTACAGAATAGAATTACTCTCCACCCAAATACTCAATACAGGATTTGTATTCAAGGAGATGTTGTATCTCTTTTGAAACTTTTCATTGATTCCATAAAAAGTTGACTATCGTAAACTGAAATAATGAGTGGAAATGTTTGTGGCTGCAATCACTAGGTTTGGTGTGCTACTTCAGGCCTATTTACTTGAATTAGCCAAATTGACTCTGGTAGCATTGCAATCTTTTTAGACTGCTTGTTAAATGGGGTCTGGCAGCACAAAATGACTATTCATGCCAATTCTAGGCATTCGGTACACCTATGGCATGGTTTATATGCTCAGACAACTTTACCACCTACTTGTTTTACATCTATTTCCATCCACCAATTCCTTGATTGAAGAGTAGGAGAACGGCAGTGGATCTTGGGGCTGCCTAAAGATATTCCAAGCCATGAGAATCAAAAACTAGTTTCTATCCTCATGACTTGGAATCACTTCCGGCAGCGACAGAGTTCAGGATCCACTGCCCCGCTCCTTCTCTCCAATTACTATGCCTTCTACCATGTGTGATGTCAATGACCGGTGCAACAGTCCAACATTGGAATATAGTACAGTTCACTTTTTCACGGAGTTGTGCCGCACACAACCTGACCCGTTGAGCGACCAATCATCCTGTCCATCCTCACTCACAGGTTTCCATATCACACAGGGAGCATCTATTTTCTTCTATCCCCAATTCCTTGATTGACAGCTCTGACAAGAGTTAGATGGAAAACAAGTAGGTAGGGAAGTGCACCAAACTGTTTGGTCCTGCCAAACGAGCATTGGGCACCTGTGTTTGCTTTGACCATTCATTTGTGCTGAAGGACTCCCTTTAACGAGCATGTTGGGAAGACAGAGCAAATCAAAGTAACAGTTTCATGCAAAATGGTGATTGACTTGTAATTTAACTTAAAAGGGTTGACCACTACTTTTTTTATTGATGGTGTATACTTTGGATAAGCCATCTATATCTGATTGGTGGGGATGTGACCCTTGTCCATCAGCTGTTGCTAGCAGTAGTCAGAAGTTCTCGAATGCTCCCGGAACACAGCAGCTCCATCATTTCTATAGTAACCGAGGAGGTGTACTGCAGATCCATCTCCTATTCAAATGAATGAGGTGTGGACCTACAGTACCCAAGTAATACTTCTATTGTATAGACAGAACGTCTGGGTGCCGGCAGCATCCGATAACAGTTATTCGGCTAGGATTTCGGGTGTCACATGCACACCGGTCAGACAGCCATCAATAAAAAAATAGTTGGCAACCTCTTTATACTAACTCTCTAAGTAAAGAATGTTTTTTTTAAAAAAATTACATTTCCTTTTTGAGCAAACAATGGAGACTAATTTCCCTTACTAATATTTTGAAGTTTTAAATTATCTGAAAAATGTAACTTTTTAAAATGCTTTTTTGAAACTTTTTGGTTTAAAGTTGGTTCCTGATCCAGTGAGTTCACTGTTATCCAGATGGAAAATTATACCATTTCACATGGATTATTGAAGCAAGCAGTCAGGTTCTTTATTTATGAGTAAAAAACAGATTCATAAACTAGTTTTTGGCTCTGGACTGAAGCCTCCATTAGGTGAGTATACAACAAACTACTCAATCTTTTGAAAAATTCCTTGAATGCCTATTTGGAAGAAATAAAATGGGCTTGAACAGCTGATTTTCACAATCCTATCCACAGGTCTGGCCCCAAGGGCAGACATGTACACTATAAGGCTTGATGGATGTAAATAAATCTTTGCCTTAGATATAAAAAATATAACATAGAGTCGGTGCCTCCCTTGGCAATGAGGGATCATACCCCACTACATCCCATATACTTCCCTATCCTAGGCTTGATCAATCTGTCTCATAAATAAATTCTGGGTCCTTCGTGTTCTTTATTGTTTGTTTCCCTAAAAATTTTACTGGTAATACAACGGAAAAGGCCCCAAATATATTTAACACATAAAAGAGAGAGAGAGAAAAAAAAATTGAACCCAACTTGTTTGAAACAATATTCCTTGTACTCTCCATTAATATTCATCAGTGCGCTAAACTCCTAGGGCAGTGTAAGTCTTTGATAAAAGCAGAATATGCTTTGTAGGTAATCTTATTAATGGGTTTCCAAGCCTGCAGTGTGTTAAAAGAAGGCAAGGCAGTTTCAGCACTGCATAAACAACGTCTGAGATTTGTCTATTGAATCGTGATGTAAAACCGCAATGTGTTCAATTTCAAGAGTAATACCAAGTTACCGGGGATGACAGAGTGTTGCTTGTTTGAATTCTTTTTATTTCCTGTCCATAAATATAATTTTTTGAAGAATATTGCCTGTTTCTATTTGCGCTTTAGATACATGAAAATGATTTTTGCTTGGGAAATTTACCACAGCAGACAGATCAGTTTTTACTTCAATTCTACGAGTCTCTTTGATTTAGTTTGGGGCTTGCTGATTTTGTAAATAGATGGTCGGAAAGACTTCACTTCCACCGCTTCAGATCTGTATTTTTCCATTAAAAAGGAGGCTGTTGTTGTTTTTTTTCCCTTTCTGTCAAGCTTCAAATCTCTTTCATTTTGGTCTTTCTAGATCGGTACTTGGTGTAAAAGTAAATCTTTATCTGCTGTATGTAAAATGAAAAACAGTCTATGCAGCAATTGTTACCAGATGGTAGTTCAACTTGGTCAAAACAAGGACAATACTTGAAGTCGATGATACTTAGGTAACTGGCTTGTTTTATGCGATGTTATTGATGCAAAAACTTTTGCTAAATAGTTTCATCATTAGCAATTCTTTACATAAAACCTATGAAGATTTGATGCTAAGCTTCGCATTATAAAAATGTCAGTCAACTTTGCGGAATTTGGCAGGATCGGCAAATGACAAGGTAAAGAAATATGAATGTGCTGGATTTCAATATGTTTGATCTTTTGTATCCATAGGTGATAAGCTAATGCTAGAGGATTTTGGTAGCAGTTCATTTTTCTCTCCCCATTGAAAAAAACACACACTCTTAGCAGAGACTGAAAGGGTACTGTGGGAGGAATTGCTTTTGGCCAAAAGTTTCTTTTGGCCAACTTCAGTCATTGAGCCGCAGTATAAAATTAGTTTAGAAACAAAGATCATCTGAGCTATTTCACAGAGGCATAAAATAATTTAGATAAGATAAAACTCAAGCCTAATTTGTCAAAAATACACGTAAACAATACAGATGAAACATCAATGTTTTGACCCAACATGAACAATTAAAGTTCTGTAAAAGTACAAAGTAGGTATAGTAAAAATTAACTTTTGGTTAAAATGACTATAGTGAATTAATAGACTAATTAGTCAAGAAATGTAACAAAGATTGGTGTTTGGTATAACAAACAATAAAGATCTAGAGTAGATATAAGAAAAATCTGGATAGTTCAAGTTATGGTCATTGTCCAGCTCTTTCTGGATATCAAAGTTACGCTAAATGATAAAAATACAAGTCAGGAAAATAACGGATTTCATATTGGTTGAGACCTTTAGAATAATATAAATGCATAAAAAGGAGGGAACAATGAAGCCAAACCTAGTACTAGAAGATAAATTGTCTAAAATGAAAACATTACATAACACAAGTAAAAAAACAGTACTTTAGAATTAAAAGAAGCCGTATAAAATGCTATTGAGAAGATCAGAGATTTAATTTTAGGAAGATAGGAGACACTTATATTCTGGTAGAACATTGTTCACTTGGTCAATAGTCAATATTGTACATTAGATAGTCAACTTTAATCATATGGCTGTATTCTAAAAGGAAACTACCTCAACCAGCTACTATGCTACCTGACTACATTTGGATTGTCACACTGAAAAATAATACCATTACTGAACCCCTCACATTTGGCATCAAGGGAATCTTGTATGAGGCCAGCTCCTAGTGGTGTATCAATCGAGGTTGAAAAGGTCGAGATTGGGCCTGGAGGGAAATGGGGCCATTCCCGGATCCTCGTACAGATAGTGATTTCAAAGGCATCCATTTGCACTTTAAACTATTGCTGACCATAGTGCTACCTCTCCCTTCTCCACCAAGTACTATAGCAAGTTGTTTAAAACTGTGAGAAGGCACATAGATGCATCGCTCATCATGAAAGTAGGGTGATGAGAGAGTCAATGTATTTTTCTAATGGCGCAAAAATGGTATGAAAGTACTTTAACTATTACATAGGGGTGCAAAGGGGAAATTATTAACACATAAAGGCAATAATTCAATATTAATAATGCGGAGAGGAACAAAAGGGGCATTAAAGTACTGAATCACAGAATAGAGTTATCTCTTTATTGGTGCAGCACGTGAATAGCAGAAAATGTAAAGAAGCACTCCTATCAAAGTTTTTATCCTCATTATATAGCACTGTGTACTTACAATTGCTGATTTTGCCTTTCTGCCCAGATAATTCTTCTCTTTTCTCTGCTCTATGTTGAAACAGGAAGTCTCTTTTTCCTGCATTTATCATTCCCCCCTTCACCTCCTGACCCAGCTGCTCCCTCCTCCCCTGCCAGAGACTTTTGTAGTGACTCATGAGCCATGCAGGGAAAATTGACCTCCTGTTTCTACATAAAGCTTAGAAGGATTCAGCTAGTCAATTTATAATCACATGATGTCATAGACCTAATGGAGAAGAGAAGAATTAACTGGGTAGAAGGACAAAATGAGCAATTGTAAGTGCACAGTGCTATATAATATGATGATCGCAATTATATTAAAAGGATAAAAATGTTGATGGGGAGAGTGCTTCTTCAAAGTTATATGTGTCCCCAAATGTTGCCAGTGACAAATACAACTCATTCCACAAATACATACACAGCTACTTCAATGAAAAATTTTAAATATTATGGCTGTGATGATGAAAATAACCCCAAACAAATGGTGCGTCCTAAAAAACCCCAAATGGCCATGTCCTTAACAGTTAATAGTCTAATATGCCAGCCCTATGTACTTCTCACTTATTTTGCAGGGGTATAAGATCGATAAGAATACTTTTCTGCCCAACACTTTTATGCAGGGGTATAAGGAGATTTTGGTGACCTTACATCAGCCTCCCAACATTAAAGAGTCATTGCATCGACTATGTATGAAAAAAAAAAATAATAAAGAAATAAATTGGATCAAAATGTTCATTGCCTTTTATGCTGTGTGATATCGGAGAAATAGTTAAAACTTTAGAGGGATATTAATTTATATATAGTTTTGAACTCCGATAGTATAACGGTTAAGTACGTTTTAAGAGTAGTTGTGGAATTGTCAATACCCATTCCACAGTCATTTCTTTCATACGACCTGAACAATTTCATCTAAGACATTTCATGATGAATAAGCAAATTACAATCCATGATAGGAGATAGATAGATAGATAATAGATAGATAAATAGATAATAGATAGATAGATAAATATGTTATGCATAGATAATAGATAGATAGATAGATAGATAGATAGATAGATAGATAGATAGATAGATAGATAGATAGATAGATAGATAGATAGATAAGATAAGATAGATAGATAATGATAGATAGATAGATAGATAGATAGATATATAGATAGATAATAGATATATAGATAATAGATAGACAATAGATAGATAAATAATAGATAGATAGGTAGATAGATAGGTGATAGATAATAGATAGATAGATAGATAGATAATAAATAGATGATAGATGGATAATAAATAGATAATAGATAGATAATAGATAGATAGATAGTTGATAGATAGATAGATAGATAGATAATAGATAAATATATAATAGATAGATAGATAGATAGATAGATAAATATGTTATGCATAGATAATAGATAGATAGATAGCTAGATAATAGATAATAGATAGACAATGGATAGCTAGATAGATAGATAGATAAATAGATAGATAGATAGATAGATAGATAGATAGGTGATAGATAAATAGATAATAGATAGATAGATAGATAGGTGATAGATAAATAGATAATAGATAGATAGATAGATAATAGATAGATAGATAGATAGATAGATAGATAGATAGATAGATAGATAGATAGATAGGTGATAGACAGATAGATAGATAGGTGATAGACAGATAGATAGATTTTGGCTACAATGAAGCTACGGAGAGAATAACATTGTACCGATTTGGGCAAATCTTAACTACATGTAAATATAACATTTTAACCAATTGCTCAAGTTTTGTTGCTTGCAATTTCCTAAGGAGTGTTATTCTAATCTTTCTAGACATTCTCAAAGCATCTTTGAGGGAATATCATGTTTAGAAAATGATCATATTTTCTTGCGTTGTTATATAGCAGTATTGAAACAGCGGTGCCAACACAATTATGACTGGTTGAGCTTTACTATGTCTCTAATATTGGACATATTCCGGTGGTTTGTGCACCAGGCGCTGCTGGGGGAGTTGCAAAAGACAGGAATGGTGATATTGGGTGAGAGTTTCCTGATCTGCATGTCATTATGATATATTTGCTCCCACTTGAGTGGACATTGAGTCATGCTTGGATTCTCATGGCTAACCTAATTGAATGCAGCATATATCTTACCGCTGTGCATTGGAATAATAATAGGCATATATTCCCCAGTCATGAAGAAGCAGGGGCGATCACAATGTAAAGTATCACAGAGGCTGAAAATTATTGAACTGCTAGACAATTACTTAAAGTTGCAAAGTTTGCAAATTCTTAAACTTTTATATGAACCGCTAAGGCCTCTTTCACATTTCCGGCGGGCGCCTAGCGGCGCCCCCGGCATTTTGCCGCAGCGCCGCATGTGAAAACCTTTCACACTTCCGGCGGCCAAAATGCGTTTTTTGCCGGATGGTTTCTGATGCTTGGAGAGATAAGAAACCATCCGGCAAAAAAAAAAACACGTTACATGCAGCGTTTTTTCCGGACGCCGCAATGTACATTTGCGCCGCATCCGGACAAAACCGCATGCAACGCATTGACATGCGGCGCCATCCGGCGCTAATGCATGTCAATGCGAAAAAAGCCGCATGCGGCGCATCAGATTTTCAGATGCGGCGCTGCGGCAAAATGCCGGGGGCGCCGCCATGCGCCCGCCGGAAATGTGAAAGAGGCCTAAAGGGACCACTCAATAGTCTACAGCTACTGTACCATGTACCTAATTTATACAATAGTCGTAGCTCAGATCCACTAATTTACTGTACCATGTTATAGTTATTAAATTATGTAAGGAATAAAGCAAATATTCTAGTGAGTAACAAACTTATGGAAATTTCAAACTTTCATTTCAGTATCATAAAATTCTATGGGGATTTTCTAATTTAGAAACCATTCAGAACCCTAATTTTTTAGCCAGAGGAGGAAGTGACCACAAAGAGAGTACCCAATGTTGTGGTGCTCAATGTCTGTGAAGACCCCCAAACCCATCAAACTAATGTTCGGCTGACAGTCTAATGCGTATGGGGTCCAGGAAACTGATTTTTGGAAGAGCTGTTGATTGGGCATGTCCGATTTTCGACTATTGACTATGTCTGTTGATGATAATAAGGTAGATTTTATGTAAAAGGAACTTAACCTTTCCTTAGGTGCTTACTATGTATATCACTTTATTAATCCTGTGGACTAATAATTTGATTACTTGCGATTTGCTACAATGGATCAGGCTGCATTGTTGCAAACTGTAAACCTTGAAGATAGTGATTTTTTTCCAGTCAGAAGCATAGTGAGATGTTGCTATACAATTGATGATTTTTATCCATGACAATTTCCAACCAAATTGACCACATGGAGCACAAAGTATAAGAGTTGTCTGTTACTTTGGGTAAAGTACTAGAAGGCCCAGTTTATTGAAAGTAAAATGTTCTGAATAGTGATGAGAGAACGTGCTTGGATAACATCTTATCTGAGTGCGCTTGGGTGTTAACCGAGCATCTGATAGTGCTTGATTCTCTAACAAACAGGACATCCCCACATGTGTTCAGGCTGTCTACCAGCCACAAATCATGCAGCCGCGGGGACTGGAACATAATATACGAGCATTACAAGATACTCCGATAATACCCGAGCGTGCTCAGATAAGACGTTATCCGAACACATTCGCTCATCACTAGTTCTGAAGCCTAGATAAAGTCTAGAAAGGAAAGAAGGTAACAATCAGAATCAAGGGTATGGGAGACAATCACAGAAATCATGACCACACTATAAAGAAATCCGAAGACCCAAGTGCAGAACAGGATAACCTGCTTTAAAATAAGTTGTGAGCCATTGGTCTTCATGGATTCTCTTGGAAATGGGTTCCATAGTATTGTAGAGTCAGGACCTAACAGATGATCCTCTGTGTTTTGGTCCGAAGGACCAATGGTACAAAATTCTGTTTTCATCCAAGTTAAAGCTGCAAAGGAGAATTTTATTCTACTCCTCTGCAAGCGCTTACTTAAACAGTCTGCAGAAACTTCATCTAAACTGAAGGACCACAGATAGTTTTATCGATAAGACTTGTCTTTATGAAGTTAAATGTTTCAATCAATGAATGTGAAATGTCGCAGTCAGAAGTGCCCATAACTGAAGAAGTGGTCCAAACGCTACAGGAATATTAATTTGTATGCAAAGAAATATCAAATAATAAGCGTCTTGATGAAATGCTATTGTAGTTGTCAATACACCTTCCAAAGGAACACTGCATTAGATGCACTATATCTATGTAGAGGTAGCGAATTGCAATTTGACAGCAGATAAATGTGTTTTTGAAGCAGAGATGAGATGATATGATAAAAAATTCATTAATAGGCTAGTTGTCACAAAGCATTCCAGTTACTTCTATATAATAATTAGCCCATATCACAGTGTAGATGCCTCACAATAACCCAAAAATCTTTATATCATAGGATACTATATACATGGGGGAAATATTTTCAAAATGCAAATAAATTTATATAATTTATACAATGTGATTTTCTGTATTTTATTTTTGATATTCTATCTCTCAATGTTAAAATTAACCTACCTTTAAAATTATAGACTGTTCATGTCTTTGTCAGTGGGCAAACTTACAAAATCAGCAAGGGATAGACTGAAACTGCCCTAACTAAAGTCACTAACGACCTGCTAACCGCCAAGAGCAAACGACACTACTCTGTCCTCCTTCTCCTGGTCCTGTCTTCTGCCTTTGACACCGTGGACCATTCCCTCCTGCTACAGATTCTCTCATCTCTTGGCATCACAGACTTGGCCCTATCCTGGATCTCATCATACCTAACAGACCGAACATTTAGTGTCTCCCTCTCACACACCACCTCCTCACCTCGCCCCCTGTCTGTCGGTGTTCCTCAAGGCTCAGACCTACGACCCCTACTCTTCTCCATCTACACCTTCGGCCTGGGACAGCTCATAGAATCCCACGGTTTGCAGTATCACCTCTACGCCGATGACACGCAGATCTACCTACTGTATCTGGACCTGACCTCACCTCCTTACTGACCAAAATCCCACAGTATCTGTCTGCTATCTCAGCCTTCTTTTCTGCTCGCTTTCTCAAACTGAACATGGACAAAACAGAATTCATCATCTTTCCCCCACCTCATTCTACCCCTCCACCGGACCTATCCATCAATGTCAATGGCTGCTCACTTTCCCCAGTCCCGCATGCTCGGTGCCTTGGGGTGATCCTCGACTCTGCCTTCTCTTTCAAACCACATATCCAAGCCAAATATTTCCTGAATCCGCCCATTTCTCAACCATGAAACCACAAAAACACTAGTGCACGCCCTTGTCATCTCTCGTCCTGACTACTGCAACCTCCTGAGTCGCTCGGCCAGGGCTTGTGGGGTACTCGGCACCGAGCCCGTTCACATCAATGGGGGATGTCACAGGTAGCGCAGCTCAGTCCGTTGCCCTGGGCGCTCACTGAAAAGGGGAATATTTACAGGGGATTGTAGGTTTGTAGAAATGTTCGTGCCGCCACCTGTGGTTCCTGGACAGGGTGACCAGCGCTGCAGGGTAGATCCTCTGAGGGGTTGTTACTGGGCAGCAAGGTGTTAAGTCTTCCACAGGCAAGACTGATCCCTCAGGGTATATGGCGGTGTAAGGGTGCAGGGTTAATAAGGCAGACTCACACAAGAAAGTCTCTTTCCGTACCTTTACTGATGGTATAGTTGCAGGCACGTCCCTGGAAGCTGGCAGGGTGGAGGATGCACTTCCAGTAATCCCACTGAGTAGGTATAGGGCCTCCGTACTCCTTTTGTGTGTGAGTTTCTGACCTGTATAGAACAAAGTCTAACTCTGTCTTCTTCGTATACGCCCGGCTGACTTTGTGGTGAGGCCTTCTCTGGGATAGAACAGTGTCTCTGTATGCAGGGCCCTGCTAGACTCCGTCTTCCTGACCTCGGTTACGTATCAGCACTGCTGGGCCCCTGCGACATGAAGTCCCACAGGGTCTCCGGTATCTCCCACTAGTCGTGTAGATGCTAGCAAGCTCAGACCCGGCGTCCGGTGGTGCAGAGTAGAGGTAAGCGATCAATGCTGTTTCAACCTCTGTCACTCTCTTTTCCTTCCACTCGCCTACTTTACCCTTCAGCATAAGCACACTAGTCTGTGGTAACCTAAAATCTGATCTCGTCTGAGGTAACTGTTCTCTCATCTGAGGAGATCTGAACCCGTCTCTGGTAACTAGACGTTCTGCTGCAACTCACGTGTCTACACTGCCTTATATGCTGCGGAAGAGCTCCCTCTGGTGGATCTGGGAACTAGTGCAGGTGTTTTGTGTGCAAATGGGTCTTCGTGGGTTTACCTTGCTTGCATCCTCCTGGGAACATGTGGCTCCAGACACAGCTGGGCTACACACTCCTACTCTCTGGCCTCCCCTCTAGCACTCTGGCACCGCTCCAGTCCATCCTACACTCTGCTGCCCGACTAATTCACCTGTCTCCCTGCTATTCCCCAGCCTCCCCCCTATGCCAGGCCCTTCACTGGCTTCCTATTGCCAGAGGCTCCAGTTCAAAACCCTAACCATGACATAGAAAAGCCATCCACAACCTGTCTTCTCCATACATCTGTGACATGGTCTCCCGATACACACCCACACTCAACCTTCGATCCTCTCAAGATCTCCTTCTCTACTCCCCCCTCATCTCTTCTTCCCACAACCGCATACAAGACTTCTCCTGTGCTCTCCCCATAGTACAACGGAACCCTTCAAGAAGAACCTGAAGACCCACCTGTTCCGACAAGCCTACAGCCTGCAATGATCCTCAGTCTACTGAACCATCGCACAACCAGCTCTACCCTCTCCTAGTGTATCCTCACCCATCACTCTAGACTGTGAGCCCTCGCGGGCAGGGTCCCCTCTCCTTCTGTACTTGTGTGTCCCTTGTCTCGCACATGTTTATTGTACTTGTCTATATTTCCTCTTTTCACATGTAAAGCGCCATGAAATAAATGGCGCTATATAAATGTATAATAATAATAATGATAATTCTTATTTCCCCCACTGTATACTCATTCATCCTAAGCCAATTTAGCATCATTCATATATATTATAAACATATCCTAAGACTACGATCAGGCATACACAGCAAGTAACCTATAAGGTAAGGTTTGCCCCTATGCCTCTAAAAGGTACATGCAGATCCGGAACTGGCCCATTGGTTAACAGGAAAATCACCTGATGGGCCCCTACGCAGGAGTGGGCAACCTATCCTCCTGCATGAGCAGTAGTTAGCACAATACACTTGATTCGCTATATACAAACAAAGCCCGAATCTCATCATTCATTTACAAAACCACCATGTTTATTATCATACACCGTAAAAACATAGGCAAGTTTATCACTAATGGCACCCCAGTGTGTCACCGGGTACATATACTATAAACTGAGAGCCTAGGGCAGTGATGGCTAACTTTGGCACTCCAGCTGTTGTAAAACTACAACTCCCAGCATGCCCTTGCAACCTGCAGCAGTTGAGGCAGCAGTTGAGGCATGCTGGGAGTTGTAGTTCTCCAACAGCTGGAGTGCCAAGGTTCACCATCACTGGCCTAGGGCATAAAATATTCTAGTTACTCAAATATAACTTGCTTTATGGAGAATCTGCCTCTCTCCCACATAACTGACTACTTAGCCAAAAGTATAACAGTTGTTCTAGTGCTGTCTTAATTTTAGAGGGAGACATGTTGCTTGAGCTGCTGCTCTTAACGGTGAAGTTTATAGATTATGCAGTTTAGAGATTTACAGTACAACAGTCATAGGGGAATAGGAAAACTTGGTCAGAAAACTAAATGCTATTGGATAGTGTTGGAGCGTGCCTTGTGACATGTGCAGAAGTCCCTGTGCAGGGAGAAGGAGGAAAGAGGAGGAGCTGAGCTGTCTTCATCAGTTATTGTCAATGTTGTGACTCTATGTTAATTGGCTCCAGATTTATATTAGAGATATTACCCTATATTGTTATCTTGCTGATCCAGCTGATGGCTACTGATAAGTATTAGCCTGTTGTGAGGTTAGCATCAGGTTTGAGAGCTGCAAGATTTTAGGGCAGTATATAAAATAATAAAAGAAAAAAGAAATAAAAAACACTACCAAATTTACAAAAACTTCATATAAAGTATATGTAGGTATCTATAAAATCTTTTTTGTTTAAATTCCAGAGTTTTTCCTATATATTCTTTATGTTTAATGAATGCATCTGTTAACTACCCTAACAGATGTCTCTGAACTAAGGTACAGTAAACCCCACTGTGAGAACGCATTAAAACTATTGAGCTTCCTGCTCAAGGCCATGCTAAGCACATATGAGCACTGCAGTTTTGAAAGGTATTAAATGGTGCCGTACATCAAATCTATGGTCATGTCACCTCGGCAAACCAACTGGGAAGATCTAACGTCCAAGAGATATTTTTCCTCTGTAATGTAAAGAAACATACTGCAGTTGGGTTTCTATTGTTCAGATGTAAATTAACAACTGTCATTATAAGTAGTGAAATAGTACAAAATTGTGTCCTGACATTATGTAATGTATGTAGTACAGTTCATATAGCGTCTTGTGCTTGGGTGCGATGAAAACACAGGAGTCACAGGTTTGATATAGAAAAGTCCTGTATTACTTCATACAAGTTGGCAGAAATAGTCACACAGTTTGCAGACACAGAAACAGGAGACACAGCAGGCCAGAGTAATCCAAGCTCAGCAATCACTCTCCAATACAGATTCAGGATCTTCTTCTCTGTTACCGTAAGTCCATGCAAACGTGGGTCTTTCAAAGAGCAGGGTTCAGAGTCCACAAGTGCTTCAGAGTTCCTCAGTAGGAATAGCTGGAGTACAAGGTCCAAGGCTTACAGGAGTCAAGTCACAGGTTCACTGCAGGCTAGATTCTGAAGCACTGATTGCTCAGCTGTGGCTGCTTAAGAAGCAAAGGAGAGAATCAGGGCGGGAACATGCAAGCTGGAAACTCCATTTTGACTGAGGGCAAGATAGCTGCAGCAAGACAGAAAGTAAAATGGCTGACGAACAAACTGAGTTTCAGGAATATATACATAGAACCTTACATTACTCCCCCCTTAAGGACAACCTCCGGATGACCTCAGACCAGGCTTGTGTGGGTACCTCTGATGAAACTGACGGAGCAAGCGAGGAGCATTAACGTTATTGACCGGTTCCCATGAGTTGTCCTCCACTGGGTAGCCCTGCCATTTAATCAGATATTGTAACTGATTTCTATACAACCTGGAATCTAAAATCCTTTCCACCACAAATTCTTCCTGACCATCGACTAGCACTGGGTCAGGGCAAGGAGAGGAACGTCCAGGAAACGTATTGGGTGTCGCAGCCTTTAGTAGGGATACATGAAAGACAGGGTGGATTCTCATAGTTCTGGGCAGTTGAAGACGACAAGCAACGGCACTTATAATTTTACTGATTTTATAGGGTCCAATGTACTTATGTCCCAACTTAGACGATGGAATCCTTAACTTAAGATTTCTGGTTGACAGCCAGACCAAGTCTCCTACCTTGAAAGCTGGTGCAGGTTTACGAAATTTATCTGCTGCTTTCTTGTACCTTTCTTGAGCCGATTCCAGATTTTCCTTTAGAAGATCCATATTCTTCTGTAAAGACGTGATTCTTTCAGCCACTGCTGGTAAAGGCGTTTCTATGGGAAATCGTGGTAGAATGTTAGGATGATAACCTAGATTAGAGTAAAAAGGAGACTGTTTAGTGGAGGCACTCTGAGAGTTGTTATACGAGAACTCAGCTAATGGAAGTAGATCCACCCAATCATCCTGTAGGTGGCAGATAAAGCAGTGGAGATACTGCTCCAGGGTTTGATTGGTTCGTTCGGTCTGTCCATTAGTCTGGGGATGAAAAGCAGAAGAAAGGTTTACTTTAATGTCCAATGCTGCACAGAAATTTTGCCAAAACCTAGAAGTGAATTGCACCCCTCGATCCGAAATAACCTCATCCGGTACTCCATGTAAGCGAAACACATCTTTAATCATCAAATCTGATGTCTGTTTTGCAGTGGGTAAGCCGACACAAGGGATAAAATGAGCTGCCTTTGTTAGACGGTCAACCACCACTAGAATGGTGTTCTTCCCCTGAGAGGTTGGTAACTCCACAATGAAGTCCATAGAAATGGATCCCCACGGGCGGGACGGGGTGGGAAGAGGCTGTAACAGACCAGTTGGTGAGGAGCGAGGTGTTTTGCATCTTGCACAGACCTCACATGAAGTGACATAATTCAAAACATCCTTCCTGCAAGTGGGCCACCAAAAGAAACGAGAAAGAAATTCCTGTGTCTTTAGAATTCCTCTATGCCAGCTATCTTGGAATCGTGAATGAGTTGCAATACTCTTAATCTGACTGTTTTTAGGAATATACAGACCTTGTCCCTGAAACCCACACACCATTCTTAAAGACAAGACTTACGTCCCTTTTGGGGGTTTTGCCCAAAAAAGGGGAAAACCCATGGTTGCTTCCTTGATGTCCTTAAGTAGGTCTTTTTTTTTTGAATTACTCCCCGGAATCTAGAGTCAGGAAGAATAGTCTTTAAAAGGGGGAGAAAATTTGGGCGGTCTCCTGGGTGATTTAAAACCCCAAGAGTGCATCAGCCTTTCCATTTGCGCGAACCTGGCTATAAAGATGATAAAA
>JARQOD010000003.1:326355034-326398094 GCA_033576555.1 Oophaga sylvatica
CCTTCTGTACTTGTGTGTCCCTTGTCTCGCACATGTTTATTGTACTTGTCTATATTTCCTCTTTTCACATGTAAAGCGCCATGAAATAAATGGCGCTATATAAATGTATAATAATAATAATGATAATTCTTATTTCCCCCACTGTATACTCATTCATCCTAAGCCAATTTAGCATCATTCATATATATTATAAACATATCCTAAGACTACGATCAGGCATACACAGCAAGTAACCTATAAGGTAAGGTTTGCCCCTATGCCTCTAAAAGGTACATGCAGATCCGGAACTGGCCCATTGGTTAACAGGAAAATCACCTGATGGGCCCCTACGCAGGAGTGGGCAACCTATCCTCCTGCATGAGCAGTAGTTAGCACAATACACTTGATTCGCTATATACAAACAAAGCCCGAATCTCATCATTCATTTACAAAACCACCATGTTTATTATCATACACCGTAAAAACATAGGCAAGTTTATCACTAATGGCACCCCAGTGTGTCACCGGGTACATATACTATAAACTGAGAGCCTAGGGCAGTGATGGCTAACTTTGGCACTCCAGCTGTTGTAAAACTACAACTCCCAGCATGCCCTTGCAACCTGCAGCAGTTGAGGCAGCAGTTGAGGCATGCTGGGAGTTGTAGTTCTCCAACAGCTGGAGTGCCAAGGTTCACCATCACTGGCCTAGGGCATAAAATATTCTAGTTACTCAAATATAACTTGCTTTATGGAGAATCTGCCTCTCTCCCACATAACTGACTACTTAGCCAAAAGTATAACAGTTGTTCTAGTGCTGTCTTAATTTTAGAGGGAGACATGTTGCTTGAGCTGCTGCTCTTAACGGTGAAGTTTATAGATTATGCAGTTTAGAGATTTACAGTACAACAGTCATAGGGGAATAGGAAAACTTGGTCAGAAAACTAAATGCTATTGGATAGTGTTGGAGCGTGCCTTGTGACATGTGCAGAAGTCCCTGTGCAGGGAGAAGGAGGAAAGAGGAGGAGCTGAGCTGTCTTCATCAGTTATTGTCAATGTTGTGACTCTATGTTAATTGGCTCCAGATTTATATTAGAGATATTACCCTATATTGTTATCTTGCTGATCCAGCTGATGGCTACTGATAAGTATTAGCCTGTTGTGAGGTTAGCATCAGGTTTGAGAGCTGCAAGATTTTAGGGCAGTATATAAAATAATAAAAGAAAAAAGAAATAAAAAACACTACCAAATTTACAAAAACTTCATATAAAGTATATGTAGGTATCTATAAAATCTTTTTTGTTTAAATTCCAGAGTTTTTCCTATATATTCTTTATGTTTAATGAATGCATCTGTTAACTACCCTAACAGATGTCTCTGAACTAAGGTACAGTAAACCCCACTGTGAGAACGCATTAAAACTATTGAGCTTCCTGCTCAAGGCCATGCTAAGCACATATGAGCACTGCAGTTTTGAAAGGTATTAAATGGTGCCGTACATCAAATCTATGGTCATGTCACCTCGGCAAACCAACTGGGAAGATCTAACGTCCAAGAGATATTTTTCCTCTGTAATGTAAAGAAACATACTGCAGTTGGGTTTCTATTGTTCAGATGTAAATTAACAACTGTCATTATAAGTAGTGAAATAGTACAAAATTGTGTCCTGACATTATGTAATGTATGTAGTACAGTTCATATAGCGTCTTGTGCTTGGGTGCGATGAAAACACAGGAGTCACAGGTTTGATATAGAAAAGTCCTGTATTACTTCATACAAGTTGGCAGAAATAGTCACACAGTTTGCAGACACAGAAACAGGAGACACAGCAGGCCAGAGTAATCCAAGCTCAGCAATCACTCTCCAATACAGATTCAGGATCTTCTTCTCTGTTACCGTAAGTCCATGCAAACGTGGGTCTTTCAAAGAGCAGGGTTCAGAGTCCACAAGTGCTTCAGAGTTCCTCAGTAGGAATAGCTGGAGTACAAGGTCCAAGGCTTACAGGAGTCAAGTCACAGGTTCACTGCAGGCTAGATTCTGAAGCACTGATTGCTCAGCTGTGGCTGCTTAAGAAGCAAAGGAGAGAATCAGGGCGGGAACATGCAAGCTGGAAACTCCATTTTGACTGAGGGCAAGATAGCTGCAGCAAGACAGAAAGTAAAATGGCTGACGAACAAACTGAGTTTCAGGAATATATACATAGAACCTTACATTACTCCCCCCTTAAGGACAACCTCCGGATGACCTCAGACCAGGCTTGTGTGGGTACCTCTGATGAAACTGACGGAGCAAGCGAGGAGCATTAACGTTATTGACCGGTTCCCATGAGTTGTCCTCCACTGGGTAGCCCTGCCATTTAATCAGATATTGTAACTGATTTCTATACAACCTGGAATCTAAAATCCTTTCCACCACAAATTCTTCCTGACCATCGACTAGCACTGGGTCAGGGCAAGGAGAGGAACGTCCAGGAAACGTATTGGGTGTCGCAGCCTTTAGTAGGGATACATGAAAGACAGGGTGGATTCTCATAGTTCTGGGCAGTTGAAGACGACAAGCAACGGCACTTATAATTTTACTGATTTTATAGGGTCCAATGTACTTATGTCCCAACTTAGACGATGGAATCCTTAACTTAAGATTTCTGGTTGACAGCCAGACCAAGTCTCCTACCTTGAAAGCTGGTGCAGGTTTACGAAATTTATCTGCTGCTTTCTTGTACCTTTCTTGAGCCGATTCCAGATTTTCCTTTAGAAGATCCATATTCTTCTGTAAAGACGTGATTCTTTCAGCCACTGCTGGTAAAGGCGTTTCTATGGGAAATCGTGGTAGAATGTTAGGATGATAACCTAGATTAGAGTAAAAAGGAGACTGTTTAGTGGAGGCACTCTGAGAGTTGTTATACGAGAACTCAGCTAATGGAAGTAGATCCACCCAATCATCCTGTAGGTGGCAGATAAAGCAGTGGAGATACTGCTCCAGGGTTTGATTGGTTCGTTCGGTCTGTCCATTAGTCTGGGGATGAAAAGCAGAAGAAAGGTTTACTTTAATGTCCAATGCTGCACAGAAATTTTGCCAAAACCTAGAAGTGAATTGCACCCCTCGATCCGAAATAACCTCATCCGGTACTCCATGTAAGCGAAACACATCTTTAATCATCAAATCTGATGTCTGTTTTGCAGTGGGTAAGCCGACACAAGGGATAAAATGAGCTGCCTTTGTTAGACGGTCAACCACCACTAGAATGGTGTTCTTCCCCTGAGAGGTTGGTAACTCCACAATGAAGTCCATAGAAATGGATCCCCACGGGCGGGACGGGGTGGGAAGAGGCTGTAACAGACCAGTTGGTGAGGAGCGAGGTGTTTTGCATCTTGCACAGACCTCACATGAAGTGACATAATTCAAAACATCCTTCCTGCAAGTGGGCCACCAAAAGAAACGAGAAAGAAATTCCTGTGTCTTTAGAATTCCTCTATGCCCAGCTATCTTGGAATCGTGAATGAGTTGCAATACTCTTAATCTGACTGTTTCAGGAATATACAGACGTTGTCCCTGAATCCACACACCATTCTTAAAGACAAGACTTACGTCCTTTGGGGGTTGTGCCAAAAAGGAATCCGCATGGTATGCTTCCTTGATGTCCTTAAGTAGGTCTTGATTATGAATTACTCCTAGGAATCTAGAGTCAGGAAGAATAGTCTTAGGAGGAGTAATTGGACGTGTCTCTGCTGAGTAAATCCTAGAGAGTGCATCAGCCTTTCCATTGCGCGATCCTGGTCTATAAGAGATGATAAAATTAAATTGGTTTAAGAAAAGATTCCAGCGAGCCTGGCGAGGAGTCAGGCACTTAGCCGACCTGATAAACTCAAGGTTACGATGGTCTGTCAGGACGACTATTTGCTGTGCAGCTCCCTGAAGAAGGTGTCTCCATTCTTTGAAGGCGGCAATAATGGCCAACAACTCTCTATTGCCCACATCGTAGTTCCTCTCAGCCGAAGACAACTGCTGGGAAAAGAAGGCACAGGGATGCAAGACATTCTTCTCACCTGTTCTCTGAGAGAGTATAGCTCCAACGGCACAGTCTGAAGCATCCACCTCTATTATGAAGGCAAGCTCGGGGTTGGGATGTACTAGGATAGGTGCAGTGGTAAATTTATCTTTTAGACGGGAAAATGCTTCCTGGGCTTGGGGAGTCCAGGAAAACCTAGACTCTTTCCGGGTAAGTTGAGTGATAGGTGACACTACCTCAGAGAAATTTCTAATGAAACGTCTATAGAAGTTGGCAAACCCGATGAAGCGCTGTACCTCCTTCACATTTCTAGGACTTGGCCAATCCTTGATGGCTTGGGTTTTGCTTCCATCCATACTAATTCCTTGTGTAGACAGTACATACCCCAGAAATTGAATTTCGGTCCTATGGAATTCACACTTTTCAAGTTTGATGTAAAGATGATTTTGTCTTAGACGTTCCAAGACCATTCTCACATGTCCATGATGTTCCTCTGTGGAGTTAGAAAAAATTAGAATATCATCCAAATAAATTACCACGAATGTATCTAGGAGATCCCTGAAGATGTCATTCACCAAGTGTTGGAAAGTGGCTGGGGCGGTACTCAGACCAAAAGGCATAACTAGATATTCAAAGTGTCCATAGCGTGACCTGAATGCAGTCTTCCATTCATCCCCAGGTCTAATACGGACTAAGTTATAGGCCCCACGAAGATCTAGTTTAGAAAAAATTTTGGCATGTCGCACTCTCTCCAATAACTCAGGGATTAAAGGCAATGGATAACGGTTTCTAATAGTAACCTTATTGAGTTCCCTATAGTCTACGCATGGTCTCAGAGATCCATCTTTCTTCTTTACAAAGAAGATGGGTGCACCTGCAGGAGATGAAGAGGGGCGTATGAAGCCCTTGGCTAGATTTTCATCTATGTAATCCTTTAAAGCCTTTAGCTCGGGCCCCGCCAGGGGGTAGATCTTACCAAAAGGTATCTCTGCTCCAGGCAATAATTCAATTGGACAATCATATGGACGGTGAGGAGGAAGCTGGTCAGCGTTCTTCTTGTCACATAAATCCACATAGTCCTGGTATACAGCTGGTAGTTCAGGGACTGACATGATTCCTTTAGGAACAGAGCAAGCTGAAACTTTTGGACTCATCTGTTTCTCTGGAAAGTGTAATTCCTTGGTCTCCCAGTTAATGGTAGGATTCTGAGCCTGCAGCCATGGTAGCCCTAGAATAATGGGAAAGTGGGGAGAAGAGATAAGCATAAAGGACAGTTTCTCTTGATGATCTTTACCCATAAGAACCCTCAAAGGCTCTGTTTCCTGATCCACTGGTCCAAAGGTCAGCAGGGAGCCATCCACAGTTTCCATCTGTACTGGAGTAGCCTTCTTCACTGAACGTATTCCCTGTTTCAGAGCAAAGGAGACATCCATAAAATTTCCACTTGCCCCTGAGTCGATCATAGCAGAGCTAGACACCCAAGCTGAGTCAACCCAGAGTTTGATGGAAAGAAAGCAATGAGAATTGTTTTTCTTACAACTCAGCTGGGACACCGCTGAGGAAACTTGAAAAATGGCAGGTTTACACAGTCAACGTCCTCAGAGGTAACGGAGTTTAAGTCCGAGAAATCAAGATCTGTTGCTGCAGATCTCTCTGGAGCCTGAGGCTCGGACCTGACAGATCCCCTCTCGCAACACTCACAATGAATGAGTGCTGCAGTAGTCTTACGAGAACGGCTGGGGCAGTTTATAATGAAGTGCCCTGACTTACCACAATAGAAACATAGATTCTCCTTAAAACGATGTTCCTTGCGTGCATCACTAACCCGTCGTTGTAAAGAGTCTACCTGCATGGGTTCAGGTTCAGGTTCCCGTGTAATCCTACTCAAAGGTTCCTTAGCTGGAGAGGAAGGTAGGAAAAGGTTAGTACGATTGCTTTCGAACCATCTCTCTTGCCTGCGTTCAGTCAGACGAGTATCAATACGGATGCAGTAGTTAATAAAGTCACCTAACGCAGTGGGAGGGTCGGCACGAGCAAGTTCATCCTTAATCAGTGGAGATAACCCCTTTCGAAAAATAGATTTTTTGGCGGAACTGTCCCAGGTGGTATCAAAGGCCCATCTCCTGAAATCCAAGGCATATTCAGCTACCGAGTGCTTACCTTGGCGCAAAGCTAACATGGCTGCTTCAGCTGTTGCACCTCGATTGGGGTCATCAAACACCTGCCCCATGGCTGAAATAAAATCATCAAGGTGATTCAAACAATCATCCTCAGTCTCAATCAGAGGGTTTGCCCACATTAAAGCCTTGTTGGTAAGCAACATAATTATAGTAAGCACCTTAGATCGTTCAGTGGGAAATTGTGAAGCATGTGCAGAAAAAAAAAGATTGCATTGATTAATAAATCCCCTGAATTTCTCACGTTCACCGCCAAAACGAAAAGGGGGCAACTTGGGAATCCCAGCACTCGGGGCTACGGCAGGAGCCAGGACTCGCCCCTCTAGAACCTCAATCCTGGCTCGCAAATCCTGGGTAGTCTGTCCAACCACTTGCAAATTGTGATTATTGAGGTCCTGTAGATTTGTAAAACGGGTCTTTATATTCTGCAAATCTGCAAGGATATTATCAGTCACTCCGCAAAGTTCCTTTATGCGGGCCTCCATTTTCCAGATCTTTTAAGACAGGATTACTGGAAGAAGAGGAGAGAAAAAAAACAATAGTGTTCACCTGTGGCAACACTGCAGAGAGAAAAAAAAAATTAAGGGAACTGCTCACCTGGAATGGTTGTGAGAAGTCACAACCACTATCATCACAGAAAGTTTCAACCAGACATCTGATATCCAGAGTTACAGCAGACAAAAAAGAGAAAAGAAAGGGAAAAAAAAAAAACAATAGTGTTTACCTGTGGTAACACTGCAAAAAGAAAAAACTTAAGGGAATTGCTCACCTGGAATGGTTGTGAGAAGTCACAACCACTGTCATCACAGAAAGTACAACCGGACGTCTGATATCCACAGTACAGCAGACACAGCCTTCCAGACCCAGCAGACACTAACGTTTTGGCTTCAGAATCTTGTAATGTATGTAGTACAGTTCATATAGCGTCTTGTGCTTGGGTGCGATGAAAACACAGGAGTCACAGGTTTGATATAGAAAAGTCCTGTATTACTTCATACAAGTTGGCAGAAATAGTCACACAGTTTGCAGACACAGAAACAGGAGACACAGCAGGCCAGAGTAATCCAAGCTCAGCAATCACTCTCCAATACAGATTCAGGATCTTCTTCTCTGTTACCGTAAGTCCATGCAAACGTGGGTCTTTCAAAGAGCAGGGTTCAGAGTCCACAAGTGCTTCAGAGTTCCTCAGTAGGAATAGCTGGAGTACAAGGTCCAAGGCTTACAGGAGTCAAGTCACAGGTTCACTGCAGGCTAGATTCTGAAGCACTGATTGCTCAGCTGTGGCTGCTTAAGAAGCAAAGGAGAGAATCAGGGCGGGAACATGCAAGCTGGAAACTCCATTTTGACTGAGGGCAAGATAGCTGCAGCAAGACAGAAAGTAAAATGGCTGACGAACAAACTGAGTTTCAGGAATATATACATAGAACCTTACACATTACGCCGAGAAAACTCAATGTTCATCTCTTTACCATAAAGAATTATTTTTGCACTAGCAGAGCCCTCATAGACTTGACAGCCATACCTCAAATAATCTTTCTAAGCCTTTAAACATCAAACCATAGGCCTAACAGAGGATCCCTTGGTCTTCTTGTTGGCCAGGCTATTTCTGTACATGGGCTCAGTCTCATTATTATGCCAGTATATAGGTCTAAAAACATTGCACCAATTTTTCGATGAGTATGTCTCATATTGTGCAATGTCAATGTACTATTAAAATGTCCCTTCAATGGTCTAAAGATTCCTTCCCTACAGTTCCTCCACAGTATGATGGTCCCCACAGACTCCCACATAGTATGAAGGCCATGCAATATAATGTCTTCCACAGTCTCAACAAAGTATAATGCCTCCACAGCTCCCCATCACACTATGCTGCCCCTAAAGCTCCCCACAACAGTATGATACCCCCAAAGCTCCCCATGTATAATATGATATCTTCAGAGCTCCCCCTTGAAGTATATTGTCTTCAAAGCTCACCTCACAAAGTATTATGATATCCACAGTTCCTCGCACACAGTAAGATGCCCCCAAAGCTTCCAACATACTGTTTGGTGCCCTATAGACCCACATCTGTTGGCCTCAACAGACCACCACACAGCATGATGGCCTCTACAGCTCCCATCTACAAGAATTAACTGGCAAAATAAAAAAGATAATAATCAACTAGTTCAGCTCTCCTGATGTGCTGCTCTGGTCTGTGCTGTGTGCAGACTGAGCTTTATGATATAGTGATGTTACTGTGCCTGCTCCGCTGAGTCTCCATTGTATTCACCTGTATCGGCATCCTGTAGGACGCAGATGCCATATTAAAGATAAGATGCTAGGTGTATGCGGAAGCAATATGGCGGGTTCATCTCTGGGTCCCTCCAATGATTGCGCCCTATGGCGGCTGCGTCATCTGCCACTACTAGCGATACGCCAATTGTGAAGCACTATTACTGTATCAGACAATTGATCTTTTTGGTTGTCTAGAGGGAAGATCGGATACTACGCCATTTCCTTGTTACATCTAGAACATGCCTGACTAAACTTTTGAGATTTTTTTGATTATTAACCTTCTCTTCACCCTTCCATGAATACTTTGCCTAGGACTTAACTTCCACTCATGCCGCTATCATTTTATTCTAAGGAGATCTAACCCACACGATAGTTTCTTCATTTGGTTTCAGAATTTGCATTTCTGGTACAGTATGCAGCCAAAAAAAAGCAGCTGTTGGCTTGTATACTTGAGTGTATCCAATGCCAGACTGGGATTAATTGAGGATACATCATACATAACTACTAGAGATGAGCGGATCAATTTGTGGAGGATAGAGTTCGAGTCAAATTTTACTGAAATTCAAGGATTTATGCAAATTTGGACATTTTCAGATTAGAATCATTGTACGCAAAAAAAACTAAAAAAAATTCATGACATCATTTCCAACAACGCTGAAGCATCAGAGCGGGCTAATGTCATTTTAAGTGAGGCCCAGTGACCACTATATTGTGGCATTAAAAATTAAACCAATTACATCTGCCATAGACTCAAGTAAATGTTGTGAACATGTGTGAGTGCACAAATTGTATAACTATTGTTATACCATATGTTATATCGTAGCTACTGAGACTGTAGGTTCTTCCACACTATACACGATAATCGAATATTAAAAGAAAACCTAAAGTACTTTCTCATACAGATGCATTAAAAGAAGAGACCTAAATATGATAAAATCTACAAAATTCTGCAATGCAAATGGAATTCATCACTTCATAATTTATTTATTTATTTTTCAAAATGAAGATTTAAAGAAACTATTTTTCAAGCTGTAGATTATGGTAAAGCTTGTTTAGTTTTTTAACAGTGTCTACACTGTCATTCCACCAAGTTTTTGTGCCAACCTCAAAAAGGTGGACACTGCCGATAACTAGGTCAATGTGATTTCATCTGCTTCATTAGAGGCAATGGTCATCGGCAGATATTAAAAACGCCTGAATCCAGTTTTTCATGGCTTAAGACAAAAGCCCCACTGATGTGAATCCATCCCTAGGCAAAGTCATGGCTAAAAACCTTCCCCTGAGTGAGATGTGTCAAGTAAATGAACCTCAGATATTTATAGAAAGGTAACTAATACTTTGGTTTATGGGATAGCAATGTTATACAATTGAATAGTAACATTTATTTTATAATAAAAGTGGACCAGTAATATGTGACAACTGGAAAGGGCAGATAAGTGTTGGCGGGACCATCTCAGGACATGCTGAGCAGTTGCTTAGCACATCATGCCGTCGGGGGTTACCTTCCAAACTGGAGACCACACGTCCTCTGCTTACAGTTGGCCTGACAATTTCTGTCCAATGGTTTTTAGTTACTGTATATACTCGAGTATAAGCCGACCCGAGTATAAGCCGAGGTACCTAATTTTACCTCAAAAACCGGGAAAACTTATTGATTCGAGTATATGCCAAGGGGGAAGATGCAGCAGCTACTGGGTCCACGAGTCTCCCCTCTCCCCGTGAGTCTCCCCTCACCCCATTGGTCTGCGAGTCTCCCACACGGGTGTTTCTTACCCACTTCACAGCAGCGGTGACGGAGCAGCGCCTTCCTGTCATGTATGGAGTCCCGGGAGTCTCCTATGCTGGTGTTTCTTACCCACTTCTTCACAGCAGCAGTGGTGGCGGCAGAGCAGCACCATCCTGTCATGTATGGAGTCCCGGAGGTAGCGGTGTGCCAGTAACGTATGGAGAAGCAGTAGCAGTCGTGTAGGCAAGCGGTAGCCGTTCAGCAGGTGGAGTTTTCGGGAGGCCGTTTTTTTTGCTGCGCACACTTCACTTTCGGTCCCACTCATTATGGCTTATGAATATTCGTGACGTCGACGGAAGTGAAGCGTGTGGCACTGAAAATACAGGCCGCCCGCAACCTCCACTTGCCTTACTGCTACCTCTTGCTTCATACATTACCGCCACGCCGCTACCTCCGTGACTCAATACATGCCAGGATTGTGCTGCTCCGCCGCCACCACTGTGAAGGAGGGGGTAAGAAACATCCCCAGGGAAGAGAGACGGACTGGGTAGAGGAGAGACAGACCGGTGGGGGTGACTCGAGTATAAGCCGAGAGAGGCACTTTCAGCCTAAAAAAATGGGCTGAAAATCTCGGCTTATACTCGACTATATATGGTATATTGTTATCTATTATCATAATGTACTGATAGATTGGGGTCAGCTAAACGTTATATTCGCGGGAAAAGACAGTCGCTGTTAAATATGGGATCCTACTCAGTGCTCTGAATTGGGTCAAATGTGGACTTCATTCACTTCTCCTTAACCACTCCGATAAGCGTACCCCAAAAATAGGATAGACTCGATGAGAACGTAATGGGTAGGTAGAGTTTCGATATACAAGTTTAAGAAAAGGATTTTGATGATTATTATTTTTATTATTATTATTTAATACATAACTGACACATTTCTCTCTGACATCTGTCCTATATCATCCATCTTCTGCTGAACTACTACTCCCATCATATCCATTACTCTATCTGGGGAACTGTTGCTCAATAACAAGTCCGTAGCTGTCACGACTCCCTGAAAAATGCAAACATTTTTCCTCATAACCTTGAAATATTACTACCAGTAAGAACCGGCATTTTGTTACTATTTTGGAAGAAAAACATAAATCCTAGTAATTTTCTCAACATTTACAGTGGCTTTTGGGAAACCTACAATAATGTTCTTTATATTGCTAGGCAACGGGCGGCCATTCCTCTCACATGAGGTGAACTGAAGCATTGATTTATCTATTTGTTTTGCAACTAGCACCAGCAGTTTCATTAGTTTGGTCTCCGGGGATGTCCTCCTACCGGCTTAGAGCTGAAATTAACCCATTTATGCTTTGAAATGTAGGAAAATGATATTTTTCCGTATTCTAAATAGAGAATTGATGGACCGGACCTCATGCATATGATATTTCACGTGTTCGAGGCCCGAAAAATTATGACTGACTCGTGTGATGATGGGTCCAATTACTTCTTCTGTCTTGGCCATTAAACCTTTCCATAAGGTGTCAGATTCGGGCATATGACCCCTTCCCAAGCACCCCAATATCAGAAGTGTGGCAAGAGACATCTTCTTCCATCAGGTTATAAAAGCCTATTAGGGGAGAAAAATAAAGAGGTTTCGGGACTATAATTTTTTTTTCTCATGGGGCTAAGAATTGGCAGACAGGTAGTTGCTAACCTGCCTGTTTTACCTGGCGGCTCCTGTCGATGATTCTGCTGCATCATTCAACCTCACGTCAACAGAGCAGCTCTTCTTCCTCTTCCGAGCTGCTCTATCGGGGCAGTTAGGCTGTGGATTGCCGGCTGATGATCAGCATGACATTGGCACTCCCCATCAACAGTGCAAAGCGGAAGAGAAGCCGATCCTCTATTGACATAACATTACCAGAAGCTGCAAAATCGCCGTCTGGAGTGGTTCATGACCACTCTGAGCCTGTAGAGATCAGAACGGGCAGTTAGTTAGCAAATACTTGCCTGTAAGTTTTTGGGTATATAGGAAAAATATAAAATAGTCCTGGATAACTCCTTTAAAGGGGTTGTCCACCTCTGAGGACAATTTTCTTTTTCTTTTACTTACCGTACATGCATGTATGTTGCACCGTTTGGATTTTACTAGCTCTTTGTTTCAACCTTGATGTAGTTCATGGTGATAAATCAGCTGAGAAGAGCTAAAAGAAAGACAGATAAAAGGGGTACAAGTTCCCTATCAGTCCGTCATTGCTGTCCGACTGGCTGATTCTCAGTTAACTCCTTCTGCAACAAGCAATGCAGTTGAACACGGAGGCTATAAAAGGCAAATGTTCAAACTCTTTTTAAATTGCAAAAAGTGTTTTTCAGCCCCAATTAGTAAATTAAAAAAAACTGTCCTTAAAAGTGAACAACACTTTTAAGGGCCACATGGCTCACTGCTGACAGTTTCAAGTTGCCAACATTTCTCTATTAAATTTTAACCCATCGACACCTGGCTGCAATAGCTACTTCAGGAATATCTTAATGAAGTATTGAACCGATTTTTTTTGCCTTTTACCCTAAAAATGGTAAAAACTTGCAAAATTAGGAACGTGACAATATTATATGGTTTGCCTCTGTAGCTCTTTAATTAAATGGCTTGTTAATGCCACTCATTGACAGATACCTTTGCGATTCACCAGTAGCTATGCCGGTGCATTTACTAAAGTCTGCTATTTACGGTAATGGTGAGCTATTGAGCTATTGGATTTTCCATCCAATGTTTCATTTGTGAAGATTGTAACAACTTTATCCAGAGCCAGTGGCGTAACTAGAGTTTGATGGGCCCAATGCAAAATTTGGACCTTGGAACCCCTCCATTTTGGTCAGAGGTATTGGTCCATGTAGTGTTCTAAATCCTATTAAGGCAGACGTGTTCTCCCACCCCCTCCTCATTCTGCAGTAATGTCCCCCATTCTGTAATAATGTCTTCTATCCTGGTTCCCTATCAAGTATATATGTCAGCCCATCCAGGGCACCATTAATGTATATATGTACCCTGTCCTGGGTCCCTTCCAGGTATATATGTGCCCCATCTTAGGCCACTTCCTGGTATATATGTCAGTCTATCGTGTGCCCCTTTTAGATATATATATTCCCCATCCTGAGCCACTTCCTTGTATATAGAATCATAGAATCATAGAATGGTAGAGTTGGAAGGGACCTCCTGGGCCTTCTGGTCCAACCCCCTGCTCAAAGCAGGATTCTCTAAATCATCCCAGACAGATGTCTATCCAGCCTCTGTTTGAAGACTTCCATTGAAGGAGAACTCACCACCTCTTGTGGCAGCCTGTTCCACTCATTGATCACCCTAACTGTCAAAAAGTTTTTTCTAATATCTAATCTGTGTCTCCTCCCATTCAGTTTCATCCAATTGCTTCTAGTCTTTCCTTGTGCAAATGAGAATAAAGATGATCCTTCTACAATGTGACAGCCCTTGAGATATTTGTAGACAGCTATTAAGTCTCCTCTCAGTCTTCTTTTTTGCAAGCTAAACATTCCCAAATCCTGCAACCGTTCCTCTTAGGACATGGTTTGCAGACCGGTCACCATTCTGGTGGCTCTTCTCTGAACTTGCTCCAGTTTGTTGATGTCTTTTTTAAAATGTGGTGCCCAAAACTGGACACAGTATTCCAGATGAGGTCTGACCAAAGAGGAGTAGAGGGCAATAATGACCTCACGTGATCTAGACTGTATGCTTCTGTTGATACATCCTAGAATTGCATTTGCCTTTTTTGCTGCTGCATCACACTGTTGACTCATGTTAAGTCTGTGATCAATTTATACCGAAGTCTTTTTCACATGTGCTGTTACTTAGCCCTATTCCTCCCATTTTGTATATGCTTTTTTCATTTTTATTGCCCAGATGTAGTACTTTGCATTTTTCCCTGTTAAAATCCATTCTGTTAGTTGCTGCCCACTGCTCCAGTTTATGTATATCTTTTTGAATCCTCTCTCTCTCTTCTCTAGTATTAGCTACCCCTCCTAGCTTTGTGTCATCAGCAAATTTGATCAGTTTACCCTCAATTCCTTCATCTAAATCATTGATAAAGATGTTGAACAATTTGATACTTTGTCAAATGCTTTGCTGAAGTCAAGATATACTATATCTACAGCATTTCCCTGATCCACCCAGTCAGTGATTCTGTCATAGAAGGAAATTAAGTTAGTCTGACATGACTTATTAGTTACAAACCCATGCTGACTCTGTTTAATCACTTCATTCTTATCCAGGTACTTGGATACATGTTCTTTAATAATTTGTTCAAAGATCTTTCCTGGTATAGAAGTCAGACTCACCGGCCTGTAGTTCCCTGGGTCCACCTTCTTCCCCTATGTATGTTCCCCATCTTGGGCCCCTTCCTGGTATATTTGTCAGTGTATCCTGTTCCCCTCTAGGCATATATGTCCCCCAGCTTGGGCCACTTGCTTGTATATATGTCCCCCATCTTGTGCCACTTCCTGGAATATATGTCCCCAATCCTGGGCCCCTTCCTGGTATATATGCCTCTCATCCTGGTATATATGTAGTCCTTCTTGGAATATATATCCCTCATCCTGGTATATATGTCCCCCTTTCTGAGCCCCATTCTGGTATATATGTTCCCCATCCTGGTATATATGTGCCCAATCCTGCTATGTATGTCCCCCATCTTAGGACCAATTCTGGTATATATGCTCCCCATCCTGGAATATATGTCCCCTATCCTGAGCCCCTTCCTAGTATATATGTCTCCCATCCTGGAACCCATTCTTGCATATATGTCCCCCATCCTGGTATGTATGTCCACCAGCCTTGACCCGTTCCTGGTATACATGTCCCCCATCCTTGTATATACGTCCCCCATCCTGGAGTCCTTCCTTGTATATATGTCCCCATCCTGTTAACTATATCTCCCATCCTGGGCCCTTCCTGCAATATATGTCCCCCATCCTGGGCCCCTTCCATGTATATATGTCCACCATCCTAGTATATATGTCCCTCATCCTGGACATCTTCCTGGTATATATGACCCCCATCCTGGTATATATGTCCTCATCAATGGGCCCTTTCCTGCAATATATGTTCCCCATCCAGGGCCCCTTCCTGCAATATATGTCCCCCATCCTGAACCCTTTCCTGCAATATAAGTCCCTGATCCTGGAACCCTTCCTGGTATATATACCTGGTATATACAGGGGTTGGACATAATAATGGAAACACCTGGAAACATCAACAAAAGTTAGTTTAATATGGTGTAGGTCCACCTTTTGCGGCGATTACAGCCTCAATTCTCCGAGGTATGAATTCATACAAGGTGTGAATTGTTTACAAAGGAATTTTAGCCCATTCTTCAGTTAAAACACTCTCCAGTTCTTTGAGCGACGATGGTGGCGGAAATCGACGTCTAACTTGAATCTCTAAAATCGACCATAAATGCTCAATAATGTTAAGGTCTGGGGATTGTGGGGGCCAGATGAGATGCTCAACTTCATTAGAATGTTCCTCCTGCCATGCTTTAACGATTCTAACTGTATGATTTGGTACATTATCATCCTGAAAGATGGCGTTCCCCTCCGGGAACAGTGCTTGAACCATAGGATGCACTTGGTCGCCCAAAATGCCTAAATAATCGCGGCTGTTAATTCTTCCATGAAGGGATATCATTGGCTCGGCGGATCTTCACGAAATAGCACCCCAGATCATCACAGAACCTCCGCCATGTTTTACGGTTGGGAGAAGGCAGTCTGGATGGAATGCTTCTTTCGGCTGTCTCCAAAACGTACACGCGGCCGGAGGTCGGAAATAGGGTAAACGATGATTCGTCTGAGAATATCACATGTTTCCACTGTGCGAGGGACCAATTCTGGAGGGTTCTACACCACTCTAAACGCTTGGAAACATTTGTCATTGAGAGCAGCGGTTTTCAAATTGCAGCTCTTCCGTGGAATCCAGATTTGTTCAGCTCCCGACGAACAGTTTTTGCGGAAACTGGGTTCTTTAGGTGTTCATTGAGCTCAGCAGTGATTTTCGGAGCTGTGGTCTTGCTATCCTCTCTCACAATTCGCTTTAGAGTCCAACCGTCTCTCTCAGTCAACTTCGACTTTCGGCCGGACATGTGCTTTGCTGCGGACGTTTTTCCTTCTCTTTCAAATGCAGTCATTACTTTGGAGACAGTACCTCTTGACACGCCAAGCATTCGGGTACTTTTGATTACACTAGCACCTGCCATACCAGCACCAACAATTTGGCCTCTTTGAAAATCCGAGAGGTCTGCCATTGGTATCAGGTTCTCATCAATGTTCTTACATTTATGCAAAACAAACAGTTAATTTACATACACATATCACATAACACAAATAATCAACTACAACAAATTACCATATGTCACGGTTTGCATGTTTATAACATGTTTGAAGATTATGATGCCAAAACGTTAGGTGTTTCCATTATTTTGTCCAACCCCTGTATGTCCCTCATCCAGGACCCCTTCCTGGTATATATGCCGCCCATCCTGGTATATATGTCCCCACATCCTGAGCCCCTTCCTTGAATATATGCCCCCCATAATGGACCCCTTCCTGCTATATATGCCCCCCATCCTGGGCACCTTCCTTGTATATATAACCCCATCCTAGACCCCTTCTTGGTATATATGTCCCTCATCCTGGACCCCTTCCTTGTATATATGCCCCCTATCCTGGTATATATGGACCCGACTGTGGTCGTTATGCCTCTGTACAGAGCCATTTTATTATTCCTTTTCTTTACCCCATCTCCTCATTATTTTGGATGAAGTGCGTCATATTCTGACAGCTGACTATATGTAACCTGAGTTTTGCATTTTGGTGTAAATTCCCTTTAAGAAACGAGTTGCATAAAAAAAATCAATTTCTCTCTTACAATAAAGCTTTTCTATACTCGGGTTGTGAATAGCTCCGGCTGTAGAGAGGCTTGCTGTACTTTGTCTACCTTGCATCTTTTTCAGTGATCTCTCTGTGGAAGCGTATGAAGCGTGTAATACAGTTACCGGCGTTCCTGCCTTAAGAGTAACATGACTGCAGCTTTTGCAGCTCCACGTATAAACAATGCTATTAACCTATTTTTTCCTTGAAAGGCCTTCATTACAAATACTTATCCTATTGATGTACAGTAATGTGCTCCAGCAAGTGGGAGGAGAGAGGCAGATGCTGTACAATGGAGACATCTGCTGTTTACTCAACAGCAGCAAATGTGCCGAAGCCTTCAGGGAATCCTGTTTGGCCGGGTTTAATTAACCTAATTCTATGTATAGAGTAAGTTCTAAAATTACCTTATCCTGTACAGGAAATATTATACTCAAACATTGTATTATCTATTGATCAACATGTGAAAAGATCAGTATGTGCGACCCTCAGGCTAAGTGCACACGTTTAGGAATGTTTGCAGAATTTTCCTGAGCAAAAACGGACTTTTTCTGCTGTAAAAACGTGTTTTTTTTTGCTTTTTTTTGCGTTTTTGGTGCGTTTTTTTGTGTGGATTTTGCTCGTTTTTACCGTGATTTTTTCCTGAACTTTCTAGGTCAATAATATAGCGGGAAAAACGCTAGAATTCCGCGAAATTAATGAGCATGTTGGTTCTTTTTCCGAGATGCGTTTTTTTCGTGGAAAAAAACGCACCATGTGCACAAAAATTGCAGAATTCATTCTAAATGATTGGATGCTTAAATCATGCGTTTTTGATGCGTTTTTTCCCGCGAAAAAAAAACGCAAATAATCCTGAACGTGTGCACATAGCCTAACTGTCAAGACCTCATGACTCAGGAGAAGTCTCCAGTAGTATGGTAGTTTTTTCTTTTTTTACTCTCACTTATGTGATATCCCAGTCGCTGATGCCCCTAGTACTGGACATTGAGTTATTGGTCATCACTGCTGTATGGTTATAACTAGACATGAGTGAATTGGTTCGGATTCGGTACCGAATACGATCGGAATCGAATATTGTTTTTGCAATATTCATTGAACACTGCCGAACGTCATTAGAGTCAATGGGAATAGAAATTACTGAATATGTTCGGAACCAATCATAAAACATCCATTCGGCATGAATAGTGTTCTAATATGGCCCGAATACATCAAAATCAGATTCGGGGACAAAATCTGAACAAATTCGCTCATCTCTAGTTATAACATGACATTGCCTATTCCAAAACTGATCAATGTGCTCAATGCCAGTTCCATTTTTTATGGTCTGAGATAGTAACTAACTTCTCTAGGAATACAGTGGTAAAACTTGGGATTCAGTTTGGCTCAATATTAAATATTCTGTGCTGTGATTTTATTGTATGGTGTACATATAAACTAAAAAGTTGACTTCCTGAGAATGTGGCGCCAATGTGGGCTGTTTCTTCATAATACACGTAAAGTGTAGTCCTGGGTCATAGAGATCTTACTAACAGAGTGGACCATGTTGGATTCCTTGGGCGTACCGGAGGACTTCATTATGAGACACCAACCTCCACCTATACAGAATATGTACAAACACATTGTTAAAAACTTTTTTTTAACTTTTCTTCATATATATATATATATATATATATATATATATATATATATATATATACACAGGGTGGGCCATTTATAAGGATACACCTAAATAAAATGGGAATGGTTGGTGATATCAACATGACCATTGAAAAAAGTAAAGTTGGATCCAAAACCGCCGACTTCAAAATGGCCGCCATGGTCACCACCCATCTTGAAAAGTTTTCCCCCTCCTATATACTAATGTGCCACAAACAGGAAGTTGATATCACCAACCATTCCCATTTAACTTAGGTGTATCCATATAAATGGCCCATCCTGTATATATATATATATATATATATATATATATATATACAGTACAGACCAAAAGTTTGGACACACCTTCCCATTCAAAGATTTTTCTCTATTTTCATGACTATGAAAATTGTACATTCACACTGAAGGCATCAAAACTATGAATTAACACATGTGGAATTATATAGTTAACAAAAAAGTGTGAAACAACTGAAAATATGTCTTATATTCTAGGTTCTTCAAAGTAGCCACCTTTTGCTTTGATGACTGCTTTGCACACTCATGGCATTTTCTTGATGAGCTTCAAGAGGTAGTCACCGGAAATGGTCTTCCAACAATCTTGAAGGAGTTCCCAGAGATGCTTAGCACTTGTTGGCCCTTTTGCCTTCACTCTGCGGTCCAGCTGTCACGCAGTCTCTGCGTACAGGAGGTCAGGGGCCTAAGCTGACCCTAAGCTGGGGCCCTAACTAATCCCTCTACCTGGAGGTACTGTTAAAGGTACAGAGGTCCAAGCCGCCAGCGTAACCCCTATCTCCTGAGGATCCCTGAACCTCAGTAATCTAGTCCTGAGAAGGACTCCGATCACAACAACAGGGGACAGGATAATATAAACCCACACACAGTACTAGACGAACGAGACAGTACAAGGGGAAAACCAAAAAACCACCTTGCATACAAAAACTCGCACCACAACAACAGAGGGAACACCAACGGGTAAGGAGATAAATAATAAAGCGAGGAAGGGAAAAAAACACACAAAGTACACTTCACTCCAAACTCCAAAATACCACAAGTCGCTCTGTTTGTCTGCAAGGAATGCTTTCACCGACAACTTCCCTAACAGACTGGCAGGTATTTGAAGGAGTCCCACTTCTGCAGCATTCACTGCAGCTGGGCGAGGCTGGGCCTCATCTTGCACAGAGAGAGAGAATTAACTCCCTCACTGCCGAAAAATACAAAGCACCAAAAACTCAGCTGCGAGAAGTCAGGCTGTGTAATCGTGACGATCTTCGTGGCGACACACCCGTGACAGTACCCCCCCTTCTACGAGGGACCTCCGGACCCTCAGGGCCAGGTTTATCCAGGTGAGTCGTGTGGAAGGCCCGAATTAATCGGTTTGCGTTAATATCCGACGCAGGAACCCACATCCTCTCCTCAGGACCATACCCCTTCCAATGAACCAGGTACTGAAGGGACCGGCGATTAAAGCGTGAATCGATGACTTTTGATACCTGAAACTCCAAGTTACCATTGACCACCACTGGAGGAGGAGGTAAAGGTGACGGTATCACCGGCGCCACATACCTCTTAAGCAACGATCTGTGGAACACGTTGTGAATTTTAAACGTAGGGGAAGGTCAAGACGGAATGCCACCGGATTAATTATAGAACTGATCCTGTACGGCCCAATGAACCTGGGACCCAGTTTCCAGGAGGGAACCTTAAGTTTTATATTCCTGGTAGACAACCATACCCGATCGTTCACACTTATGTCCGGACCAGACACTCTCCTCCTATCAGCCATACGTTTGTATCGGTTCCCCATAGTATTCAGATTATTCAGCACCCCTCTCCACACTGAAGCAAGTGATGACGAAAATCGTTCTTCCTCAGGAACCCCCGAAGAGCCCCCCCTACTGAAAGTACAAAACTGGGGGTGAAAACCATATGCCCCAAAAAACGGGGACTTACCAGTGGACTCGCTCCGCCTATTATTAAGAGCAAACTCTGCCAGAGGCAAGAAAGAAGCCCAGTCCTCCTGGTTCTCTGACACAAAACACCGGAGATATGTCTCCAAGCTCTGGTTCAGACGTTCCGTCTGACCATTAGTCTGAGGATGAAAAGCCGATGAAAACGACAAATGCATCCCCCGCCGTGTACAAAATGCCTTCCAGAATTTGGACACAAACTGAGACCCCCGATCAGACACCACATCGGAGGGTACCCCATGAAGCCTCACAATCTCCCCAATGAACACCTGCGCAAGAGTTTTAGCATTAGGAAGGGCAGGAAGAGCAATGAAATGTGCCATCTTGCTGAACCTGTCCACTACAACGAGTATGACCGTTTTACCAGAAGACGGTGGGAGGTCCGTAATAAAGTCCATGGACAGATGAGTCCAAGGACGCTCCGGGATCTTCAAAGGTAAGAGGGCCCCAGACGGACGGGTATGTGGGGTCTTAGAGCGCGCACAAACCCCACAGGAAGCGACAAAAGTTACCACCTCCCTATGTAAGTTAGGCCACCAAAACCGACGCGAGAGGAAATCCACAGTTGCTTTACTCCCTGGGTGTCCTGCCAAAGCTGAGTTATGGTGTGCCTCGATCACCTTTTGTCGCAACTGATCTGGAACAAACAGTCTCCCTGGAGGTCCAACAGGGGCGTCCCCCTGAGCCTCCAATACCTCCTCCTCAAGCTCAGAGCATACTGCCGACACCACCACCCCCTCCTGAAGGATAGGAACCAGGTCATCCGTATTCCCGGCCCCAGGGAAACTACGAGATAAGGCATCCGCCTTTACATTTTTTGACCCAGGACGATATGTGACGACAAAATTAAACCTGGTAAAAAACAACGACCACCTAGCTTGTCTGGGATTCAGACGTTTTGCGGACTCCAGATATAGCAGATTCTTGTGATCGGTGATGACGGTGACCGGATGGACTGCCCCCTCCAAAAAATGGCGCCACTCCTCAAAAGCTAACTTAATGGCCAAGAGTTCCCTATTGCCGACATCGTAATTCCTCTCAGCGGACGACAATTTTTTAGAGAAAAAGGCGCACGGATGCCACTTACCAGGGGACGAACCCTGTGACAATACTGCTCCCACCCCTACCTTGGAAGCATCTACCTCTACAATGAACGGCTGTGACGCATCAGGTTGAATGAGTATGGGTGCCGAGGCAAAACATTTTTTCAAGGAGGAGAATGCTTGACAAGCCTTGTCAGACCACCTAGAAAAATCCGTCCCTTTTTTTGTCATGTCTGTGAGAGGTTTAACCATGGACGAGAAATTACGAATAAATTTCCGGTAATAATTAGCAAACCCCAGGAAACGTTGTAGTACCTTAAGATTCTTGGCAGATCCCACTCAAGAACTGCCCGCACTTTCCCAGGGTCCATACGAAAACTGGATGCTGACACCAGGAAGCCTAAAAACTGGAGTTCCTGTACGGCGAACACACACTTTTCCCATTTGACGTACAGTTTATTATCCCGCAAGATCTGTAACACCTGCCTAACATGCTCCTGATGAGACACAAGATCCGGCGAGTAAATTAAGATATCATCCAGATATATGACAACAAACTGTCCCACCAGGCGGCGAAAAATATCATTTACAAAGTGTTGGAACACCGCCGGGGCATTAGTCAGACCGAATGGAATGACAAGGTTCTCATAATGCCCCTCCGGAGTGTTAAACGCCATCTTCCACTCATCCCCTTCCTTCATCCTAATCAGATTGTACGCCCCCCTGAGATCCAACTTAGAGAACCATTTGGCGGCCACGATCTGATTGAAGAGATCGGGAATAAGTGGGAGCGGATACGGATCTCGGACCGTAATGCGATTAAGTTCACGGAAATCCAGGCAAGGGCATAGGCCTCCATCTTTCTTCTTCACAAAGAAGAACCCCGCAGCCACCGGGAAGATGAAGGTCTAATATGCCCCTTAGCCAGACTTCAGAAATATAATCCTTCATGGCCTGCCTCTCTGGACCAGATAGGTTATACAACCTAGATTTAGGTAACTTGGCCTCAGGGAGCAGTTTACAGACAGTCATACACGCGATGAGGAGGTAGTTCCTGACACCCTTTCTCCAAGAATACATCCTCAAAGTCCGCCAGAAATGGAGGTAAGACCCTAGGAGTGACCGCACCGATGACCGTATTCATGCAGTTTTTATTACAGAATTCACTCCATTGGCTTATCTCTCTGGATTGCCAATTAATAACAGGGTTATGCTTAGTTAACCAAGGAAGGCCCAACACTATAGGAGTGGGAAGACCCTCCAACACGTAACAAGACAACAGTTCTTTATGTACGCTCCCACTTGAAGTTTTACGTTATGCACAGCTTGCAAAAAACTTCCCTGACCGAGAGGCCTGGCGTCGATCGAGAATATGGGGATGGGTTTAGCCAACACACTCAATCGCATACCTTGAACCCGGGCAAACTGAGCGTCCACCAGATTAGCCCCGTCCACACTATCCAGAAGAACAGATATCCTCTCAGTTCTCGTACCCACCACCACCTCCGCCGGAACGAGAAACTGAGACGAACCTAGGGACAAAATACCTACTCCCAGATTGCCGTCCACCACACAACCTGGGATCAATAGTTTTCCGACGACCCTTTATTCTGCAAAGGACGGGATGGACACCCCCAATAAAATGTCCCTTTCTCCCGCAGAAGAAACACCTTCCTGTCTTGTGGCGCACCGCTGGTCCCCTCCCCCGAAATGATGTCCCTTTTAATTGCATAGGCTCCTCTGGACTGACCAGGGGAACCTCCATATAAGGGACCCTTGAAGAAGGTGGAGTCATCACAGGGGGCGGAGTTACCCCGCACCTCTCCCGAAGCCGTCTGTCAATGCGAATAGCAAGGGCCATAGCGGCTTCCAGTGACGCAGGAGGGTCATACTGTGCCAACACATCCTTTAATTTGTTAGATAAACCTTGACAAAACTGGCTCCTAAGAGCCGGGTCATTCCACTAGGTGTCCGTGGCCCACCTACGGAACTCCGAACAGAATTCCTCCGCCGGACGATCTCCCTGCTGGATCCTACGTAACTTAGATTCAGCAAGGGAGATCCGATCCGGGTTATCATATACGAGACCCAGAGCAACAAAAAACCTATCCACTGACAGGAGAGCCGGAGAGCCCGGGGGAAGAGAGAACGCCCATGATTGTGGGTCCCCTTGTTAGGAGCGAGATGATAATTCCCACCCTTTGTTCTTCACTCCCCGATGACCGAGGCCGCAGCCGAAAGTACAATTTACATGCCTCCCGGAAAACAAAAAACTTGTCCCGCCCCCCAGTGAACCTGTCAGGGAGAGCTACTTTAGGTTCTGGTCCGGCTTGCTCCGGGGGATACAAAACCTTGGACTTAACGTCCGCCAGCTCCATGGACAAACTCTGCAACTGCCGAGCTAGACTGGCACTGGATCCATGGTAGCTGGAGAGAATCTTTTGTCGGTCGGTGAAAATGTCACACAGTCTCTGCGTACAGGAGGTCAGGGGAGGAGTCCCGAGGAGATAATTTGCATATTCCCAGTGCCTTCTGGATAAGTGAAGAGTCTCCGCGAGCTCAAGGAACACTGGATTTTGGCTGTTGCAGCTGAAAGGAGGACATCAGTAAACCAGGGGAGGAGTCCCGAGGAGATAATTTGCATATTCCCAGTGCCTTCTGGGATAAGTGAAGAGTCTCCGCGAGCTCAAGAACACTGGATTTTGGCTGTTGCAGCTGAAAGGAGGACATCAGTAAACCAGGGGAGGAGTCCTGAGGAGATAATTTGCATATTCCCAGTGCCTTCTGGGATAAGTGAAGAGTCTCCGCGAGCTCAAGGAACACTGGATTTTGGCTGTTGCAGCTGAAAGGAGGACATCAGTAAACCAGGGGAGGAGTCCCGAGGAGATAATTTGCATATTCCCAGTGCCTTCTGGGATAAGTGAAGAGTCTCCGCGAGCTCAAGGAACACTGGATTTTGGCTGTTGCAGCTGAAAGGAGGACATCAGTAAACCAGGGGAGAAGTCCCGAGGAGATAATTTGCATATTCCCAGTGCCTTCTGGGATAAGTGAAGAGTCTCCGCGAGCTCAAGGAACAATGGATTTTGGCTGTTGCAGCTGAAAGGAGGACATCAGTAAACCAGGGGAGGAGTCCCCAGGAGATAATTTGCATACTCCCAGTGCCTTCTGGGATAAGTGAAGAGTCTCCGCGAGCTCAAGGAACACGAGTTTTGGCTTATATTTCACCGCTTGATTATCTCTTGAACAATAAGAACATGGAAGAGGCCAGGAGCCATGTGGTGAGCTGCATTTCTTGCTACATGTTCATAGACTTACCAGTGGAAAAGCCAAATTTCACATGCCACAAATGCAAGCTTGTGTCCCTGTTGGAGGAAAAGTTGCAAAATCTGGAAGAGAGGTTATCTACATTGAAGACCATTAAGGAAGGTGAAGAGTTCTTAGACAGAGCAGAATTATCTCTTCATGGTACAGAAAGAGAAGAAATTCGAAGTGCAACTGAAGAAACAGAGGAATGGAAGCATGTGACCCAGAGAAGCAGGAGGATCAGGAGGCAGTCAGCACCAATTCTGCTCAGAAACCAGTACCAGGCTCTTACACAGGAGAACGATGAAGAAATACATCAGGATAAGACTTTGCCCACAAAGAGTAACCTTGTACGCCCTCAGAGTCCTCCTGAATGGAGAAAGAAAAATGTTGTGAAGAAGAAACGGAGAGTTGTTGTCATGGGGATTCCCTGTTGAGAGGAACAGAGGCTGCTATCTGCAGACCAGATATAACCTCAAGAGAAATGTGCTGTCTTCCAGGTGCGAAAATTAAAGATGTGTCTGACAGGATATCAGGACTCTTCAGACATAAAGATGACTACCCATTCCTGCTAATACATGTGGGGACAAATGACACCACAAGAAGTGACCTGGAAACCATCTGCAGTGACTTTGAAAACTTAGGTAAGAAAGTGAAAGAACTGGGTGCGCAGGTGGTCTTCTCCTCCATCCTTCCAGTGGATGGCCATGGAACAAGGAGGTGGAATAAGATTCTGCAGGTGAACAACTGGCAACGTCGATGGTGCCGTCAGCAAGGATTTGGATTTCTGGATCACGGAGTGAATTACCTGTACGATGGACTACTTGCTAGAGATGGGGTGCACCTTACGAAGACTGGAAAACATGTATTTGGAAGTCGCCTTGCTACACTCATCAGGAGAGCTTTAAACTAGAACAATGTGGGAAGGGAAGCAAAACGCCAGAAAAAGCCATACACCTGAAAAATGCTATTGAGAACTCTGCTATTAGAAGTGAAGGGGAAGAACAAAGACAAAAAAATCTACATAATAAAAATATTGAAGAAAGAGAAACCAATCACAAACTAAAGTGTTTCTATACGAATGCACAAAGCATGGGCAACAAACAAGGAGAACTGGAGCTACTAACGCAGGAGAAGAAATATGATGTCATTGGAATCACTGAGACTTGGTGGGACGATACACATGATTGGAATACAAGGCTAGAAGGTTACAACTTATTTGCAAGAAACAGACTTGATAAACGAGGAGGAGGTGTTGCATTGTATGTTAGAAAAGCGTATATCTGCACAGAGATTGAAGCTTCAGAGACTGGGAGTTCTGTGGAAACTGTTTGGGTAAGAATACAAGGACAGAACAATGGAAAGGACACCATTGTAGGCATTTACTACAGGCCGCCTGTGCAAGCTGAAGATATGGATGAACTCTTTATGCATCAAATGGCCAAGTTCTCCAAAAAATATGACATAGTGGTCATGGGAGATTTCAACTATCCAGACATTTGTTGGGAATCTCTCTCAGGCAAAACTAACAGGTCCAGGAAATTCTTATCCTCTCTTGCTGACAACTTTATCTTCCAAAAGGTAATGGAGAAAACAAGGGGATCTGCTACCTTGGATCTAATCCTCATAAACAGGGAGGAAATGGTGGAGGAGGTAAGAGTGGCTGGGACTCTAGGAGGTAGTGACCATGCTATTTTAGAATTTTGGATAACAAGAGGAGGAAGACCTGTGAAGACTCAGACGTCAAGGTTAGATTTCAGAAAGGCAGATTTTAAGGAACTCAGAAAGAGAATTGGAGGGATCCAATGGCTGGATATCCTTAAGGACAAAAATGTCCAGGAAGGATGGAAAATCTTGAAAAATGAGATTCTCAAAGCACAATCGTTAACAATTCCGAAAAGAGGGAAGAATGGGAAGCATTTAAGGAAACCAGGATGGATGAACATAGAACTTAAACACATGCTAAAAAGGAAGAAAGAAATGTTTATCAAATGGAAAGAGGGAGGCATATCTAAAGAAGAATATAATGCCGTCTGCAGAACCTGCAGGGCACAAATCAGATTATCTAAAGCTGACAATGAATTAAGGCTTGCAAGTGACGTCAAAAGCAACAAAAAAGGATTTTGGGGATACGTCAAAAGTAAAAGAAAAGTCAAAGATGCTATAGGATTTTTACAGGATGAAAATGATGAAATGGTAAGTCAGGATGTTGAGAAGGCTGAACTTTTAAATTCCTATTTTGCATCTGTTTTCTCTCAGAAAGGAAATGTAACATCAACTGATCTTCACTGTCCTATTAAAGGAATAGAAGAATCCAGGATATCTATAAACAGAAAGACAGTGAGGAAACACTTAGCTAACCTAAATGAATTCAAGTCTCCAGGTCCAGATGAATTACACCCCAGGGTACTGAAGGAGATAGCAGAAGAAATTCTTGAACCACTGTCCATAATCTTTGAAAATTCTTGGAGAACAGGAGAAGTCCCAGAAGACTGGAGAAGAGCAAATGTTGTTCCTATCTTCAAAAAGGGGAAGAAGGTGGACCCAGGGAACTACAGGCCGGTGAGTCTGACTTCTATACCAGGAAAGATCTTTGAACAAATTATTAAAGAACATGTATGCAAGTACCTGGATAAAAATAAGTGATTAAACAGAGTCAGCATGGGTTTGTAACTAATAAGTCATGTCAGACTAACTTAATTTCCTTCTATGACAGAATCACTGACTGGGTGGATCAGGGAAATGCTGTAGATATAGTATATCTTGACTTCAGCAAAGCATTTGACAAAGTATCTCACACAATCCTTATTGAAAAAATTACTAAGTATGGAATGGACAAGGCAACTGTTAGGTGGATTCATAACTGGCTTAGTGATCGGACCCAAAGAGTGGTTGTAAATGGCTGCACATCCAGTTGGAAGAATGTCTCAAGTGGGGTACCACAAGGCTCTGTTTTGGGCCCTGTATTGTTCAACATATTTATCAATGATTTAGATGAAGGAATTGAGGGTAAACTGATCAAATTTGCTGATGACACAAAGCTAGGAGGGGTAGCTAATACTAGAGAAGAGAGAGAGAGGATTCAAAAAGATATACATAAACTGGAGCAGTGGGCAGCAACTAACAGAATGGATTTTAACAGGGAAAAATGCAAAGTACTACATCTGGGCAATAAAAATGAAAAAAGCATATACAAAATGGGAGGAATAGGGCTAAGTAACAGCACATGTGAAAAAGACTTGGGTATACTAATTGATCACAGACTTAACATGAGTCAACAGTGTGATGCAGCAGCAAAAAAGGCAAATGCAATTCTAGGATGTATCAACAGAAGCATACAGTCTAGATCACGTGAGGTCATTATTGCCCTCTACTCCTCTTTGGTCAGACCTCATCTGGAATACTGTGTCCAGTTTTGGGCACCACATTTTAAAAAAGACATCAACAAACTGGAGCAAGTTCAGAGAAGAGCCACCAGAATGGTGACCGGTCTGCAAACCATGTCCTATGAGGAACGGTTGCAGGATTTGGGAATGTTTAGCTTGCAAAAAAGAAGACTGAGAGGAGACTTAATAGCTGTCTACAAATATCTCAAGGGCTGTCACATTGTAGAAGGATCATCTTTATTCTCATTTGCGCAAGGAAAGACTAGAAGCAATGGGATGAAACTGAATGGGAGGAGACACAGATTAGATATTAGAAAAAACTTTTTGACAGTTAGGGTGATCAATGAGTGGAACAGGCTGCCACAAGAGGTGGTGAGTTCTCCTTCAATGGAAGTCTTCAAACAGAGGCTGGATAGACATCTGTCTGGGATGATTTAGAGAATCCTGCTTTGAGCAGGGGGTTGGACCAGATGACCCAGGAGGTCCCTTCCAACTCTACCATTCTATGATTCTATGATTCTATGATTCTATGACCCTAAGCTGGGGCCCTAACTAATCCCTCTACCTGGAGGTACTGTTAAAGGTACAGAGGTCCAAGCCACCAGCGTAACCCCTATCTCCTGAGGATCCCTGAACCTCAGTAATCTAGTCCTGAGAAGGACCCCGATCACAACAACAGGGGACAGGATAATATAAGCCCACACACAGTACTAGACGAACGAGACAGTACAAGGGGAAAACCAAAAAACCACCTTGCATACAAAAACTCGCACCACAACAACAGAGGGAACACCAACGGGTAAGGAGATAAATAATAAAGCGAGGAAGGGAAAAAAACACACAAAGTACACTTCACTCCAAACTCCAAAATACCACAAGCCGCTCTGTTTGTCTGCAGGGAATGCTTTCACCGACAACTTCCCTAACAGACTGGCAGGTATTTGAAGGAGTCTCACTTCTGCAGCATTGACTGCAGCTGGGCGAGGCTGGGCCTCATCTTGCACAGAGAGAGAGAATTAACTCCCTCACTGCCGAAAAATACAAAGCACCAAAAACTCAGCTGCGAGAAGTCAGGCTGTGTAATCGTGACGATCTTCGTGGCGACACACCCGTGACACCAGCTCACCCCAAACCATCTCGATTGGGTTCAGGTCTGGTAACTGTGGAGGCCAGGTCATCTGGCGTAGCACCCCATCACTCTCCTTCTTGGTCAAATAGCCCTTACACAGCCTGGAGGTGTGTTTGGGGTCATTGTCCTGTTGAAAAAGAAATGATGGTCCAACTAAACGCAAACCGGATGGAATAGCATGCCGCTGCAAGATGCTGTGGTAGCCATGCTGGTTCAGTATGCCTTCAATTTTGAAAAAATCCCCAACAGTGTCACCAGCAAAGCACCCCCACACCATCACACCTCCTCCTCCTCCATGCTTCACGGTGGGAACCAGGCATGTAGAGTCCATCCGTTCACCTTTTCTGCGTCACACAAAGACACGGTGGTTGGAACCACAGATCTCAAATTTGGACTCATCAGACCAAAACACAGATTTTCCATTGGTCTAATGTCCATTCCTTGTGTTCTTTAGCCCAAACAAGTCTCTTCTGCTTGTTGCCTGTCCTTAGCAGTGGTTTCCTAGCAGCTATTTTACCATGAAGGCCTGCTGCAAAAAGTCTCCTCTTAACAGTTGTTGTAGAGATGTGTCTGCTGCTAGAACTCTGTGTGGCATTGACCTGGTCTCTAATCTGAGCTGCTATAAACCTGCGATTTCTGAGGCTGGTGACTCGGATAAACTTATCCTCAGAGGTGACTCTTGGTCTTCCCTTCCTGGGGCGGTCCTCATGTGAGCCAGTTTCTTTGTAGCGCTTGACGGTTTTTGCAACTGTACTTGGGGACACTTTCAAAGTTTTCCTAATTTTTCGGACTGACTGACCTTCATTTCTTAAAGTAATGATAGCCACTCGTTTTTCATTACTTAGCTGCTTTTTTCTTACCATAATACAAATTCTAACAGTCTATTCAGTAGGACTATCAGCTGTTTATCCAGACTGCTGCACAACACAACTGATGGTCCCAACCCCATTTATAAGGCCAGAAATCCCACTTATTAAACCTGACAGGGCACACCTGTGAAGTGAAAACCATTTCCGGTGACTACCTCTTGAAGCTCATCAAGAGAATGCCAAGAGTGTGCAAAGCAGTCATCAAAGCAAAAGGTGTTTCACACTTTTTTGTTAAGTATATAATTCCACATGTGTTAATTCATAGTTTTGATGCCTTCAGTGTGAATTTACAATTTTCATTGTCATGAAAATACAGAAAAATCTTTGAATGAGAAGGTGTGTCCAAACTTTTGGTCTGTACTGTATATATATATATATATATATATATATATATATATATACTGGCGGACAAGACGACTTCATTATGAGAGACCAACCTATATATATATATATATATATGAAGAGATTTACGTAGATTATAAAGAAATGTATATATATGAAGAAAAGTAAAAAAAAAAGTTTAATTACTTTTTAATAATGCGTTCTGCATAGATGGAGGTTGGTCTCCCCTAAAGAAGTCCTCTGGAACGCCCAAGGAATCCAACCCTTATATTATTAGCATTGATTGGTGAGGGTTTAGGCACGTTCAGGAATGTGTGCAGAATTTTCCTGAGCAAAAACTGACTTTTTCCGCGGAAAAAATGCGCGTTTTTGGTGTGTTTTTTGCACGTTTTTACCTCGATTTTTTCATGAACTTTCTAGGTCAATAATATAGCGGGAAAAACGCTAGAATTAGACGAAATTAATGAACATGTTGGTTCTTTTTCCGAGATGCATTTTTTCATGGAAAAAAACGCAGCATGTGCACAAAAATTGCGGAATTCATTCTAAATGATAGGATGCTTAAATCATGCGTTTTTGACGCATTTTTTTCCCGCGAAAAAAACGCAAATAATCCTGAACGTGTGCACTTAGCCTTAATGTTTTTTTTTGAGGGTTTTATTGCGTTTGTGGTACACGCTCATCACTGTTGATGTTTGATCAAGAGCTTCTGCCCTCTGGGTTGAGCAGTGATATCTTTAGGACCCAGACCTCCACACATCAACAATTCTAAGCTATCACATATCAAAAAAGTAAAAACATGTAGTCACCCTTATTTTTTGTTGCTGTTGTGCACAAACAGAATATTTCGCACCATCGTTGTTTTTTTATACTTCTTGGTATTTGTCTTTGACAAAACTTTACTCATACAGTCGTATGTCGGATTTCATGCGTTTTTAGTGCAGAAGCAAAAAAATGCTTATGTGTTTTCTTTCCTGCAAATTTTCCGCATCTAAATCAATTCTAAGGGGAAAGGTTGCACTCGAAACTCAGCGTACCCGCAAAAAAAATGTACTTGTGGATTTCAAATGTGCACCACAGGTCAGTTTACACAGCGCCAAAAAAAAATTACAGTGGGCATGAGATTTCTATAAATGCCATCCACATTGATGGAACTTTAAGACGCTGTGTTTTATTTGCTCAGTGAAAATCTGCATTATCAAAAAAGCACTAAAACCTAATTTTGGGAACTTAACCGAACATCTCATAAAACTTGCAAAAAATTTGGCTATATAAATAACCTCCGTAAATTTCCAACATGAGTGTGTGATTTTTTTTTTTATAGATCTCAGCCTTTTTCTATTACTTATTTTTAACATTTGTGTCATTTGAAGTTATTTTTGTAACTAAGAAAGGATCAAGGTAGTTTTGTGTCGTCTGGGTGACTTTTAGCAGTTCTTGTAAATGTATAAAAATATAGTTTTTTTTTTTTTTCAACTTTTTGGGACTGTGCTGTTTGCTAATTTATTGCATAAACTTGGGATTATCACTTTCTGACACATCACAAATCATCACTCATGTGAATCCTTTTCTTATTTTTTTTCCTGTCTAATTAATTGGCATCACATAGGGCATGAGAGAAACAACACAGTGGGTGATCTGTTTCCAACTTCTGAAAAACTCTTCCTGACATAAATTGAACTTGACCTTAGTATAATGACAAGGCCGGAGATGAAGTGACAACCATTTTGCTTTATTTTACACGAACGTACTGTTAAATGAAATTATTTCTTAAAGGAGAGCTGTAAGCAAAACTGATAAAAGGATTTTCTCTTTAGATCTGCCATGTGGGTGAGGGAGTATAGAAATGTTATAATCAGAAATTAAAGGTCCACTTATTTTTTAACATTGTCCAACATGTTTCCACCTGCTGGCTCCCCACACCAAAATATAGAGAAGGACGATATCTATATGAAAGGAAAATAGGCATTGGACGATCATTGAAACTATCTGTGTTCAAATTTTTCAAGAATTCGCTATTCTGTAGGACACTATGGAGATTCCATCTTTGGGACTCCCATCTCTTTTCAAAAGAGGGGTCTTGGGACCACAATTGAGCAATCTGAAGTGGTTGGCTGAGAAAGGTAGAAGTAGGCGAGAGCTGGGGCTAATGTCCAACATCAGTATTCTGCATAAGGGAACATTTTGGGCAAGTTGAACGAACATGTGGACAGTCAATGGGCATCATTAAATGCCCATATATCACCATATATAAATGCCCATATATCTTCAAAAATATTGCAGTTCAGAAAATGAGCAATGACCATTGGTTTCACCCATTTATACCAAACAGGACAATTTCTTAATGGAAGTTCAATCTGTTATCTTAGTCCAAAAGTGAGGTATATGGCCCCTCGGCCGCTTAGCCCTTGAGACCCATTGCTTAGTAAAACTCTAAATGTCAACGTCTTTTACTTTCCATACATTATGTATTGAGCCTACAGTTTACAGCTATCTTCTATTCTCCTTTCACATGAAAACTTTATAATTGTGACTTTTCCTCATGGTGCAGTGGGATCTTAGGGTCCCAGATTTTATTATAACCTTGTCTTACCCCATTTTTATGCTAGAAGGATAATTTTTTGTCAACTATTTTTGCCGACTATGGGAAATCAAGACAATCAGGTGTGGGATCATAACACTTTAGCTTTTTTTTATCTTTTATGAATAGCGCCAATTACTGCATGACACTACTGCACTGTATAGCGACGATATCGGAAGTCAATAGAAGATTAACTATGGGAAAATCAAAAATGACATCACTGGACAAGGTCTTCAAATCAAGGAACATTTCACTGGCGACAAAGACTTGGATTGTATGTAGTTTGGTCTTTTCTGTGTTAACATACGGATGCAATACCTGGATGAAACAGAAACATGACAGAAGAAGAATCAATGCCTTCGAATGTGGTGCTGGAGAAGGAGGTTATCAATACCATGGACAGCAAGAAGAACAAGCAAATTAATTTTGGAACAAATCAAGCCAGACATGTCACTCGTAACAATGATCGCCAAGCTATGACTTGCCTACTTTGGACACATCATACAAAAAAGAGCAATCACTGGATAAGGACATCATGGTCAGAAGAATAGAAGAAACAATGTGAAGAGGGAGAACAGTAACTCGATGGCTTGTTACTATCAAGATAACAGTGGAGAAGACCCTGGTGGACCTATCTAGGCTTGCACAAGATCAATCTTCCTGGGGATTGTTCATCCATCATGTCACCATAGTTCAAGATTGAGCTGAAGTCAGTTAAAAAAAATTGTATGACACAGACATTTGGATATTTTTTTATTGCTCAATGGCCATTTTTACAGGATTTCTGAACTTATGAATACTGATTGTCATTTACAATATAAATAGTAAAGAATTTTGGAAAAAAGCAGATGAGTGGTTCGCGGCTGTATAAATGATTGACATATTCGCAGAACATCTCTTCCTCTCATAACATTCAGCATCTGCTGTTAAAAAATAGAATTCCATCTAAAGAGTTTCCAAGTGTCTAATCTTAGTAACTATGTCTGGAAATATTGAGACGTGGGGTTTAGATTTTAAATTCTAATGTAGTTTACCCAAAGAAAATTAATAGGATTCAGACTGTACAGGAAGCCCTGAAGACCTTTACTGAGGTCTGCGCAACTGTGAGTTTCAATGACCTGCAAAGCTGCTGGGTCAAAGAATGAGTAAATTTAAAAGGAATTAAATTATATATCAAATCTTCTTTGTGAAGATGCACAGGATGTAGGACTAGGTCAAAAGGAATGTGGATGAGGCAAAATTAGAAAGCGAAAGAAAGTGCAATATGTCACTGGTCAAAGATTTGAGCTTATAGATGGAACCTCATCCTCCGATTCTTACAAGGGATCTGAGAATTTCTGGAATAAGGAGTAGAAGGAAATCAGTAAATTCCTAAGTAGGCAGACAATGAGTTATCGTAAAAAAAGCAAATATACCGTATGTCTAGAGATTATAATTTTGGTACACACTCCTGATAAATGAAGTAATCCTAAAGAATGTATCTTCTGCAAGTCCAAATATTGTGACTGTCTTCTGTCATGTTGTTAAAAATTCTGTTCAGTAGTTCCTTAACTCTTGGAAATGTTTCTAGGAAGGAGATGTTTATCATTACTTTCCTAAAGGCTTGTCATTAGTTTTTTAGACCAAAATGAAATCTGATTATTCAGGGGCAGAATTAGGATAGGTTTAGTCCAGATCTACTAGATCACTAATCATTGTTATAGAAGACTCTCCGACATTTGGCTGAGAATCCCTGTGTGGTGTAACAGATACTCTACTGTTGATGGACATCCAAATGTTCTAGTTATGGAAGCAAGAAGTGAGACTTTGACATTATTGATTAGTATTTATGGTACTTTGAAATAAGAGGACCATCCAAGTTCTCTGAATAACTATGGCAAACACTACTGATCAATCTTGTTCTGATGATGTAAAAGACCATAATTGACTGTATTATCCTTTTTATCAACCCAATGCTAGAAGGTGAAGTAACAATGCAGAAAAATGGGTTGTGCTATTTAGAAGCATTTTACATAATTTGTCAAAGAAATTCAAGGAAAACCAAAGTGTATTATTAGTGAGTTGAAGGGTCTTACATTTGTCTGCCTTTTGATGCTCCTGGCCAACAGCAGTGCTGTGGATGACAGCAGTGTTTGTCCCTTTTTAGGTTGAACAAAAGAGTAGGAGGCCTCTACTTTCCCTTTAAAAGAGGGACATTACAACTAGAATAGAGATCAGAAGGAGTACATAGTGACTCCATCTGCTTTATTAAAGTGAATGGCTTTGTTAGTACTCTAACGTGGGTTTTGTCTGAATTCCACTTTTTTGGTCTTCCAAAGGGAACCCACGAGTATCAAAAGTGGAGTCAAGCATATTGTGAACATAGGCTAACTGTAAGATGGTTATTGTTAACTTATGCTTGTACCTATCTGGGCCGAATCCCGTTTCTTGTGCTAAATATTAAAGGGAGCATTTCATGGTGTAAGACCAAATGGCAAAGTGGGGGGGGGGGATTTGTAGAGTGTATGCTCACATCGTCTAGTTGCGCAAAAGTCATGCACAATACTCAGACACAACATGAGGATGGATAATCAAATCTTCTGAACGACAGTTGCTCCACTTTGGGAACCAACCAAGGGTCAAAATGCTAGAAAGTTCATGGATAAAACAAGATCCAAAATAGAGCTGCTAGTAGGAGTAACCAGAGGGTTGCAGAAACAAATATATTTCCTTATTAGATTACAACATGCTACACATTTTCAAGCCGATCAGGTTTCTTTATCAGGCTTTTGCCTGATGAAGAAACCTGATAAGTTTTGAAATGCATTGCATGCTTTCAATCCCAGAAAAGCCTGTTTTTTCAGGGTCTTCAAAAGCGAGATCGATTGTGTGGTCAAATGTAATGTGAATATCGACCAGCTCTGAATACGGAGGACTATCAAGGCTGTGGTATTTTTCCAGTATATAAAACCTATTCTATTATTATGTTGTAAATATACACCATCTCATTATCTTCTCCCATCCATCCCTTGGTTGAATATGAGGGATATATGCCTTTTTTTAAACCTACAATGTAACATATTGTAATTTACAGTATGTATGTTTAAGTGTCATTCGAAGCTCCTGTACAAAATTTGTGGGACCTGAACCTACTCTGTCCCATTTTTCATTGTATTCTTGCTTTCTTAGGCATCTAGATGCATCACGATAACGTTGACCGTGCTATGGTTTCCGCCATTCCTACAAATGTTGCTACTTTGCTTGGTGGCACCTAAGCTATTTGTGGTATTGCTCCATCAGTATGTGGAGTACGGCGCTTATACGACACCCATACCAAGGGTTAACACCATGGGTATTGCGTGTCCTCCTGTATTTCCTAATGAACTTGAATTATTCTAAGAAATGTCAAATCATCAGTGTTTCCAGGATCGGAATATTCTAATACAATTCTATTACCTCTCAGGCTCTGTGACATCTGACGAGGGAATCAGACACTATTTGTGGGGTGAGTGAGTTGCCGGTTGCTGCACAGAAAAATTATAAGACCTGTCACGGAAACATTGGTATCATGTCAAGGATGAGCCGCTGAAATGTCAGCACTCGGCTCGGCAGCACATAGCGGTGCTACCCAACAAAAAAAGATACAAATAGCTTGTTAGATGGATACACATTACCTACACAACCATACACTTGCATACAAACTATGCATTAGCCTTACAGACGTATGAGATCTGCCTTGCAGAAGAAGGAAGGAGGGGGAAGGGGAGCACAAAAAAAAGAATTTTTACAGCTTTGCTACTGTTTAAATATTCAAGGAAGATAAAAGGACTTGCATTAAACATGCTGAGTAGAAAAGCTGCATTCTTAAACAAAACTGGAAATTGGCTAAAGGAATACATCTCTATACATCATACCCAGCAGATCCTGCTCTAAAGGCAGAAATATAATAAAGTGTAAAGCACTTAGTGCTACAGATGGTGACAGCGTCCTTATCATGTAAATGCCGGAGAGTGTAGTCGCTTTCTCCCCCCCGAAAATTTACCTAAATCAGCTTTGTGGCTGCGTACATATTACGGCGTCCTGCGCATCATAATGGCTGCCAATCTGACGCTTACTTATAGATTTTGTTACTTTACTTATTTATATGCTTGACGAGAAGGGATAATGGTCAGAGATGGAACAAATCGGAGATCATTACATGATACAGGCAAACGCTTCATTGACAGCTCATTGATTTGCATGGTTCCGCTATAGTGAATCTGCCGTAAACAACCAGAAGCTGAGGGGCTCAAATTCAGGGTCAAAACAAAATGGGAGACAAGGAGAATTTCAATACTTGGGGATGGTGACTTTATATTGCTACTATTTGTCTTCTACCTAATACAGGGAAATACATCAGTATAGGCAACTAAGGGGCTTAAAGGGGAACCCCATGTTTGCCAAAAATTACTCACAATTAAGTTTCTTATACTCAGAAATAGTTTACTCTTAGTTGGTGGTGTATGGCGTTAATTGGATATAAAATAGTACCACACACATGTCACTTTTCTTTAAGACCTAATAGGAAAAACTGTGTAAAATTACGTGTAAGACCGCCAGATGATAGAAGTGATGAGAAAGTGAGAGATAGATAATAGATAGATAGATTACAGATAGATAGATAGATAGATAGATAGATAGATAATAGATAAATCATATATAAATAGATCATAGATAGAAGATAGATAGATAGATAGATAGATAGATAGATAGATAGATAGATAGATGATAGATAGATAGACTGATAGATAATAGATAGATAGATAAATAGATAAATAGATAACAGATAAATAGATAACAGATAGATAGATAGATAGATAGATAGATAGATAGATAGATAGATCGATAGATAGATAGATAGATAGATAATAGATAAAAAGATAGACTGATAGATAATGGATAATAGATAGATAGATAGATAGATAGATAGATAGATAGATAGATAGATAGATAGATAGATAGATAATAGATAGATAATAGATAGATACAAGTACGGACTGGGACTGAAATTCAGCCCAGGAATCTGAAGTCACACAGGACCATGATGTCACTGTCCCCAAGCACTAGATGGGATATATTACTAATATTAATCTGGATGGAGAAAAGCAAGATTTACTACAAGACCAATATGTCTAATGATACCCGTGGCCTGCTGGGGTAAGTGACGGAGGCTGAGACTTTGTCCTTCGTCAAAACTCTCAACAGTATGGGTGTTTTGAGAACACTAATTCTGTTAACAATGTAGCAGACAAGGCAGCCCATGACCAGACAGGCCCTTCTGGCATTTGTCAGAATTGCCAGATGGCCAGTCCAGCCCTGGATTGATAGATAGATAGATAATAGATAGATAGAACAATCCTAGAGACTAGAATAACATAGTAGGAGTGATACCTGTAGAAAGTAATCCCTCAAGGGCAGGGTCCTCTCCCCTCTGTATTAGTCTGTCATTGTTAGTTTGCTTACTTAAAGGGAATCTGTCACCCCATTTTCGGACTATGAGATGCGGCCACCTCCATCAGGGGCTTATCTACAGCATTCTGTAATGCTGTAGATAAGCTCCCGATGTCACCTGAAAGAGAAGAAAAAGAGTTATATTATACTCACCCAGGGGCGGTCCGCAGTCCGGTCCGGTCCGATGGGCGTCGTGGTCCAGTTCGGCGCCTCCCATCTTTTAGCGAAGCCGGCCTCTTCTTTGCATCCTGTCGCGGCTCCGGCGCAGGCGCATTGATCTGCCCTGGTGAGGGCAGAGCAGAGTACTGTAGTGCGCAGGCGCCAAACCTCTCTGACCTTTACCGGCGCCTGTGCACTGCAGTACTCTGCTCTGCCCAGTGCGCCTGCGCAGGAGCCGTGCCCGGATGCAAAGAAGAGGCCGGCTTCGCTAAAAGATGGGAGGTGCCGAACCGGACCGCGACACCCATCGGACCACCCCTGAGTGAGTATAATCTAACTCGTTTTTCTTCTCTTTCAGGTGACATCGGGGCCTTATCTATAGCATTACAGAATGCTGTAGATAAGCCCCTGATGGCGGTGGTCGCGTCTTATACTCCAAAAATGGGGTGACAGATTCCCTTTAAGTGATATCTGTAATTTGTGTGTAACCCCTTCCCATGTACAGCACCATGGAATCAATGGTTCTATATAAATAATAATAATAATAATAATATATTCTATCCATATAGTACACTTCAGCTTCCTAGGATGCAGTACAGACGTTCTGCTGTAGGCCATACAAGAGTTATATCTGTACAGTAATAAGCTACTTCATGCCGTTATATGGGGGCATCCCAAATAATTCTTATATTACGCCTACATTCCAAAGATTTAATGGTGAATAAACCAACTGTGTGCCAAACAGGGTAAAAGTAATTAGCGCACGCGTCTCTGCTCTCCTGGCGAAGAATAGTCGTCCATGCCTAACAACGATTGCCCTGGTGCTTTTTATTCATAAATGCGGTTTTATCTTCAGCAAAGCGGCCTGATACAGAGCTTCATCTGCAATGTGACAGAACTGCATGGAAACATAGAACTTTGGGCTGACATATGAGGCTTTTACTTCCCTCGGACAAGTTTGAGTGGCAATAGATATAAAGTGACATTACACTCGACATTTTGATATATGGGGGAGCGGTCACATCCGTCAGATTACATAAAGTGAGCGGCACAATTTATCAGGCTGGATAGGGGACGCGGTCATGCTCCTCAGCCACACTATCAGAATTAAACTGAGCAGTAAACATACTGGATCATGGCCAGGTCTGAGCGGCAGGCAATGCAATTAAATTAAAGGGGTTGCCCACTTTAAACAATCCTTTTTTAGTTAGAAGGGTCCCTTGGTGATAAGATGATCACATACTGGCTAGCGGCCTGTTAGGTGATTATCTGTAAAGAGCAGCCAAGCGCAGCAGCACGTGTTTTATTTCGCAGCAGCGCCGCCACTGGTGAAATGAAGCATTACACAGAATACCTTGCAATCAATGCTTTATCTTTGTAGCACATGTATATTTTTTGTTCTCAGAACTGAACACTACAAATAATATCCTGAAAAGAATTTCTGGGTGTTTAAAGTGGATCTCTTATTTTTTTTAAAAGAGGCTAATTCTTGCTCTTATTTAATTCATGCCGCTTCCAGGAATATGCTGTTTATTTTTTCCTTGTAAATCCACCATATGTTTCCAGAGATATGGGTTATTTAGTGCAAATGTTTATTATCCTTAACAAGGGGGCGTGGCTCACAGGCTAGTTATGCAGATCAGTCTATAGACACGCCCCAGAGGATCCTGTGAGCCCCGCCTCTTTATAAAAACCATAACATCTTGCACTAAATAGAAAGGCGCATATATCTTTGAACCTATATGGTGGATTTAATAAAAAAGAAAAAAAAACAGAATACTCAGGTGAGCAGTGAGAATAAAATATGAGAAAAAACTGGCCATTTTTTACTTGATCACAAGCCTTCAATAACTAATAGCCTGACAGTAGTTATAAAACAGTCCTTAATAGTTTTTTTTTTACTTGGCCTGCAGTGTTGATGTCAGATGCATCTTCTGGCCTCAGCAGTTTTGTGCTGTACATGCTGTACATGCAAACATCAACACTGAGATAAGTGATTGACTGCAGCCATCACATGGTCACACAGATGAACAGCATGTCATCATTGTGAAAAAGTAAACCAAGACCATCGGCCATTGAGCATTAATGCTGGAAAGTTGCGAGACTTAACAGATTAGCACTTGTTACTTTTTAATATTTATTATTACGTTTCCTAAGGCTCCTCATTCCAGAGAACCACTTTGAGAACCTCGCTGATCTTTCTCAGGTTGTGATTTTGTAGAATGGGCAGATCAGTGATCAGAGGATAGCACTGCAGCCTTGCAGCGCTGGAGTCCTGGGTTCGAATCCCACCTAGGACAACATCTGCAAGGAGTTTATATGTTCTCCCCGTGTTTGAGTGGGTTTCCTCCGGGTACTCCGGTTTCCTCCCACACTCCAAAGACATACTGATAGGGAATCTACATTGTGAGCCCCATCAGGGACAGCAACAATAATGTGTGCAAACTGTAAAGCGCTGCGGAATCTGTTAGCGCTATATAAAAATAAAGATTATTATTACTGGTGATGGATCCAGAACTAGAGGTTTATATCTATCCAGGACCATGGTCAGCGCCATATATAAATACATTCATGACAGTAGGAATGTGGCAGTGGTAGTAAGAAGATATTAAGGAGATGAGTTCTTCATTGCTAGGAACGTCTGACAAGTGATTAATGATCTGCTATGATGTTAGATGTAGTAGGGCTGAGTATATCTCTTGACTTTATATAAGCTAAGTGGTATAATAGATGACTTAATATCTAAAAAAAGCCCTAAAGTTGTACAATAGACTGCATTCATTTGCATACAACATTACTTTTGACCTGCATCCTTTGTAAATTACTTCAAAAGATGCTACTTTTTTAATCTTTTTGTACATTATATTATGATTGCTATTTAATAAACACCTTTTTATTGTCAAGGGACAGACAATGGAGAGGTCAAACTAAATGTTAATTTTTGTAGTTTTTTCCCGTCAGGTTTTCTTTGTTTCTAATAGCCAAAATACCCCGTAAAATAAGAAACCTGATAAAGTAAATGGCATTTTTACAAAATGAATCTTTCAAAAGCGAAACCAGACCCCAAAAACCGCACCCACAAAAAAGGCAAATAAAGTCAGGTCTTTTGTACAATATACCCAGGGGTATTGATAACTGCATTGCGGTGCTATATGAAAAAGGGAAAAAGAAATACAGTCGCTAAAAATTTGTTTATGCCTGAATTAATTTCCTTTTGATTTAAAAAAAAAAAGGCAAATATCTTTCGTCATAAAAAAAAACTTAAAAAGTTTGTTTGTAAATTTTGTTTCCCTGGGGGGACTTACAGTACGGTCAATTGTGCCTATTCATAGCCTACATTTGAAATTTTTTTGTGTTAAAAGGGTTTTTTTTTTTTTGGGGGAGGGGGTGCGCAGTCCCCCCCCCACCCAAAAAAAACCCACTATTCACTATATTAATCTTCATTCTTGCCTTGGTCACCATGCGGAAATGATAGTTTTTTTTGCCAGAAAAAGCAGGGAGTGGAGGGGCCAGGGAGTGTTTGCAGAAGGGGGGAATCGGTTTCATAAAACAGTTTTTAAGCACAACCTGGGCCCCCTTTAAATTTAAAAAAAAAAAAAGTGGACAACCTTTTTGAAGCTTATGATTGTCCATAGCTCTCAAAGGGGTTTTAATTTCGCCTTTTTTTTTCAAAGTTTAAAGGAGTTTTCCTACCACAAAGCCTTTGAATCCCTATGGTCCCCCAATAAAATTTTTAAGCTTATATTCTTTTCCCGTGCTGGTTTCTGGCGCCATTCCAGTGGTGTCTGCACTGGCTCTCCCCCGGGGTCCCCCGGGGGAAATCAGAGCTGGTTTTTCTTCCTTTTTTGAAAAACAGCACCTGAAAAATGTGAAAGCAGGGACGCTCTCAATGCAGAGGAAGTTATGTTCCCCAAAAGGGGAATGAAGTGGATCTGATTTTGGGCCCCGGATTGTGGGCGTAAAAATGTCAAAAGATCCCTGGTAGAGCCAGGTTGAAACCACTAGACACGCCACCCCAAAGGGAAAAATTTTGGTGTTATTTTATTAATTGGGGAAACATAGG
>JARQOD010000003.1:326398194-326579910 GCA_033576555.1 Oophaga sylvatica
CTGTCAATTAGCATAAATAATTATTATTTTCATTGGTGTAAATGTCACTGTTCTCCTGAATCCAGCGTTGTTTTTCTTTCTGCTCCTCTCCATTCCCGAAATATAGCCTCTCTTCTAGTAAATCTAGTCTTTTTAAGACAACTGGGAGTGTCTCACAAGAAAACTCCCACAGAGAAGAGTTTATGACCACTCCCACTTGGCTAAAACACTTGATTTATGTAGAGTAAAGATAGAGACATATCTCAGGAACGGAGAGGAGCAGGAACAAAAGGAAAACAACGCCGAATTCAGGAGAACGGCGGCATTTACACCAGATAAAAAAATGACATATTTATGGAGAGTTTAGACATTAGTTACAGATGTAGCATCGCTGAATTCATCATTTGACGCAACCATACAAAGATGACATATGCAATCATAAGCTTCTGCGTTATCACAATTCAGTGATTTACCCCATTGCACACAAGGAATAGGTAATTGACAAAACCAGCTCTGCTATCTCTGTATGTACGGTACAATAGGAGATGAAATGTATAATTACTTCACATTTTATCAGCAAAATCTCAAAAATAGCAAGAAATTACTGGAATATAATACAAATATTTGTATTATTATTATTATTATCATTAATATTATTATTAGAATTATTATTAATATTACTATTATTATCTATAGTTGGAAACAACATAACACATGGAGCAGAGCCAATTTATTTTCCGCTGCAGTAGCGCCTTAAGTTTGGTACGATAAATGGTGATGTTACAAAGAGTTTGTTATCTGATTACATAAGAATACAAGTAAATGTAGAATAGTCCTAACCCATATACACTGTAGTCTCAAAAATTACAAATCCAGCTCTGCTATGTCTGTATCAGCAACTGCGCATCTGTTCCTGGCAGAGAGAATACATATCACAGTTCACTATTTCCTGCTTGCTGAGACTTGTAGTCATTAATATTGCCTGATAGCAAAAAAAAGCAAGAAGTGCAGGTATTCCATGACCCCAGAATAAAGAGGCATAGACATGATGGGAGTAGTAGTCCCTGATCAGTCTGACCGATATGGGGTGATGACCTATGTTAGGATTTGGCTGTTTTGTATAATAATAGCTGTTACCTGTTCTGTCTCTCCTGGCCACACAGTGAGGTGCTGCAGCAGCTTTGATGTATTTCTTCCAATTGTAGCCAATGATGCAAGTCGTATCATGCTGGGGGGCAGCTTTGGTGGGCTGCAGCTGCTGTACTCACGGAAATTACTAATGACATGAAAGCATCATGGAACATCGGAGGAGAAGCACTAAACATAATACGAAGTAACAGAACTGGAAAATTGCACTTCTTGTTTATGAAGATGGAATTATACTTGTAGTAGTTGTCTGACAAGTCATTGAGACATGGACCCGGCAGGGGTAGTAGTCCCCAATCAAAACCAAGGGAGAAACTATGCCAATACCTGAGCCGAAATCTAAAACCGAGCCCCCCAATTCCAAGAAAGGATGTGATTCATAATTCATCCACATTATATTCTGACACGTCAATTCAGAATTGCAATAAAAGCCACTTATGTATCTGCAGGACAGCTTTTTCCCATAGAGAATGGATGGTGCGTGGACCACATGCTTACTGACCAATTTCAAGCCTTTGGGTGGGAATATCCCTTTAAGGTAGTTAACCCTTTAAGATAGGGTCAGATCCTTAGTGTATACTGGCTTATTTTACAAGATCGTGTGTCCAGAGGACTTATCCCTTGTCCTGGGAAACCTCTGAGGAAAGGAAAACTACGCACACCAAAGTTTTGTGTAGTTTTTTGGAGTTTTCCTTCATATTTCTGGGGGCTGTTAAAGACGCGGTACACTAAAACTCAGCGTTTTGTACTATCCCCTATATGACATTATTCTGTTAATAGCCCTATATTTTGTACCCAAAGTATAAAAAGGTTTTCTAGTTTCTACCGTAGTATCTTCAGCTCATAAGTTTGGATCAGCAACCATCCTGTCTCTCCGCCGCCGCTCTCGGTGATTGTTCGCAGGCACGTGAGTACACATCACCACTTCAGACAATCACCCGGCTAAGCTGCACCGCCATAGTAGACGGCGTGAGCAATCGATCGGCTGCAGCGGTCGCGTGTACTTTAGTTGTTATTTCACCTTTTTGCAGCTTGTAAGCAATCAGGGAGATCAGCGTCAGGGAGGCAGCGCTGGTTGCTGATTTCGGTGTCGGGGAGGGTGTTTTATCATTTTTAGCGCAAGCTTGTGGGCTGATAGAACTGAAAAATGGAAAATCCCTTTAATTTTCAGCATGATTTGATGAATTGGTATAAACGTCCACAGAACGAGGAGCCATCGCAAGTTACAAAGAAAACAAAACCTTGAGTTTTCCTGATTTATTTATAAGGCTGAATCTTCAGTTTCCATGGACACTGTCAGGTGTAATTCACCACATCTGCTCTGCTCAATCCCAAAGACAGATCTCTACAAAACGGAGACATTTCCTAAATTTACATCCCTGCGCTCTGGCCATCACGGGTGGCTCTTCCAGGACGCCTGGTCATGTGTGACCCACACGGATCCCCATCCAAATGTCATAGTCAGTAATACAGGACATGTCCGTCTTCAAAGTTCATTGACGGCACGGTAATTCATGATAAGCTGTTTATTTCTATAAAAGCTGGGTGACAACCAACATGACCACCATTACAGCGCTCTATACGGTTGTCACCAAGCCATCCAAAATCGCAAAAAATTGTGAGTGGGATTGAGAGTAAATTGTCAGTCTTTGCTGACGACACCAAACTATGCAGGATACTAAAACCGGACTTTGATATTTACGATATTTCAAAATGATCTGGATAAGATGTGTGAATGGGCAAACACTTGTCAAATGAGGTTTAATGTAGATAAATGTAGAGTAATGCACCTAGGACAAAGCAATCCTATTGCTGCATATACATTAAATGGGAGCATACTCGGGATTACAGAACAGGAGAAGGACTTGGGCATTCTGGTTATAAGTAAGCTGAGTAGCAGTGCTCAATGTCAGGCAGCAGCCGCAAAAGCAAACAAGATTTTAGGGTGCATAAAAAAACAAATAAAATCCCGCAATGCCAACGTATTGTTACCCTTTATAAATCAGTGGTGAGGCCACATCTAGAATATGGGATCCAGGTTTGGGCTCCACATTTTAAAAAGGACATGATGCGTCCTGTCCAGCCACCGGAATTAAAAACTATGACGGATCCGGCAGAAAACGGACGAAACGCAATGACATGCGGCGTGATCCGGCGCTAATGCATGTCAATGAGAAAAAAACGGATCCGGCAGTAAAAAAAAACAGATCAATTTTTTAAAAAAACTGCCGGATCGCGCCTGACGGCGAAAAACTGATGTGTGAAAGAGGCCTAAGACGCCACCCGAGCACACTCGCTCATTACTAATAGATCATTTAGAGACAAAAAATATATAATTGGTGGAGAAAGGTTGAACTCGATGGACCTATGTCTTTTTTCAACCTATGTAATTATTTATGTAAAATGTAGTCTTTTCTTAGAAAGTATGAAAAGAAGTGTTCTAATCTGTGTTCAAGAGTGCAAGCAAGAAGCCAAGAGACAGTGGAGCTGGTCCAGCTGATAGGAGACCTAATAATTAGCTTAGAATTGACAATTCGGACTAGCAGCATGGCTGTGCCACTAGCAGATTGGGTGCACCTTGTCGCGGTGGGATGGCTTTAATGCCTTTTTTTAATCAAGAAAGTGTTAGCTAATCACCTAATATTATTTACATGCACTATTACTGTTTGCTTATTTACTTTCTATAGGGTATATGCTCATTTTGTTTTTTTCTTGGGTGTTGTAGAGGCAGCGTGGGGTAACACAGGGGGACCGAAACTGGCGGGATGCACCTATCCGGCCAGCTACAGAGCTGCAATTGCAGGTGCTAAAACAAAGGGAACGCAAGCAATACCCGCTCCTTGCCTAGGTAACAGGCTGCTCTGACACTGCAGGGTGGTCGGCAACCTGGGCACTGAGCTGTAAACTGTAGAATTAAAAATCCCTTCATTCTTGAGTGGTAAATTGCAATTTTAACCATGTAAGAACTTGAAACAACTCCTTTAAAGGTAAATGATTAGATAATAACTAATTAATGTAACTAGACACTCTCTGACTCTATCCTACCACTGTCCTCCATATCTTCACTCCACGACACAGACACTGCCACTAGTTTCTACAATGCCACTCTTGCATCAGCCATCAACTCGGTCACCACTGTCATGCATAACAGAGTGCAACGAATCAATAGACAACCCTGGCACAATAACACCACTAAAAAGCTTCGGCAAGCAAACAGAATTGCTGAACGGCGCTGGAAGAAAACGCATTCACAAGACGACTTCACTGCACTCAAACAAGCAACAATTGCATTCAAATCAGCTCTCACCTCTGCTAAACAGGCCTGCTTTACATCCTTTGTATCTTCCTTATCCCACAACCCCAAACAGTTGTTCAATACTTTTAACTCCCTCCTCCGCCCACCACTGCCCCCTCCAACTTCCCTAATCTCTGCTGAGGACTTCACCATGCACTTCAAAAACAAGATTGATCAAACACGGCAAGTCTTTATTATTCAACCACCACAACCCCTTTGTATACCTGACCAATGCCCAAACCCCGTAACCTCCTTATCCAACATCACGGAAGGGGAGCTTGCTCATCTTCTCTCCAAATCACATCTCACCACTTGTGCACTTGACCCCATCCCATCCCACCTCCTCCCCAATCTCGCCACCACTCTTATCCCATCACTAACCCACCTCTTCAACCTATCACTAACTTCCAGTACCTTCCCTTCTGCTTTCAAACATGCCACAATCAAGCCTATCTTCAAAAAGCCAACCCTCGACCCAACCGCTATGTTCAGCTATCGCCCAATATCGCTGCTCCCATTCGCTTCCAAACTCCTGGAGCTGCATGTCCACGCTGAGCTTTCCTACCACTTCTCTTCTAACTTGCTCTTTGACAATCTACAATCCGGTTTCCGCCCTCATCACTCCACTGAGACAGCCCTGACCAAAATTACTAATGACCTACTTACAGCCAAAGCTAACGGACAATACTCTATACTCCTCCTTCTACACTTGTCCTCTGCTTTCGACAAAGTTGACCACTGCCTCTTACTACAGATCCTCTCTTCATTTGGTATCAAAGACCTCGCTCTATCCTGGATCTCCTCATACCTCTCCAACCGCACATTCAGCGTCTCCCACTCACACACTACCTCCTCATCCCACCCTCTCTTTGTTGGAGTCCCCCAAGGCTCGTTTCTAGGACCCCTACTCTTCTCAATCCATACACTTGGCCTGGGGCAACTCATAAAGTCCCACGGATTCCAGTACCACCTTTATGCCGATGATACTCAGATCTACCTCTCTGGCCCAGATGTCACCTCTCTGCTCTCCAAAATCCCGGAGTGTCTATCAGACATATCCTCCTTCTTCTCCTCCCGCTTCCTCAAACTGAATGTGGACAAATCTGAACTGATCATCTTTCCCCCATCTCACAGATCTTCCTTACCCGACCTATCTATAACAATTGACAACATCACTCTTTCCCCTGTACTGGAGGTCCGCTGCCTTGGAGTAACCCTTGACTCTGCCCTGTCCTTCAAACTGCACATCCAAACTCTCTCCACCTCCTGCCACCTCCAGCTCAAAAATATTTCCAGAATCCGTCCCTTCCTCAACCCTCACTCTACTAAAATGCTTGTGCATGCCCTCATCATCTCCCGCCTCGACTACTGCAACATCCTTTTCTCTGGCCTCCCTGCTAACACCCTCGCACCTCTCCATTCCATCCTTAACTCTGCTGCCCGACTAATTCATCTCTCTCCTTGCTACTCCTCCGCTTCTCCTCTCTGCAAATCTCTCCACTGGCTCCCACTCCCTCAGTGTATCCAGTTCAAATTACTAATACTGACCTACAAGGCCATCTATAACCTGTTTCCTCCATATATCTCTGAACTAATCTCCCGATATCTTCCCTCATGTAATCTCCTATCCTCCTAAGACATCCTTCTCTTTTCCACACTTATTCACTCCTCACCCAACTGCCTCCAAGACTTCTCCTGAATATCCCCCATCCACTGGAATTCTTTGCCCCAACACGTCCGACTATCAACCACTCTCGGATCCTTCAGACGGCACCTGAAAACCCACATCTTCAGGAAAGCTTACAGCCTGCAATGATCCCCGCTGCCTCCTCACCACTACTGGAGCTACTGCCTCACATTCACTGGAGCTGCTGCTACCCCCCAACCTGCTGTCTCCGTCCCCCACCATCCTGTAGAATGTAAGCCCGAAAGGGCCGGGTCCTCTCCCCTCTGTATTATTCTGTAATTGTTAGTTTGTTTACTGTAAGTGATATCTGTAATCTGTATGTAACCCCGTCTCATGTACAGCACCATGGAATCAATGGCGCTATATAAATAAATAATAATAATAACTGTAATATGAAAATGCCTTACATTAGCTATGGGGTTAAGTTCAGTGTACTGAAGGGAAGAGGAGAGAATTCCTATTCCATGCCAATTTTCTGTCTATAAAAAAAAATCAAAGTTGTACCAGTGGCTATTCATTCTAGTTATGACGATATATCTGGATAAACTATGAGACTCTGAAATCCAAAATTAGGCTCAACAGCCATAGAATAGGCATTGCATGTCTTACCAGCCGGGACCAGCAGAGGGCAGTACAGATCACTGACATTGATGAAAGCAGATTATTTTGAGATATTACCTTAAAAAACAGTTTACATTCGTTGTAAATATTAATCTGCATAGAGACCTCTTTGGCCTTGCTTTTTATATTATTTATGAAAATGCTGAAAGGTAACAAAACCCATCAGAAAAAATAATCATCCCACGTTTATGCAATTATGTGTTAAAATATTTTCGCGCAACCACTTTATATCCTGGAAATATAAATATATATTCCCATATATATTATATACACTCAGTGCCTCCTCTTTATGATTCTCATCTGCTGTTTTATTAATTTTGCCTTAATTAAGATATCTGCAGCAAATAATCATCTGCTTTTAGATTGCTCTTGCTAATTAAAACACATGTTCACATTACTTTATTCTCACATCGTAAGGAACTTTTCTATGCAAATTTTTTTAAAGGGCAATATATGAAAAAGAAAACTATTTTGACGCATAGGATATTGTAACAGTGCTTTTAAAGAACGCTAGGCACAGAAAATGCACTAAAAAAACAATATTTCAGCTATTCCTTAGTCAACATTTTCCTTTATTTTGGGTCATAACACAAATAAAACTGAAAAACATATATATATGTGTCGTAAGAGCTTGGCCATGTCCGTCTGCTCCTAATCCTATTCTGACAATTGTCTGCAGCAGGAGCCTCTCCCCTTTCCCATGTTCAGTAGTCAAAACATCATTAAACCTGCCACCAATTGATGCTGGAACTAATACAGACCATACTAGATGTCAGTATATAATGTATCTTTCTTTGTGCTGGCTGCTTTCTTGTATTTTCTAAAGTGCAATTCCATTTTGGAGCAAAACTAAAAAAAACATCCTAATGGATTCAAGTAGATGGATCCGAAATGATTGATGGGACAGATATATTTTGAGGCTTTGGTGACCTTTTTATTTTTGACATCACTGGACGCCATTTAATATGCATCAATTACTGCAACCCAACTGCGATATTTGTGCTGCATGTAATAAGACATGGACTTTTTAGGATAGTGCCATACATAATGGTACTGCCACTCTGCCCCATTCACTGTTATATGTATGATTCTCGGTATACCATGAAGAAGCCAACTGGGATCACAAAGGGGTTTTCATGGCATGGGCTAAAAGGCTTTCTATGTGAATGCAGACTGCTGAATCGCGATAGTGTGTGGTGTGCATGAAGTTACGATACTGAAGTATTGCATGTGTGCATTGGCGGAGTTATGACCACATGCATGTGATTTGCATAACTATGGTCATGTGTCAGCCAGACATGTTCAGCTTCTCTTAACCCCTTAACGACCGCCGATACGCCTTTTCACGACGGTCATTAAGGGTACTTAAACCACAGCGCCGTTAATTAATGGCGCTGTGGAAAAAGTGAATAGCGCCCCCCAGAGGCGCATTCTCTCCGGGTTCTCAGCTACCGGGGGTAGCCGAGACCCCAGAGAACATGAATCAGGTCGGTTTTTACCGACCCCGATGTTGCGATCGCCGTTATTAACCCTATAAAGGCGATCGCAACAACAATAAAAAATCTGATGTGCCATTTAATTTCCCTCTCCTCTGATGTCATCGGACATCAGAGGAGAGAGAAAAAGGGTCCCCGATCCCACCCCTTGTGGCCCCCAATCTGCCCCTTGTAGCCCCCGGGCCCACCTGCCTCCTCTGGTGCGCGCCGCCATCTTGAATGGCGGGCACATGCTCAGTGCGCCCGCCGCAATCTGCCGGGGGGGTGGGCAATTTTCCCGGGGTCTCGGCTGCGGGGGTAGCCGAGACCCCAGAGAACATGATCTGGGTCAGTATTTACCGACCCCGGTGTTGCGATCGCCGTTATAACAGTATAACGGCGACAGCAACAAAAAAAAAATTATTTTTCTCCCCTCTGATGTGATCGCACATCAGAGGGGATAGGGTCCCCAGTACCCCGATTCCCCCCCTGTACCTCCCGGTGTCCCCCGTCCTCCGGCAGGTCCCAGGCTCCCGGCCTCTTCTTCCTGGCGGCAGATTCAAAAAATTTTTCATTCATTCTCCTAAAAGTACATTTTGATCACTGTGATAAAATATCACAGTGATCAAAATAAAAAAAAAAACAGTACATAAACCCCCCCTTTATCACCCCCTTAGTTAGGGACATATAATAAAATATAGAAATTGTATTTATTTTAATTTTTCCGTTAGGGTTAGGGGTAGGGTTAGGGCTAGGGTTAGGGTTATAATTAGGGTTAGGGTTATAATTAGGGTTAGGGTTAGCATTAGGGTTAGGCTGGGTTCATACTGCGTTATGGCAGTCCGTTAGACGGACTGCATTATTCTGCGGTATAATGCGGTGTAACGCAGTCCGTTAGCGCTGCCATTCACCCCCATTTGACGGCGCATCGCGACGCATGCCGTAAAGCAACATGCGTTCGCGACGTGCCATCATTCAGTGACAGAGCCTCAGACGCAGCCTGCAGCGTCTGGGCTCCGTCACCGCTAGCGCAGATGAATCATCTGCTGATTCCTCTGTGCTAGCGGGTATAGCATAACGCGAGCGCGTTATGCTATACCGTTACCAGCCGGTCTACGCTATGAACGGGCTGGTAAAACGCAAAATGAACCTAGCCTTAGGGTTAGGGTTATAATTAGGGTTAGGGTTACAATTAGGGTTAGGGTTACAATTAGGGTTGGAATTAGGGTTGGGATTGAGGTTAGGATTAGGGTTAGCGTTTGGATTAGGGTTAGGGGTGTGTTGGGGTTAGGGTTGAAGCTATAATTGAGGGGTTTCCACTATTTAGGCACATCAGGGGGTCTCCAAACACGACGTGGCGTTCAAAAAGTCAAATGGTGCTCCCTCCCTTCCGAGTCCTGCCGTGCACCCAAACAGTGGTTTACCCCAACATATGGGGTATCAGCGCACTCAGGACAAATTGCACACCAATTTTGGGGTTCTAATTTCTCCTGTTACCCTTGGGAAAATAAAAAATAGCTGGCTAAAAAAATCATTTTTGAGGAAAAAAATGATTTTTTATTTTCACGGCTCTGCGTTTATAAATTTCTGTGAAACACTTGGGGGTTCAAAGTGTTCACCACACATCTAGATAAGTTCCTTAAGGGGTCTAGTTTCCAAAATGGGGTCACTTGTGGGGGGTTTCCACTGTTTAGACACATCAGGGGGTCTCCAAACACAACATGATGCCCGCAGAACATTCCATCAAAGACTGCATTACAAAATGGCGCTCCTTCCCTTCCAAGCTCTCCCATGCGCCCAAACAGTGGTTTCACCCCACATATGGGGTATCAGCGTACTCAGGAAAAATTGCACAACAACTTTGGGGGTCCAATTTATCCTGTTACAATTGGGAAAATAAAAAAATAGCAGGCTAAAGAATCATTTTTGAGGAAAAAAATGATTTTTTATTTTCACTGCTCTACGTTATAAACTTCTGTGAAGCACTTCGGGGTTCAAAGTGCTCACCACACATCTAGATAAGTTCCTAAAGGGGTCTAGTTTCCAAAATGGTGTCAGATGTGGGGGTTTTCCACTGTTTAGGTGTATCAGGGGCTCTCCAAACGCGACATGGCGTCCAATTTCAATTCCAGCCAATTTTGGTTTGAAAAAGTCAAATGGCGCTCCTTCCATTCCAAGCCCTTCCGTGCGCCCAAACAGAGGTCCCCCCCACATATGGGATATCAGCGTACTCAGGACATATTGGACAACAACTTTTGTGGTCTAACTTCTCCTGTTACCCTTGGGAAAATAAAAAATTGGGGACTAAACGATCAGGTTTGTGGATTAAATATGATTTTTTATTTTCACGCCTCGGGCGTTATAAACTTCTGTGAAGCACTATGGGGTGTAAAGTGCTCACCACACATCTAGATAAGTTCCTTATGGGGTCTAGTTTCAAAAATGGGGTCACTTGTGGGGGGTTTCCACTGTTTAGACACATCAGGGCCTCTACAAACGCGACATGGCGTCCAGCCAATTCTGCGTTGAAAAAGTCAAACGGCGCTCCTTCCCTTCCAAGCTCTGCCATGCACCCAAACAGTGGTTTACCCCCACATATGGGGTATCAGCATGCTCAGGACAAATTGCACAAAAACTTTTGGGGTCTTGTTACCCTTGGGAAAATAAAAATTGGGGTGAAAAGATCATTTTTGTGGAAAAAATATGATTTTTTATTTTCACGGTTCTATGTTATAAACTTCTGTGAAGCACTTGGAGGTTCAAAGTGCTTACCACACATCTAGATAAGTTCCTTAGGGGGTCTAGTTTCCAAAATTGGGTCACTTGTGGGGGGTTTCCACTGTTTAGACACATCAGGGCCTCTACAAACGCGACATGGCGTCCAGCCAATTCTGCGTTGAAAAAGTCAAACGGCGCTCCTTCCCTTGCGACCTCTGCCGTGCGCCCAAAAAGTGGTTTACCCCCACATATGGGGTATCGGCGTATTCAGGAGAAATTGCACAACAAATTTTGTGGTTCATTTTTTCTTTTAACACTTGTGAAAAAAAAAAATTGGTTCCGAAGTAAAGTTTTTGCAAAAACAGTTTAATGTTAATTTTTTCCTTTCACACTGCTTCAGTATCTGTGAAGCACGTAAAGGGTTAATAAACTACTTGAATGTGGTTTTGAGCACCTTGAGGGGTGCAGTTTTTAGAATGGTGTCACTGTTGGGTATTTTCTATCATATAGACCCCTCAAAGTGACTTCAAATGTGATGTGGTCCTTAAAAAAAAAATGGTGTTGTAAAAATGAGAAATCACTGGTCAACTTTTAACCCTTATAACTTCGTAACAAAAAAAAATTTTGTTCCCAAAATTGTGCTGATGTAAAGTAGACATGTGGGAAATGTTATTTATTAAGAAATTTGTGTGACATATCTCTCTGATTTAAGGGCATAAAAATAAAAATTTGAAAATTGCTAAATTTTCAAAATTTTCGCCATATTTCCATTTTTTTCATAAATAAACACGAGTCATATCAAAGAAATTTTACCACTAACGTGAAGTACAATATGTCACGAAAAAACAATCTCAGAATCAGCGGGATTCGTTAAAGCGTTCCAGAGTTATACCCTCATAAAGTGACAGTGGTCAGAATTGTAAAAATTGGTTCGGTCATTAAGCTGCAAAATGGCTCTGTCCCTAAGGGGTTAAAAGCAGTGCATTTAGAGAAGCCTAACAAATCTAATCAGCGTTTGGATGCATGTATATGCAAATTGCATACATACAGTGCCTTGTGAAAGTATTCGGCCCCCTGGAACTTTTCAACCTTTTCCCACATATCATGCTTCAAACATAAAGATACCAAATGTAAATTTTTGGTGAAGAATCAACAACAAGTGGGACAAAATTGTGAAGTTGAACGAAATTTATTGGTTATTTTAAATTCTTGTGGAAATACAAAAACTGAAAAGTGGGGCGCGCAATATTATTCGGCACCTTTAACTTAATACTTTGTTGCGCCACCTTTTGCTGCGATTACAAATGCAAGTCGCTTGGGGTATGTCTCTATCAGTTTTGTACATCGAGAGACTGAAATTCTTGCCTATTCTTCCTTGGCAAACAGCTCTAGCTCAGTGAGGTTGGATGGAGATCGTTTGTGAACAGCAGTTTTCAGCTCTTTCCACAGATTCTCGATTGGATTCAGGTCTGGACTTTGACTTGGCCATTCTAACACTTGGATATGTTTATTTGTGAACCATTCCATTGTAGATTTTGCTTTATGTTTGGGATCATTGTCTTGTTGGAAGACATATCTCGTCCCAGTCTCAGGTCTTTTGCAGACTCCAACAGGTTTTCTTCAAGAATGGTCCTGTATTTGGCTCCATCAATCTTCCCATCAATTTTAACCATCTTCCCTGTCCCTGCTGAAGAAAAGCAGGCCCAAACCATGATGCTGCTACCACCATGTTTGACAGTGGGGATGGTGTGTTCAGGGTGATGAGCTGTGTTGCCTTAACGCCAAACAAATCTTTTGGCATTGTTGCCAAAAAGTTCGATTTTGGTTTCATCTGACCAGAGCACCTTCTTCCACATGTTTGGTGTATCTCACAGGTGGCTTGTTGCAAACTTTAAAAGACACTTTTTATGGATATCTTTGAGAAATAGCTTTCTTCTTGCCACTCTTCCGTAAAGGCCAGATTTGTGCAGTGTATGACTGATTGATATCATATGGACAGACTGTCCCACCTCAGCTGTAGATCTCTGCAGTTCATCCAGAGTGATCATGGGCCTCTTGGCTGCATCTCTGATCAGTCTTCTCTTTGTTTGAGATGAAAGTTTAGAGGAACAGCCGGGTCTTGGTAGATTTGCAGTGGTATGATACTCCTTGCATTTCAATATGATCGCTAGCACAGTGCTCCTTGGGATGTTTAAAGTTTTGAAAATCATTTTGTATCCAAATCCGGCTTTAAACTTCTCCACCACAGTATTACGGACCTGCCTGTTGTGTTCCTTGGTCTTCATGATGCTCTCTGTGCTTCAAACAGAACCTTCATTTAGAGATCCACAATGAACTTCTGGAGTGAGTTTGCTGCACTGAAAGTAAAGGGGCCGAATAATATTGCATGCACCACTTTTCAGTTTTTGTTTTTCCACAAAAATTTAAAATAACCAATAAATTTCGTTCAACTTCACAATTGTCTCACATTTGTTGTTGATTCTTCACCAAAAATTTACATTTGGTATCTTTATGTTTGAAGCATGATACAGTATGTGGGAAAAGGTTGAAGAGTTCCAGGAGGCGAATACTTTCGCAAGGCACTGTACAGTCATGTGACTTCCCACGCACACAGAGAATCATGGCAGCATACGCACCATACACTGTCACAATTTTTCAGTATGCAGTCATATAGAATGACTGCAGACATTTATTCTAAGCTGGGATAATCCCTCTAAGGCCGAGATCACACATGCGAGAGATTCTCGTGCGAGTCTCTCGCATGAACACCCAGCACTGCCGCCGGCACCGGAGCGTGCGGCTGCATAGAAATACATTCAGGCGCACGCTCCGGTCCGAGCGCGGGCGGCAGAGCCCGGTGTTCATGCGAGAGACTCGCACGAGAATTGTGCGAGTTTCTCGCATGTGTGATCCCGGCCTAACAGTTAGATCTCTACCAATTAAACATGAATGACCTATCACAGATAAGCTGTGAATGTTCATGTCCTGAAAAAAAGCCTTTAAAGGAATTCTATCATCTGAAACAAACCTTTTTAAAAAGAGGTTGGCCACCCCAAGTCCAGCTCCCAGCAACCCTAGGAAACAGCTGATTTTGGCAAGGGTAAGGAGCAGTCAATCAAGCACTTTCCCCGCAGCAGCTGGTGAATGGCTGTCATTGTACGACAGAGCGAATCCACCAGGATGGGAGCTGCTCCTACATTGCAATCCTCAATTCATGCTCACAGAGTGGATTTTGGGTATGGGACCTCCCCTTATGATGCCCATATGCCTTAATAGAGAAGATGGACAGGCGTGGTCTTCATAAGACAGCCCCTATACTGACAATAACATTATAATGGGGTATTGCATTGTTTTGTATGACCCTTGGATGGTTCCATCTATGAATCCAAGCTGAGACTTGACATGTTCCTCATCATGACGAAGGAGAATTAGCAAAGGATTCCACGTCTCATGCTGCAAAAAAATGTTCTCTCATCCAGATGCAACAGAGCCGGGATGAATTGTGTTTTACAGACAGGCTTCTCAGGACGGCCACTATCTCCCTGTCACCTCCGCTTAGCCGGCTTGTCTTTCAGCACTGACTGAGTTAATGCTGTGTGTGCAAGTTTTGGAGAAACAAGTGTCACTAAATACATTTTTAATGAGATTCCTTAGAGGAAAAGAACAGCGGTCTAACATCAAGAGGCAGCGAGGGCTGAATTCATTTCTTTGTGCCTCGGTAGGGAACTACTGCAATTCATTACTGTTCAATGCCTGCCTTAAGAAAAAATACAGGCTGTGTACACCAGAAGAAGGAGGAACATTCCTTTATAGATACAGTAACGATGTGTAAACCTGGGATTCTTTTTTTATGAGTCTTTCAAAAATTAGCGTATCGCAGTGTGTTCCATTGCTGAAACAGCGATCAGTTGTAATCAATGAGGGAAGTATTCCATTTCCCTGCAGCGCCTCCAGAGGTGAAATGAAGTATGACATATTGTTCATTGAAATCAATATGTTGTCATTTGGGTCCTCCAGACTGAGACTTACAGAGAATGCAGCTGGATCCCTATAGCTGGGTGTCTTCAGTCTCCACATTTCTATAAGTCCAATTTCTGGATCAACGGTGATTCTTTTTTAAGACTTATTGGTGTAGGGTAAGAGCATAAATAAACAGAAATGAAAGACGGTCCCACATCAAGAGTGAAAATGGGATCCTCTTTAATCAAGGGTCTATGAAGATAGCAGAGGGATCCTGAGCAACTTGTATTGAGCAATTGAAGGTGCTCATTTCTGAGACCTTTCTAGGATTTAATAATTTCATCACTTGTAATGCACTAGTAACAGCAAACTTTGATACAGCCTAGTCTCTTACATGTAATCTACCAGACAGTTGGAGATATATATTAAAACTCCACCAGTCTACAATAGCCACTAGGTGGAGTTTAGTCAGAAGCTGCAAAAATTCCTAAGCAGTGAGCTTCCCCAAGTGGGGGATGTAGGCAACCAGAATTTATCAGAAAATGACCTATTATTTGCGGTAAATCATGTCTTTATACTATGTATTTTTTTTAATTTGGCCATTTTTTTCATATCATGATCTTTATAAAAAAAAACTACTCACACTTCCTGTTATTTCAGGAAGAGTTTTCATCATGTTCATTACCATCAGAGGCAGGATTACAAAGACAGATACAGAGCTGGTAGTACAGGATCCATCGATCACCATAAGCAATGTCACAGCTGATACAGCTACTCCTCCATTAAGTGACCTTTTTGCACTTGGATTAGTTGCTTCAATACAGAAGATAGGGTCAGGTGTGTGACCATTATGGCTATGTACATGTGTTGCTTCCTGAAACTACAGGATGTTAGAGTCTAGAAAAATCTCCATTGGCCAATGTGAAAATTGCAAAATTTCAATTTCTTTTGTTATTAATATAAAATTCCTATATGGAGAAACAAACAAAGAACATTGCCAAAAGTTTGGTAAAATTACATTTAACACAAAAACGTGATTTAACAAATAGGAAGTTTTCTGATGATGGCTTCCCTTTAACTCTGTATCTACAGTATATAATGGATTTGGAGCTCTGTGTCAGCAAAACAGAGCACCAATGTCTGGAAAGATATGTTATTAAAATAATTCTACATTTTGAACATTCTGCAATATAAAAAAAAAATATATCAAAAATATTAAAATAAAACACACATGACATGTTTCATAATCTATTCTATTATTTCGAAACACTGTTTTTCTGTGATTACTTTGTATCTCCATTCATACTGCACCCACACACACAAATGATACACCATTTGAAAGGTAAACTTGCCCCCTTCAGCAAGAAAATAGCCAAACCACACATCCACGATTTGATCACAAAATACAGTTTAACATTAATTTTCATAAACCTGCAGTAAGGAAAAATGACCTGCAGGTGGCACCACACTACCCCAAAGCACACTACCACAAAGCTGCTTACAGACATCACAAACAAATCCAAACATTTGCCTTGGGGGCTTTCCAGCTTGCTGAACTGCTTGCCAAGCCTATTTTAGCCAAACTGGAGGATTGCACACTTCACTACAGGTGAGTCACATATGCAAACACATTTGTAAACATACACTGCTTTTTCGCTGATTACTTCGCTACATACACACACAAATGATACACCATTTGAAAGGTAAACTTGCTCCCTTCAGCAAGAAAAGAGCCAAACAAACCACACATTCACAATTTTATCACTAAGTACAGTTTAAACATTTATTTTCATAAACCTACAGAAAGACACAATGACGCGCAGGTGGCATCTCAACCGGAAGACATTTTTTGGCCTCTACTTAACAAACCAATTTATTGTATTACTAAGCTACATATATAAATACCTATCTGTGTTCATCTCATGAAATACATTTACATTTTACCAGCTTACTTTTTATGAAATTGCCTGCGCCCCAACGACCAACGTGCAAAAAGTTTGCACGAGCCTAGCTAGTCTATTCTATTATTTCTAAACACTGTTTTTCGGTGATTACTTTGTATCTCCGTTCATACTGAACCCACACACACAAATGATACACCATTTGAAAGGTAAACTTGCCCCCTTCATCAAGAAAATAGCCAAACAAACCACACTTCGACGATTTGATTGCAAAATATAGTTTAAACATTAATTTTCATAAACCTGCAGTAAGGAAAAATGACCTGCAGGTGGTACCCCAAAGCACACTATTGCAAAGCTGCTTACAGACATCACAAACAAATCTAAACATTTGCCTTGGAGGCTTTCCAGCTTGCCGAACTGCTTGCCCAGCCTATTTCAGCCAAATTGGAGGATTGCACACTATACTGCAGGTGAGTTACATATGCAAACACATTTGTAAACATGCACTGCCTATTGAATTGCACGCTTGCTCTGTTCATACTCCACACACACAAACAAATGATACACCATTTGAAAGGTCAAATGACCTGCAGGTGGCAGCACACTACCCCAAAGCAACACTACCACAAAGCTGCTTACAGACATCCCAAACAAATCCAAACATTTGCCTTGGGTCTTTCCAGGTTGCCCAAGTGGTTGCCCGGCCTATTTCAGGCACATTGGAGGATTGAACACTTCTCTGCAGGTGAGTCACATATGCAAAGACATTTGTATACATGCACTGCTTTTTCGGTTATTACTTTGCCCCACACACACAAATGATGAGTCACATATGCAAACACATTTGTAAACATGCACTGCTTTTTCGCTGATTACTTCGCCCCACACATGCAAATGATACACCATTTGAAAGGTAAACTTGCCCCCTTCAGCAAGAAAAGAGCCAAACCTACCACACATTCACAATTTTATCGCGAAATACAGTTTAAACATTCATTTTCATAAACCTACAGTAAGACACAATGACCTGCAGGTGGCACCTCAACCGGAAGACATTTTTAGGCCTCTACTTATCAAACCAACTTATTGCATTACCAATATACATTTATAAATACCTAATATCAAAGAAGACTGGAAGTATATAGCCAAAAATTAGAAAATTTTATTACAGGTACTGAACCACATAAAACATATATAAAAAGAGATGTATATCCAATATCCCCGACGCACGTTTCGCGTTAGCTTCTTCCAAGGGGTGTAGTACCCCATATGACGCTGCACTAAGGTCATATGTTTTTACTTTACTGCCTATGTTTTGTATTGAAAGGTACTGCTGGGAGGCATGTCTGATTGCACTTATGCATTTACATCTGCTATACCCCTCATTTGGAGGTTATAGTGACGCAGTATTTACTGTGTGAGCAGTTTATGTGTATGGCGAGATATAGATAAATATATATCGACAACTTTGCTACAGATACTCAATGCCTCCTTGACATGTACTTTATATACTCTATATTCCTCACTTTGAGGTCATATACTTGTTCAAAAACCCATTTACCTGCAGATTCATAAGATACTTGTTACTCAAATATACTGATATATATGATATGTCTTATAGATCTATGCAATACTTTGTACACTTATGTACCTTGTGCAGCTATATTGGATATACATCTCTTTTTATATATGTTTTATGTGGTTCAGTACCTGTAATAAAATTTTCTAATTTTTGGCTATATACTTCCAGTCTTCTTTGATATTGTTTATGGTGGGAAGTGCCAGTAATCTAAGCCTGCTGTTTGGATATTATTTATAAATACCTGTCTGTGTTCATCATCTCATGAAATACATTTACATTTGACCAACTTGCTTTTTCTGAAATTGCCTGCGCCCCCCCACGACCAATGTGCGAAAATTTCGCACGGGCCAAGCTAGTAATAATAATAATAATAAATAAGTTAAATGTTCCCTAAGGGATAAAAAAGAAATTCTTGCAATTGATATTATTTGAGAAAAATATATTTTTACACATTATTGTGTCTATATAGCAAGTACTGGAGATTCTGCTATGCCTCTGGCAATGAATATACCCGATACTGACATTTATGTCTTCAAACAAGGGGCGTAGACCTGCTCTATGCAGACAATAAACCGCGTTCATATGTTTACTATACAGATAATGGAACATAAAGACTACAATAAATAGGGAGATTGATTGTATAATATTACACAAACCGTAATTACCTCTGTGGATTTCTATGTATCACCCTACAGGGTCTGCTGCTTTACTATAGAAAAACAAAAGTAACTGCAGTATTTAATAGTAATGGAGATTATTTTCACAAAAAAAGAAGAAAAACACAAAGCTACAGTTGAATTTGTCAATTTGCAATATTACAAATCGCAATAAAAAAGCAGGGACTTTTCTGACCTTCCATTCTACATCCATAGCTGTTAAAGCTCCCGCTCTTCTGGGAAGGTTTTCTACAAGACTTTGGAGGTGTCTGTGGGAATTTTCACCGTTTCATTCAGAAGAACATTGGTGAGGTCAGACACTGATGTTGGGGAGAGGCAGGGCTAAAAATCTCTACTGTACTGTAGTTCATCCCGATGGTGTTGGATGGAGATGAGGTCCAGGCTTTGTTCGTCCACCAAACTGTCCCAACCATGTCTTTATGGACCTTGTGCACTGGGCACAGTCATGGGGAACAGAAAAGGGCCTTCACCAAACTCTTCCAACAAATCTGGAAGCTATAATTGTCCACAATGTCTTGTATGCTGAAGTATTTAGCTTTCACTTCACTGAAACTAGGAAAAGAGGCTGACCTTTGAAAAATCCCCATAGCATTGCTCCTCCTCCACCAAACTGTAAAGCTGGCACAATGCAGTCAAGTAACGTTCTCCTGGCATTCACCAAACCTAGACTCATCCATGATACACCAGATAGAGAGTGTGATCCGTCACTGCAAAGAACACGTTTCCCTGCTCCAGAGTCCAGTGGTGGCGCTTTGTACCACTACACCCTACACTTGCCATTGTGCTCGATAATCTAAGGCTCATTTGTAGTTGCTTGACCATGAACCTCCCAGCAGGGGATCAGTGTTTGTGCTGATGTTAATATCAGAGGAGGTCTGGACTCTGCAGTTATGAAGTCAGCAGAGCGTTGGTGACTTTTCTGCCTTCTGCTCCTCTGCACTCTATGACCCCGCTCTGTAAAGTTACCAAGTCTCCACTTCATGGCTGAGTTGCTGCAGTTCTTTCCACGTCTCAATAATATCACAGGTAGGGGCGTACATAGAAATTATGGGACCTTATAACAGATATCCTACTTGGGCCCATAAAGAAAAATCAATATTCAGCAGTGTCACAGAAGAGCATAGCTCACAACTTCAAGACCTCTGTAATGTATGATGCCAACAAATTCCTCCACAGTACCCTCCAAATGCACAGTATGATGACCCTAGAGTACCCACTGCAAAGTATGATGTCCCCACAGTGACCCCAACACAGGATGATGGCCCCCAAAGTCCTCCACACACAGTATGATGTACCGACACAGCCCTACACACAGTATGATGGGCAAAACACATCCCTCCATACAGTATGACGGACTCCAACACAACCCTACACATTGTATAATGGCCCACACGCATTATATTGGCCTCCATTAGCCCTAAAAACAGTACAATGGCCTCCCTACATAGCCCTCCAAACAGTATAATGACCCCCACACAACCCTTCACACAGTATGATGGACCCTCAACAACTCTCCATATTGTTTAATGGCTCACAAGAGCCCTCCAAACAGTATAATGGTCTCCCACAAAGCTCTTTCAACAATATAATAGCCCCCATATAGCCCTTCAAACAATATAATCCCCAGATAGCTTGCCAAACAGTATAATTGGCCCCCACAGCCCAGCACTACAAACAGTATAATTGCCCTCTCACATAGCCCTCCATACAGAATATTGGCCCCCCACATAGCCCTCCAAACAGAATAATGGCCCCTACATTGTACTAACTGATTTTAAAAAAAAAATCACCTCTCCCTGTTAACCTACTTCTTGTGTTCTCTGCAGCATGTAGTCTGAAGCTCTGCACAGTGGGAGCCATGTAGTAATGACATTGTGTCCGCTGCCCTGAGACTTCAAAACTCATACTCACAGGGAGAATATGTAGGAGGGAGATGATCATTGCTGTCAACTGTTTCAATATCCAGAATGCAGATACAGTTTAAAGTGTGATGCCAGTGGGGTGGGGGGCGCCAGAGTGAGGGGTTAAATGTTATACACTGTGGGCAATGGGGCATGATTTTATACACCAGGGGTTACGGTGAAATGTGACCGGATGTTATACACCGGGGTGCGAAGGGCCAGATGTTATATGCCAGGGGGCGAGGGGCTGGATGTTATACACTATGGGTGATGGGACAGGATGTTATACACCAGGGGCAATGGGGCAGCATGTTAAACACTGAGTGGTGAGGGGCTGGTGGTTAAACATTTTGGGGCAAGGGGCAAGAGGTTATACACTGGGGGTGAGGGGCTGGATGTTATAAACCAGGGGGTCGAGGGGCCAGATGTTATATACCAGGGGGTGAGGGGCTGGATGTTATATACCAGGGGGGTGAGGGGCCAGATGTTATACAATGGGGGGGCAAGGGGCTGTAGGTTATACACCAGGGGCAATGGGACCAGATGTTTTATGCCGGTGGATGGGGCAGCATGTTATACACCGAGGAGCGAGGGGCTGGATGTTACACACTGGGGAGCAATGGAACTGAATGAGAAAACAAATAGATAGATAGATAGATAGATAGATAGATAGATAGATAGATAGATGATAGGTAGACAGATGGATACTTATTCTGTCCCCGGGGCCTGTGGCTGTAAATATGGCTCTGTGAGATGCCGGATCTCTTTCACCTTACTTACAATTGGCGACGATCGCAGATAGCTTAACTCAGCTGCCGGCACACATGTTATGAAGAATCCAGAAGAGACTTTGATTTCTTTAAGAATTCTTGTTGAATGCATACAAACAGCAGCAGGTAAAAAAGACTTTCTTCAGACAGACTGAAAACACATGTGAATCTGATAAAATCAAGATGGAGAATGAAACACAGGAGAAAGAAGAAGGAAATGACATCATACCAGAAGAGGGAAACAGAGAGACAGGAGGGACAAACTTGATGTAAAGGGAGGATTTCAGCTATGCAAACACAGGGACACATAGCAACAGTAAACAATATGAGAGACTGCAATACAGCATGTAAAATACACAGGACAGTCTGGAAAATGTCTCATTCATGGGACATAACACTCCCCGTCTGAAATCTATAGATTTCATAATTTTTATGATGTCCACTGGAGATGTCACTGTAGACCTGAAAGACATAAAGTAGAAACACAACATGTGGAAATAAACTGTAACAGTTGTAAGTCCAATTCTTGGTTGATGACGTGAAGTCCTCAAGGGTTGGATAAACAAGTTATGGGAGAACCCATCTTCAGATTGGGGAAGCTGCAACATGCAAACGCCTCCACCAACCCAAGCAATCCAAAGATGAAAGTTCAAGTTAACAAGGGAAAGTTCAAAGTTCATTCAGATGCTGATAGTTCTGCATACTAGCACGGCAGTAGTATGCAGAGAAATGCTCCCCGCCGTGGCAGAGTTCAGAGACAAAGCTAGGATCATGTGACTCCTGCTCGAAGGAGCCAGCAGATGATTAACCTGAAATGGATGTCAGCAGATACGATGGCTGACCAGTTGAAAGGATGTCAAGGGTAAAGAGAGCTCAGCTTCTGTACCTTTTTGCCGGTTTCTGAAGCGCTGGGAGAGGCTCCCGCAGCTGTAGTCCTCGTAGACACGTCGTAGGAAAGGCAGACTTGTCTCTTGATGATGGTTGAAAGAGTCTTTACAGAACTACGGGGCAGGACTTGTTGTAAGGCCTTTAGAGACTTCTTCGACGTCTCCCATCTTTGCTGTCTCTGAGATGGTAACATAGTGTTCCCGTTGATATCCGGAGTAGCAAGCTGTCTCAGTGGTACCCTGCCTAGAACTGCGATGGGTGTCTTAAACCCAAGAGGACCGTCGATGCTTGCTGTTTTCGACAAGCGAGTCTCCTCGTTCGATAGCAAGTTCCTTACAGGGTGATGCTTGGGAAGTGAACGTGTCTTGTTCAACATCCGCCAGTGAGCTGAGGCTGAATTGAGTGGGGAAAACGCTGGCACCATCGGTCAGAGGTAGGCTGTTGAGAGAGGGGCTCTCACTTTGAGCACTGAAGTCTAGCATGGCTTCGGTTTGACCAGGCTTGTGATGGAGATGGGTATCAAAGGTTGGGAACTTAGCAGTTACTTGCTGTGGATCCCTTGGCAACTCAGTCTTTGCTGGAAGAGAAGGTGAGGGAGCTACCCAGCTGTTATAGTTGTCTTCGGTGGGTTTGACGCTCATGACCCTGATGATCACTTTGTCTCCCTCTGTAGGTAGTGAGTTGTTGTCCTTGGTTGAAGGATCGAATGCTGTTATCTCGAGGTTGTAGTCTCGAGGATAAAGCGGACTTGAAATATCGGATGGTTGCCGTTGACACGTAGTGTCGTTTGACTTCTCCTTTATCCATTGGTGACATGAGTATGACAGGGAGGACAAGTCATTGTCATCTGATGTGATAACGGTTTTGTAAGAGGAGATGTCGTTCTGATTCCTTGTCTGGTCACTACAGACATTGCCAATGATGACCCAGCCCAGCTCGAGGCGCTGGGCATATGGTTCATTGAGTAGTCCGTGGATTTGTTGACGCATCTTGTGCAGTCGTATAATGTCTCTGCCGAGGAGAATTAGGATGTCTGCCTTATCATCCAGGGGTGGCATCTCTTTGGCTATCATTCTGAGATGAGGATGCTGAAGAGCGACTTCTGGTGTTGGGATTTCTTCCCTATTGAATGGTATTTGGTTACACTCTACAAGCGTGGGTAGTGGTATCTCCGTGGCGCCTTTCTCAAGAGAAGTTATTATGAGGCCACTGGCCCTTCTTCCAGAGGTTTGTAAAACGCCGCTGCAGGTGCCCAAGGTGTAGGGATAGACGTCTCCTTTTAAGTCAAACAAGTCAAAGAGTTCTGACCTGGCTAATGATTTGTTGCTCTGGTCATCCAGGCTAACGTACACCTTGACTGCCTTCTCTGGATGGCCCTTGGGATACACCCATGACAGGCATATCTTCGCACAGGACTTGTCTCGAAGACCTTCTCCACAGACATCGGTGCATGAGGAAGATACTGCAACATGGCTTGTCACTTGGTCTGTACTCTCCCCGCCATGGCTTGTGGTGGGAGAAGGTGAAGACGCAGAGTCAGGCTGTGATGGATAGAGCGCCTGTACGTGGTCTTCGCTGTCGCACTCTAAACACTTGATGGGGATGACACAGTCCTTAGCAAGATGTTCGGTAGAGGCGCAGCACCTGAAGCATACTCCAAACTTCTTCAAGAGCTCCTTTCGTTCTTGAAGGGGCTTCTTCCTGAAGCCGATGCACTTCTTCAGGGGATGTGGTAGTTTGTGAATTGGACACTGGCGATTAGGATTCTCAACCTTCTCACCTTTGTTGCTCTTATCTTGTGATACTGAAGGTGCCGGAAGAACATCAGTCTTCTTGATGGACATTGGAGCTTGGTGGTTCCTGTAGTTAAGACGTGGACTGTCGTGTTTTGTAGAAGAAACAGGGTCGCTGTGTTCTCCATAGGAAAAACTTGGATCGGTCTTACACTCTGCGATATTTTCGATGAACTCGCAGAAGTAGGAAAATGGAGTGAAGGAGACTTGGTTTTCCCTTTTGTATTTTGATCCAAGCATAGCCCACTTATTTTGGATATTGGGTGGCAGCTTGGAAACTATTGGGGTTACCCCATGAGCAGTGTCCAGGTAGCTGAGGCCAGGAAGGTACGGGTCTGCTTTGGCGAGCTGAAGCTCTAACAGGAGGTCGCTGAGCTCTTGGAACCTTGTACTGTCCTTATTAGATACCTTTGGAAAATCCTCTAGTCGTTTGAACAGGGCCCTTTCTATGACCTCAGGACTGCCATAGCTTCTTTCTAGTCTCTTCCATGCGGCAGTGAGACCAGCAATGGGATTACTGATGTGGACAGATTTAAGTCTCTTGACCCGATCCGTGGATTGTGGCCCAAGCCAACTGATTAGCAGGTCTAGCTCTTCAGCGGCGGTGATGCCGAGATCACTGATCGTGGTTTCAAAGGTACACTTCCAACCCCTGTAGTTCTCAGGTTTATCGTCAAACTCTGTAAGACCGGTCTTAGTTAGATCACGCCGAATCATGTACCTTGCGAGGCCAGTCATATCAGCATTCTCCGATTTTGGAAGGACCGATGCTGGCTGGATAGCTTTGTTCATACAGTCTGTGATTTGACCTGGGAATGCAGGTATATATGGGGCAGCGTAGGCGTTCAGTCCATTAACTGGCTTAATGAGCTTAGTTTCTGCCACACATGGGACTGGAATTGTGTGATTGACCGGAGTGTGGTGACTGGCCTGCCTATTGGCCTGTACGTAGGATTCTGAGTATAAGATTTGGTGATTTGCAGGTTTCTGGTACATTTCAGCGCACAGAGGTGGATCAGGATACAAGATTGGCAGCGTATTGTAATTGTACTGACCTTGGGTGCAGGATGCGGATAAACGCTCTGTGTCCTGTTGTCTCAGGGGAGCATCAGTGTGGTCAGGAAGGATTGCAGGAGCAGGGATAGCGCTGTGTTGGCTTTGTACATAGTCTCTAGTACGCTTAAGAGTGTCTTCAGTATCAAAACCCTGTTGTTTCAGGGGAGCATCTGTGTGGTCAGGAAGGATTGCAGGAGCAGGGATAGCACTGTGTTGGCTTTGTACATAGTCTCTAGTATGCTTAAGAGGGTCTTCAGTATCAAAAACACTTAAACTGATGCTGTCTCTTTGGCTCCCACTGATGGCTTGTTCCAGGACCTTTAACTTTGCCATGGCTATGGCGTGTTGGCGTTCCTTCTCTAGGGCCTCTAGGGCAGCTTGTATTTTAGTGGCCTCAGTTTTCATCTCAGTTTCCTTCTCTAGGGCCTCTAGGGCAGCTTGTATTTTAGTGGCCTCTAGGGCAGCTTGTATTTTAGTGGCCTCAGTTTTCATCTCAGTTTCCTTCTCTAGGGCCTCTAGGGCAGCTTGTATTTTAGTGGCCTCTAGGGCAGCTTGTATTTTAGTTGCCTCAGTTTTCATTTCAGTTTCCTTTTGAGCAAAGGCAGCTTGTATTTTAGTGGCCTCAGCTTCCGCACGTGCTTTTATGAGCTGTTCGCTGAGGGTTGAGGATTTTGAAGAGCGTGACTTAGATGTTCGCTTTGACTGTCTGGCAGAGCCAGAAATGCAAGATGACATCTCGGCTATTAGTGCGATTCTTGCCTCTGTTTTGGCTTTTATATCGCGCACCATGCTTTCTCTCTCAGAGTTAAGTTTTTGGAAAGCTTGCAGCTCTTTGCAGGTAACTGATGGGTTAAGTCTTTTTAACACTGCGATATACTGGTCTGTTATTTTTGCATAACATTGATAATCTGAACACAGTTGTGCGAGAGCTCCCTCGGTGGTCGTTGGAGAGAAGCAGGCTGAGATAGGCTATTTATGTGGCATAAGAGTTTTTGCCATAGCTCTGCTGTTGCACGGAGAAGATCATGTTTACTGAATTCTAGATTCTCCCTTATTTTCCATGTTGGCTTTGTGAGACGTCTAGCCTTCTCACTAAATGGTGGATCAGGGTCTATGCACTCTTCCTCTGACAATGGGTCTGGCAGAGACCGTGTAGTCATTCCTTCAGCCATCCTGATGTACAGGGGAGAAGGCGAGCTGTATAGACTCTTATATGTTGAGAGCGGATGCTCTGCAGGAAGTTCTGTAGCTTTATAGAAGCTGTGGGTTTTACAGATGAATCTGAAGAGTCTTTTTTACTATTCTGTCCCCGGGGCCTGTGGCTGTAAATATGGCTCTGTGAGATGCTGGATCTCTTTCACCTTACTTACAATTGGCGACGATCGCAGATAGCTTAACTCAGCTGCCGGCACACATGTTATGAAGAATCCAGAAGAGACTTTGATTTCTTTAAGAATTCTTGTTGAATGCATACAAACAGCAGCAGGTAAAAAAGACTTTCTGCAGACAGACTGAAAACACATGTGATTCTGATAAAATCAAGATGGAGAATGAAACACAGGAGAAAGAAGAAGGAAATGACATCATACCAGAAGAGGGAGACAGAGAGACAGGAGGGACAAACTTGATGGAAAGGAAGGATTTCAGCTATGCAAACACAGGGACACATAGCAACAGTAAACAATATGAGAGACTGCAATACAGCATGTAAAATACACAGGACAGTCTGGAAAATGTCTCATTCATGGGACATAACAATACTAGATAGGTAGATAGATAGATAATAGATAGATAATAGATAGGTAGATAGATGATAGATAGATAATGAGATAGATAGATAGATAGATGATAGATAGATATGATAGATAGATAGATAGATAGATAGATAGATAGATAGAAAGATAGATAGATAGATAGATAGATAGATAGATAGATAGATAGATAGATGATAGATCGATAGATAGAAAGATAGATAGATAGACAATAGATAGATAGATAGATGTAAAAAGTATATTGCAGTTTCCATAGTAAATTGTCCATCATTTTGACAAAAATCTATGTTTGTATGCAGGGAACGCCTCACACGATGGACATGGTTGTTATGGAAACGCCGCCAGCAAAATATTTAAGTTAACAACTTAAAGACATTGAGTATTGTATGCAGAAAGCTTTTAAGAAAGGCTTGTGTCTCCGACCATGAGGAGCGGCTGCCATGATGATTTATCTGGAGAGAAGGCCTTTTACAAGGATTGTTCCATTAGCTACAGACGCCTTGTTACATCTTACTCACACTGTATATGGTTTTATTGATAACTGGTAACCTTGCTGGGAAGGATGCCGGCGGAGAGAAGCCGAGAGATCTCCACGAGACTTCTAGTATGGGCTGGAAGATGTCTGGAAGGAGGAAGAGGAGGGACAAGCCGCTCTCCAGGCAAACACTGAACCTTCACACACAGCAGAGCTCCAATTGTCAGTGTTCGCGGAGTTTGTGATTTGATATTCGGAATTTTATACATGAATTACTGCAGTAAAGAATGAAGACTGATCCATGACAAAACGTTTGCTCTGTTCCTTAAAGCGAATGTGTCATAAAAAAATACCTGTTGTTTGAATTAGGTTTCAATGTTAAATGCTAAATGTATTTTTTTATTTTTTATAGTGTTTGATTTTTTTAATATTTCATACCACTATTTATATAAGAAAAAAATCTTGCAATTTTAACACTTGGACTAATTTAAGACAATTACTTCCTGCTGGGCACATGAACATTAGCAGTAATAGATTGACTTACGCTCTGAGTTTTCAGGTTTCAGGAAACCTCGGTCCCCTGGTTGTAGTTTGTTTTTTAAAAAAGGGTTGACCATTGTCCCCATCTTAAAAAAAAACAAACAAAAAAACCTTCGCCTTTCTCACCCTCCCCATGACCAATGATGAGTCTCTGCCGCTGCTCCCAGTGGACATGAAGAAGGACAGGCATCCGAAACGTGCATTGGGCGGACGCATGGCCCCTGGGAGCTTCTGTCTGCTACTCACTTGAGGTAACCTTGTGATGCCATGGCACCTATGCTATACATCTACATGTTAACTACCAGTATATCCATCCAGCACTTATAATGTGCCTGTGGCTCATCTACATGTGGCCTATTACAGTCTGCATTGCAGACCTCCCAATATATATCCTATTGCCCAAAAAAGAGACCACTAAGTCTATGACATATAGAAATTAGAAACCTATAATTCTTCATTTTCTTACATCTATGTGAGGTTTTATATGCGGGTAAGAAACTTCTTGGTCTTGCATCACAGTCATTTTCATATTCCGGGCCATAGCACATGATATAAACCTAATGGTGATAAATAACGCCTCCGAGAAGAATTCATGACAAATTTTACAGAACAAACCAACAATAACCTGAACCTGGTTTAGCAGATAAAAAGCTGTGTCCTTCAAATGACAACATGAAATATGCAGAACGACCGAACTATTGAGAGATATTATGATGGAATAATATTGCAACTTCCCGTAGATAAGAGGAAATGGGCAAGATAGGATCTAGAGGTAGAAACTGAAAACAATGTGTTCGCTGTCTAGACCTGCTCATACATCAGTCCTTCTCACCATTCCTGGTGGAAAGAGACGCTTCGAAAGCAATATAACTTGTAAATTCTTTTTTTATGGAAAATAGTCTTCCCTTTATGATTTGCCCCTGAGATGTTATCAGATCATATAAGAGTTCTTGTGAGGAGCTGGTGTGTAGCTGATTTACTTACAATACAATTGCATTAAGACATAGGTATAAGATAAGTTCTTCTGATGCCCATGAAGCCAAACCTGGTAATGTCTGTTCTGATTTTTCCCCAGCTTTATGTTCTTTATGTATGTCCAGTGGTTAAGTCTACTTATTTCTGGCATCAAGAGCCATCAGCCGGAAATTTCTTGTACACGTCTCAATGTGCAGGTCTAAATAGCGGAAGCATCTTTCTTCTGTTTGGTTGATAGGACCTCAATGGAACAAGAGAAACATACTTTATCTCGTTGTCAAGCACATTAATGCTATGCCCAATGCTTAGCATAATTTAGCCATGAGGGCACTTATCTTAGGCCTCCTTAGACATAAATTTTGGTCTAGATGAGTGATGATGGATATTAGAGCTCCAAGCTCTTTTATTAACAGAGATTGGAGCCCCTTAATATCGCCCTACAATCTCACAAAAATTCAATAGTTGCAAGTCTGAATCTTGATAGTCTACAATTCACATCACAGTCAGTGGAGGAGAGGGCATATGTAGAAATGTTGATGAAACCAGTGAGTTGCACAGTCACATTTTTGTGCTCACCTATTTGGAATGATCTAACCAGTGACATGCACACTTTACATTTTGGGACTCTTCCAAAGTTTCATGAGTCCATTTTGAAAATTGAAAATGTTTGTTAAGTGCAAACTTCATTCTATTGTGCTTACATATAGAAACATACACAATCATGGGTTCAAAATTAGTCATCTTGAGCCACTCATCATGTGATATGTCAACGGCAAGGAATGAGCCATCTGTAACTGTAAATATGGCTAACCTGATCCAAGACATTGAGGAAGTCATCTGTCTTAGAAAACTTATTTTCAAAAACCCCTGCTGGACCTTAAGAGATATTAAAGTAGTCTCTCTAATTTAGAAGCCTGAACAGTTAGCGGCTGAAGAGAGAGTCGATCATTCTTGAGGACCTGGCAACTTATTTGGGCATCTTACTAATAACAATTGGCACCATGTAAGGCTTCATTTCCACTGTGGTAGCACTGCAGGGTATTTAGATACTTGTTATTGGATTACCCTACAAAATGTAACTAATCAATTGAGTTCCATGACACTTGGCACTGTTTAAATAGCTGATATAACACAAAGAAATTGTTCAAAGTGCACAAACACTTTAAAAGAGTTGTCCAATAAAGACAAGTTATCACTAGGGACGAGCGGACCGTGGAAGTTCGGGTGCTTGTACTCGACCTGAACTTTATTCCAAAGTTCGGTTTGGGTACCAGAACTGTACCTGAACTTGAACCAGAACCTGAACCCCATTGAAAACAGCATGGACCTAGATTTTTGAACCGGAATTTTTTTTCTGTTTCTGCAATGGAGTTCCACCAGAACTCCGAACATTGAAATGGACATCTGGGGAAAGACTATGTTGGGAATTTAGCACCGGACAGTAACAGTCCGATACGAACGACGAACTTTAAAGTTCAGGTCTGCTCATTCCTAGTTATCACCTATCCATAGGATAGGTGTTAACTTATTGATTGGAGGGGTCTGACAGCTGGAATCTGCACAGATGTGCAGGATAGACAGTTTTTCTTCCCATTAGAATGGAGTAGCACTGAAGATAGTCGACCATCTTTCTGTTCATTCCTTATGGGGATACGTAATGCTGCTTTTGACTTTTTCTGGCAGCGCCATAAAGGATGAATGGAACGGTGGTCAGAAATCTAATTTTTAACATTGATAAAAGTGCCACGTCAGAAATAAAAATTCCGCGTTCTACCGATCAGTGCCGGCCCCAGCAGTTGGACCCCCACCAATTAGTGGGGATGTAATACCATGTTTTCACCAGACAACCCCTTTAAGATTGAGACAAAGGTACTCTTTAGGACCAGTTTATTCTTCATAAGGGACTGAAAGCTTTATTCCATTAGCTACAGTCCGTATTCCAGCAAGAATATCACTGAAAAATAATCCTATTTACCTTACAATGCTCTGAATAAATACTTGTTATTGTTGAGAGGAAATTATTCTGAATCTGCACTTGACATTCCATCTCAAGTAGACATGACATCGTCAGATTTCCTGCGCGTCTGTGACCTTCTTATCTTTATTGTGGTAAGTCAACTTCCTGAAACTCATCAACTTATCCATTAAACTTTTGAGAGGTAGGTCAGACCTTAATGATTTAGTCAATTAATCAAGTTGCTACAATGTTACTCGGCTGCCTGACCTTTTACAATAGTTATTCTGGCCTTTTTTTGCCATGTGACGATCCCTCTGAAGCTTCTAACCTAATGAATAATTCAACACCGAGTGGTCAATTGACTGTCACCTGAATAGAAGGAATGTACTGGCATGATATTTATAATACCTGTGGGTGTCCGTGAGATTTGGAGTTTAAAACGAGGAGGTCCAAAGTGATGTTTCTGAAGTGGAAAATAGTTTCATTCTCTCTTTTAACTCATTTTCTTGGCGGAAATAAAAAATGTAATATAGCTGTATGAGGTTTTATTTTTTTTCACTGCTATACATCTGGGAATTAATTTGTGTTCAATTTTGCTTCAATCTTATATCAGTCATGCTGCCTTTTCTTTGCTTAGGAACAGTCTGAGCAGAATGGTGGGTCATTATAAAGCCAAGCTTCCTCATGCCAGTACCGACAAGAGAAGCACATGGAGGTTCGGAAAGTTGACTATTGCCTCTCCGGAAAGATTTATATATTTGTTCAGATTCTGTTCTACATTTGACGTCTTCGTTATTCATGTAATAAAGGAAGAGGACATGGGTTTAGGGGTTGGAATTTAGATCAGCCAATGCATCGTATAGTGTTTTGAATTGTGAAGAAACCCTTATTAAGACGTAAAGTTCCCATGTTGGCAACCACAAGTGACTAAAAGATGTAAAAATGAGACACCTAAAAATTAAATGAGTCCACCCTCAACAAATAGTTACCTACCAAAGATTTTTGGAACACATTTAGAATTTTTTAGAAAGGTATGGTCTCATCAAACCAATCCCTTCTCTAAATCCAGCCAGTCCTACACTAACATAGATTTTTTTCTTGATTCTTTTAATTGTCAAAACTGGATGCGTTTCAGCCCATCCAGAACTATCTTACTGTTGAAATATCTGGATTGGCTGAAATGCGTTGAATTTTGAAAAATAATATGATTATTACCAAAATTAACAAGATTCTGCATTATTTACCCTCCAATAGTGGAGTGCCGATCGCTTTGGATTTCCTTCTCCAAATCCAGCCTTCACAATGTTTTGATGATTAATTCTTGGAAATAATTAATAAATGGCCATAATGGAGTTCTTCTTAGTTTGCCTTATAGTGAGGTGACTTGAGCATGAGTCACCCCTTTTATGATGTCCAAATGCCCTAATAGGGCACTGCCAGGGGGATTATTTCATTAGCATCTTCTCTGGAATGATGGCACAATTCTAAATATTCATGTGTGATATCCATATGTGATAATTGGGCACATCAACAAATGGGTTCACGTACAAATGTGAGCATGTACAGTTAAAGGGCTGAGGAAATTTTTCAAAACATCCACGGCTCTTCTTTTGATTAGCTATTCTGGTGTAACTTCACATGTGCGTCACGTCTGGCAAGTAAAAAAAAATAATCCGGAGATGCCATCAGTTAGAAAGCTCTTCACAAGGCTCCTATCAGGTGGTTACAGATTACTGACCTAGCTGATGGACCATGTACTGTAAATTAATTTGCACCAACTCTAGAACCGAACCATCATAAAAAAGTAAAGGGAAAAAGGTTTTAATTATATCAAAAAGACAACTACTTCAGGCCATAGGTTGAGTCTCGAACTGGAACTCATTTAAAGATGCTGTATCAGAGAGTTGTTTCAGTGAAGGTCATTCACACCAACTTTTGTAGGCATTCTAAGGAGATGAGTAAATCCCCTTCAGGACCATGGACAGAGCTGAGAAAATACTACTTTGTCTTCCAAGCTGCCAACTCGATGGAAATTATTTATGACTCTAAACTTCACAATTACTTTATACAGACTTTATTACACTGGTTTGACTTCATCTTCTTACAAGTTTCCCATTGTAACTGCTGCCAAAACCAATAGTTGTTATGTCTAACAAGAAACCGAGAGTTTGCAACTTCAGCAAAGTTCTCCAAGAAGCTGCCTTTCGTATTTCCACTTTTACAAATAGGAGGTGAGTCCGAGAGAGACAGCTGTTTTGCTTCAGCTACAACCCAGTCAATAACTACTGCAGCTGGTGGAACACATCAGTGGTTTTTAAAGACATTATTTCCAAACTCATTATTGTCTATGAAGTATTGACTAGTTTTCTCGACACTCGGCTAGAACCTGCTTATAAAAGTTTAAAGGGTCGGGATGATTATGAATTTGATGATTCAAAGACAGGTCATACAGGGAATTAAAAAACAAGTGCAAGCAACAAATTGGCTTTGAATAAGTAATGAAGACTATGATCATTCCTACGTGGATCCTGTAACAAGACTTTGAAATTACACGCAACCCGCAGCAGAAGGCCAACAAGGCGGGTATGTTAATACTCTATATTTGTCAGCCTCCCCTACTTGTTATGACATTAGTCTTATGTATTTCACTCTTATTACAGATGACTAAAGGGACTAGAGATAACAAACCAATATTCACAGAAAGATACAAAAGAGACTGAAAACCAATGTGACTATTAGACTAGTAGGAGGAATATGATCTGAACAACCCAAATTGCAATGGTGGGCGAGCTTTAACAAAAATGACTCCAGGATCTGAGATAACAGCCATAATAATTGAATGAGTCATTCGTGCCAACCACATGTTTGATCTACTAGATGGCAAGTATAAGCTAAACCATTTTTTCTACACCCCAACTTATTTAACTAGTTCAAGACAGGGCCATTTACTCCGGTTCCTGTCCAGGCATGTTAATTTTTTCATACAAGCGGTTTGAATAGATATAAAAAATTTTCTTATCTGGATATTCAAGTAATTTTTGTCTTTTTTTCGTGATACCTACAGCGGGTGAAATAAATATTGAATGCTTCACCAATCTTCTAAGTAATAATAGTCACCTGATTTAAACCCAATAGAAAATTTATGGAAGGAACTACAGCTCAGAGTTCATAGAAGGAGCCCATCGGACCTTCAGGATTTAAAGAGTATTTGTGTGGAAGAATAGACCACAATCACACGTGAGCAATGCCTGCAACTAGTTTCTCCATAAAGGAGGCGTTTTGTAGATGTCATCACCAACAAAGGTTTTTGTACGAAGTATTAAATGAATTTCAGTAAGCGTGTTGAATACTTTTTTCCTGTGTCATTTCTCATGATTACACATAATTTATGGACATCTATGGTTTGATTTCTTTGCCTGTGTGGATTGGATGGGTTGTTACCGACATCTGGTGAGAATGTCATGTCAATAGCACCTCTCGAAATTTATTTACTTAGAAAATTGGTGACGTGTTCAATACTTATTTCACCAGCTGTATGATTTACGTTTATTTCAATGTTATAGTTTCTCCTTTTTTTTGCTGATACGAGGCGATATCAGAGGAAAAATAAAGCAAATAAGTGTCTGTCTTTCCAATTTTTTTAAGGATTTTTTTATCACCACACACAACCACTAAAATACATTTAACCATTTGTTCAAAATTCTATAACAAATATTTTTATATATCTGATGTTTTTCTATTTTATGGGGATGGGTGTTAGGCGTCGGGATTCTCCTGCTGTGCGGGGTGGATCTCGGGCTCTATCTTGCTCTGCGGTCACCCATTTCGGGTCCGGCTGCTGCAGATCCTGCTCAGCACGGACATCAGTCCCAGTGTCTTGCTTGGGTCCGTGGTGTACCTTTGGTTACTGCTGGCTCTCCAGCCAAGTCTATGGTAACCAGTGTTATACAGGTGTAGCCTCACGTCCCGGATTCTAAGTCCAGTAATCACCTTACTGAGCATGTCTGTGATGTGGCGTCTTCTCATTGGTGGTCGGACGTCAGCTGCTCTGGTGAGGTTGCAGCTCTGGATTGGTCCACGGGCAAGGTCCTGTCTGACTGGACATGAGTCTAGTGTATAAAAGATTTTCAGTGGCACACTCAGGGGCGCTAGTATCACTTATGTTTTGGGTGTGTGTGGAGGGTTAGTCTACATTTCTGTTTCTGTTTGTGCTATGACTGCGCACTTTGGCAGGCAGGCACTACTCGTATGCGGTTCCGTTACTTTATCTCTGCGTCTGAGTTCCTGGTCGGCTACATGTATAGGGTGTCGGTTAGGCACTAATTTTGTGGTGTCAGGATTGGGTAACTACTGCTTGCCTTTGCAACTGTTTCGTTCATGTGTGGAGTTAGCACAGTCCAGTTACAGTGCAAGCACTACTTTTATGCGGTTTCGTTAGTTTGGCTCAGCGCTTGGGTACCTAGTCTGCTACATGCGAAGAGTGTCGGTTAGGCACTAATTCCGTAGCGTATAGGACTAGGGTAACTACCGCTTGGCTTTCTCTCAGTCTGCACATGTGTGTGTGTTGGTTCCCCTTAGCTCAGAGCCAGTTAGGGTTTTTGCTTGCCGCTTGCCTTCCAGCATCTGTATCCGGTCGTGTGTGCGGTTAGCACAGCTGAGTTACAGAGCAAGTCCAACCACAGAGCCTTTTTGCTCCCCTGTGAGTTCTACAGGGTTACGCTGTAGCTAACTAGCGTCAGCTTAGTATTTTGTTTTTGACTCTGCGTCTGTTTCGGCCACGTGTGTGATTGGCACGGGTCAATTACAGAGCGAGCTCAACCCTTAGTTCCTTTGCTCTGTGAAGTTAACAGAGCTGTGTCTTGTGCGTTCTGTTCACACTGCGTGAAGTTAACGCAGTTGTGTTTAGGTGTATGCTTGCCATGTGTTCCGCCATTGTTCACTAGCAGCAGTTTTACATCTCTGCATTGTGGACCCCGGGTTGCGATTGCACTTTATTACACATCTTTATTTAGTGCAGTCTGCCAACCCTAACAGCCATTTGGATTTACAGTGAGATTTTATTTATTTTTTTACTGATTATTTTGCATTTATTTTTTCATTTATTTTTTACACATTGTGACATTTAAATATTGAAATATTTTTTTTTTCGTCTTATTTCCCCTGTACCTGGGGCTATTATATAAGCTCCAGTTATAGAGGAAAAGTAGACTCCTGGCTGTAAAGCAGAGTTTCTTGGGTTTCCTATGAGCCAGCAGCTCTTGCTCCCTCCCTATATACAAGGATCACATGGCTGCTGTGTATGGAGGAGGAAGAGCCATCAGTGCTTCCTATTACTGTGTACACAGTACATCTTTAGTGCTGTGCATACAGTGATGGAGAAGGCACAGTTGGTAATAAACTATCTCTGCCTTCTCAATAGCCATCTCTGACAGCCAGATTACCATTTAGTTGAGTGAGTTCACCCCTTTTATCTGATGCTAAGGATCAACCATCACGGAAAATCCACCTTATTCATTGGCACCATAAGAGAGTAGATGGGGGTATTTCAATCCTTCCTGTGGGGTCCTTTTTCCTAGAACTAGTTATTATGAGTAAATTCATCCTGATTTGACATTTTTCTGTATACAAGCGAATACATTCAGAAAGTAAATACATGGTACATAATCTTCTTTTATATATATTACACTTTATACTAATTCTTTCTCCAATTACTGCCTTTTTTTCTTCTCTCGAATTCTCATCTGCTTTACCATTTACTAAAAAAGTTTGATTTCCAACTTATTAACATTGTTTAAATAATAAATGGATAGTGCACAAAGCAACACAAAGATCCAAACATGGAGAGACTGCGATCTTGGCAATGTTAATGTAGTGTAAGCTGTTTGGTAATGAATCCTGACATAATACAATTCTGCTGCTAAATGAGAATGAATATGCTCTATTATTTGGAGTTTAATCTTAGTCACACTAATTATGGGGATGTGAGTTATCATTGCTCAAATTGTTTGAGCGCAGTTCACTTCCACACTTCACATACAAGTAGGAAGTCTTTGTAGGGAACCTATTATATCTGATTGTCTAAATATGATACAGTGTTACAGGTTGGCATAATTGGAAAATCTTAATGTAAAGCACCTGCAAATATATAGATGTAGTGTATACGCAATGTGGAGAGAGATTATACCCAGATAGCAGAAGAACATGTGCAAAATGAGAATCTGATCTCCAGTGCAAGATACAAGAGAAATAGAGAAAATCCTCATGCTGAATGCTGTAAAAGATAAAAATTAGAGAGGAGGTAGATTCTTATACTCTAGGAACTTATTCGCTGAGTTACTAAAGTACCTCTATAATAATTTCCAAATAAAATCCTAATCGATGTGACAGTAAGAGTGTTATTCGCTTGTATATGTCTATAGTCTTTAATGTTCTGTTTTGTAGGTGTAAGGACTGAAATGTATAATAAATGTTTTAAGGATGAACTGACACTAGATCAAAAGTGGCAGGAGTTGCTCTTGTTTTATTCCCTCAGCTCTCCTGTATATTTTGTTTTTTGTTTTACTTAAATCCGTCAGATGGTTCCAGAGATATGGAGAACTTTCACTGAGTATTAATTTTTATGGTGTCAGCTAAGTGGGCGTGGCTCACGGGATTTTATGGGGGTGTGTCATTAGGCTGCTCTAGATTATTACCCTGTGAGCCACGCCTCCTTGTAAAAGGCCATAAAAATTAGCACTAAATAAAAAGGCCAATATCTCTGGAACCATGTGGAGGATTTTAATAAAACAAAAAATAGCATACTCATGGGAGCAGAGGGGATATATTAAGAGCAAATACTGGCCACTTTTTGATCTGGTGACAAGTCCTTTTTAAGACTGAAAGACATACTCTAGTTCACGGTCTGAGAGATTTTGGCCAGAATATAGCTAGCCTTTGTTTTACTGGGGAAAAATTTAGTTTGATACTTCAATAAAATAATAGAATATTAAATATACTTATCAATCTGGTTGTTTAGTTGGTCTGATTTTTTTCTTCAAAGAAGGATAAAAAAAAACTTTTGGACATTATAGAGAACAGTCTCCGTATGTCCACTTCATTTCAACAGAAGGAACAGCCAGAGAACAAAATAGCTTGAATGCATAGGAAGAAATACAGTTTCTCTAAAAGTTTATGTAACATAGCATTTAATGGCGAGTGAATGCTATGCTCTGGATTAGGCTTGCATTGCATCACTTTGTCTGTCTCCTTCTTGTTAAGCTCCCTGATCTTAAACAACTAATTGTTATCTACAGCAGGATGCTTAGAGACTCGAAAACAATAAATCCATCTCAGTAGTATTTTCTTTTTTGTCAGCAGAAAAAAGGGCGAGAGAGCGACAAAGTTAACAAGTCTGATCTTAGTGTCGGAGAACACAGAGAGCAAGTAGTTTATTATTTTTTTCCACCAATATTTTGCTGAGATTTAAAGCATTCTTGTTACCTAGACATAAAAGCGGCAGCCGTCTGACATTTAATAAGGGGTACCAATACTTTTGCATATGTATTTTTTACTATTTAATGTAATAAATAATCTGGATTACAAAGGCACTATATGTACTCATTATCTCTCTCTCTATATATATATCTTCATTATTCTTATATGTTAAATTGGAAATGCTTATAACTTGTTATATCCACTTTGTCAGCGTTAAGACCACTTTCGGATACTTTCATAAAGTTAATGGAAGGCTTCCATATTAAAGCCATTGGAATATACATCACTGTATGATTATAATGGTTCTTAGTGTAGTGTCACAATTTGTAGGATATAATTTAAAGGGGAAATTCGGTAGCTTCCCAACTTGGGCGCCCATCCCGCCTCACTGCTTCGCGAGATGTGGTGTCGACTACATGTGCACAGCGAGGTGTCAGTAGTATTAAGTAGTGTAAGTATTTTGGAGTGACTAACTGAAAGTGAAGGCTGACCATGGATGAATATGTTATCCCTTTAATTCGGATCAGTGGGAATCCTAAGAGCTCATTCAGACATCTATTTTCTCTTGTATGAGAAACATGAACCAATTATTTTGATCAGACTTTGATCAGAGTCTAGTCTGATTGTCATCTCGTACATAAAGGAAAAATTTTTCTCAACCTTCTCGTATGTGATAGTCTATAAAAATTGGTCTGATTTTTTGCACAGAACCATAGGCTTACATTGCCGATTTTGATCTGTTTATCAGCTAAAAATCAACGTAGCTCAGTGATTTTCCACAAATTGCTTGGTTCGTGAAAAATCATGGATATATGAATGGCCACATAGAGTATCACAGGTTTGATAGCTCTTCGTGAAAATCAAAGATGGCACTTGAACGAGAAAATCAGATGTCTGAATGAGGTCTAATAATGGATGTAGTTGGCTAGCCTAAAAAGCCTGTGATGGAAAAATCTCCATCCAAAAATGGCAGTTAATCAATAGTGATTTTGGTACTGTGATATCTCTATAAGGTGATTTTATCAGTATTTTCTTCTGTAGCCTAGACTTTAGTCTTTCTCTACAAGTGGAAAAAAAAGAACAATATTTCCCTGGCATTTAAATATTATTGGTAAAATAAAAATAATACGTTTCTGTATTTTATTTCTTTTCTTTTGAATGGCAGAAATAGCTCATTTTGAGAACGTAATACCGTACTCTCTAATTTGCCCGCTGAGGATACAGAAAGCAAGATTTTTCTATGAGTTTTGAAGCTTGTTGAGGTGAACCTGGAGCACTCAGAGGGAAAAGCAAATACCCTGAGGGAGAGATCTCAGCCAGTGTTACGCAACTGAAGAAAATAAAATCTTTGCACTGTCTAATGTCTTATTTTCAGAAAACTTCGGCTTACTATCAAAACAAACCTCGTCTGAAATGATGAGCCTCGGGGTTATTAGGTAATGAGTTAACCTGACAAATAGTGAGAAGGAACTAATAAAGATGCAGGCAGGTTTTTTTTTTTTGCCTGTCTTTGCAACGCTCAGATGAAAACCGTTCATACCTAATGCTAAGATCTAGGTTTCGAAAAAATCTAAAGTCGACCAACACTGAAAGACATCCAATATCTGAAGATGCCCAACTGTCAGTGACACCAAAACCATGACACGGTCCAATAAATTTTCTCAAAAAGACCACCACAATTTGGGTCAAACCACCCAATCCAAGAAGACCCAAACTCCATGGTTGAAAACCAATATTTATGGGAATTCAGCCACGCAAACAAAACACAAAACAAATACATGAAGATACCTCTTCCCAGCTAAAATGTAGATTGTGATTTATAAGGAGAAGAGAAGAAATAGAAGAAAGAAGTTAAAGTGAAAAAGGTCACGTCTCGAAAGACTAATCATTTTGTGATGGTGAACTTTGTAAATGAGTGTTGTTGTGTAAGTTATGTGCTGCGTGCCATCAGAGGCTACTTATTTTGCCGGCTCATCAATTTACAGGGCAGGGGAAATTAAGTATAGACTCCTGTAGTACGCTGACATTAAAATGTGTGGAAATGACTAAGGATGCTTGTGGATCCGATTGGATGTATATAAATGCAGGTGTCTTGGCTTTTGGAGAAATGAGTCTGAGAAAAAAGAAAATTTGAATAAACCAAAATGAGTCCATGATATTTTCAAGAAGTCCTTGAATCCGAGATGTTTTGTCCTTATACTCACGCTAAACTATTTATGTAATTATCCTGGCAAACGCAGACTCTATGGCACACCGTGTACCGCAACAATGTGGCATCATATTACATGTATTTGGAAGTCGCCTTGCTACACTCATCAGGAGAGCTTTAAACTAGAACAATGTGGGAAGGGAAGCAAAACGCCAGAAAAAGCCATAGACTTGACAAATACTATTGAGATTTCTGCTATTAGAAGTGAAGGGGAAGAACAAAGACAAAAAAATTTACATAATAAAAATATTGAAGGAAGAGAAACCAATCACAAACTAAAGTGTTTCTATACGAATGCACAAAGCATGGGCAACAAACAAGGAGAACTGGAGCTACTAACGCAGGAGAAGAAATATGATGTCATTGGAATCACTGAGACTTGGTGGGACGATACACATGATTGGAATACAAGGCTAGAAGGATACAACTTATTTGCAAGAAACAGACTTGATAAACGAGGAGGAGGTGTTGCATTGTATGTTAGAAAAGCGTATATCTGCACAGAGATTGACGCTTCAGAGACTGGGAGTTCTGTGGAAACTGTTTGGGTAAGAATACAAGGACAGAACAATGGAAAGGACACCATTGTAGGCATTTACTACAGGCCGCCTGTGCAAGCTGAAGATATGGATGAACTCTTTATGCATCAAATGGCCAAGTTCTCCAAAAAATATGACATAGTGGTCATGGGAGATTTCAACTATCCAGACATTTGTTGGGAATCTCTCTCAGGCAAAACTAATAGGTCCAGGAAATTCTTATCCTCTCTTGCTGACAACTTTATCTTCCAAAAGGTAATGGAGAAAACAAGGGGATCTGCTACCTTGGATCTAATCCTCATAAACAGGGAGGAAATGGTGGAGGAGGTAAGAGTGGCTGGGACTCTAGGAGGTAGTGACCATGCTATTTTAGAATTTTGGATAACAAGAGGAGGAAGACCTGTGAAGACTCAGACGTCAAGGTTAGATTTCAGAAAGGCAGATTTTAAGGAACTCAGAAAGAGAATTGGAGGGATCCAATGGCTGGATATCCTTAAGGACAAAAATGTCCAGGAAGGATGGAAAATCTTGAAAAATGAGATTCTCAAAGCACAATCGTTAACAATTCCGAAAAGAGGGAAGAATGGGAAGCATTTAAGGAAACCAGGATGGATGAACATAGAACTTAAACACATGCTAAAAAGGAAGAAAGAAATGTTTATCAAATGGAAAGAGGGAGGCATATCTAAAGAAGAATATAATGGCGTCTGCAGAACCTGCAGGGCACAAATCAGATTATCTAAAGCTGACAATGAATTAAGGCTTGCAAGTGACGTCAAAAGCAACAAAAAAGGATTTTGGGGATACGTCAAAAGTAAAAGAAAAGTCAAAGATGCTATAGGATTTTTACAGGATGAAAATGATGAAATGGTAAGTCAGGATGTTGAGAAGGCTGAACTTTTAAATTCCTATTTTGCATCTGTTTTCTCTCAGAAAGGAAATGTAACATCAACTGATCTTCACTGTCCTATTAAAGGAATAGAAGAATCCAGGATATCTATAAACAGAAAGACAGTGAGGAAACACTTAGCTAACATAAATGAATTCAAGTCTCCAGGTCCAGATGAATTACACCCCAGGGTACTGAAGGAGATAGCAGAAGAAATTCTTGAACCACTGTCCATAATCTTTGAAAATTCTTGGAGAACAGGAGAAGTCCCAGAAGACTGGAGAAGAGCAAATGTTGTTCCTATCTTCAAAAAGGGGAAGAAGGTGGACCCAGGGAACTACAGGCCGGTGAGTCTGACTTCTATACCAGGAAAGATCTTTGAACAAATTATTAAAGAACATGTATGCAAGTACCTGGATAAGAATGAAGTGATTAAACAGAGTCAGCATGGGTTTGTAACTAATAAGTCATGTCAGACTAACTTAATTTCCTTCTATGACAGAATCACTGACTGGGTGGATCAGGGAAATGCTGTAGATATAGTATATCTTGACTTCAGCAAAGCATTTGACAAAGTATCTCACACAATCCTTATTGAAAAAATGACTAAGTATGGAATGGACAAGGCAACTGTTAGGTGGATTCATAACTGGCTTAGTGATCGGACCCAAAGAGTGGTTGTAAATGGCTGCACATCCAGTTGGAAGAATGTCTCAAGTGGGGTACCACAAGGCTCTGTTTTGGGCCCTGTATTGTTCAACATCTTTATCAATGATTTAGATGAAGGAATTGAGGGTAAACTGATCAAATTTGCTGATGACACAAAGCTAGGAGGGGTAGCTAATACTAGAGAAGAGAGAGAGAGGATTCAAAAAGATATACATAAACTGGAGCAGTGGGCAGCAACTAACAGAATGGATTTTAACAGGGAAAAATGCAAAGTACTACATCTGGGCAATAAAAATGAAAAAAGCATATACAAAATGGGAGGAATAGGGCTAAGTAACAGCACATGTGAAAAAGACTTGGGTATACTAATTGATCACAGACTTAACATGAGTCAACAGTGTGATGCAGCAGCAAAAAAGGCAAATGCAATTCTAGGATGTATCAACAGAAGCATACAGTCTAGATCACGTGAGGTCATTATTGCCCTCTATTCCTCTTTGGTCAGACCTCATCTGGAATACTGTGTCCAGTTTTGGGCACCACATTTTAAAAAAGACATCAACAAACTGGAGCAAGTTCAGAGAAGAGCCACCAGAATGGTGACCGGTCTGCAAACCATGTCCTATGAGGAACGGTTGCAGGATTTGGGAATGTTTAGCTTGCAAAAAAGAAGACTGAGAGGAGACTTAATAGCTGTCTACAAATATCTCAAGGGCTGTCACATTGTAGAAGGATCATCTTTATTCTCATTTGCACAAGGAAAGACTAGAAGCAATGGGATGAAACTGAATGGGAGGAGACACAGATTAGATATTAGAAAAAACTTTTTGACGGTTAGGGTGATCAATGAGTGGAACAGGCTGCCACAAGAGGTGGTGAGTTCTCCTTCAATGGAAGTCTTCAAACAGAGGCTGGACAGACATCTGTCCGGGATGATTTAGAGAATCCTGCTTTGAGCAGGGGGTTGGACCAGAAGGCCCAGGAGGTCCCTTCCAACTCTACCATTCTATGATTCTATGATTCTATGATTCTATGAAAAGCAATCCAATTGCTTGGTATGTGATGGTTACACACTTTTCAGTAGTCATCTGATAGAACTTTTGATTGTGTTTCTTGAGACAAGAAAAGTTTAAATATTCAATAGTCATAGATCCTCCAACTCAAAGAAGTTGTTGGTTACCGGAGACAGGAGTATCCAGGCTGTAGATTTATTGGAGATAAGAACTGTGATGAAACATAAATGTATTCACAGAACACCCAACTCTCAAGAGGTGAATCATAATTGAGTACATTACCTTTATACGTTTCATTTAAAACTAATTCTTGAGATATTCCCAAAAATGGTTGAACTTCATAACCATCAAATAATTTCTATTAGAGGTCTTAGATTGTTCCTATAAAGTTTAATTAGGTTCAGATGGTTTAAGTCACAGATTATTTTAGCAAATATACCTTGTATGAGTATGGTAAGGAATTATTGGGGGAGATTGTAAAAGACAACACCTGTTAGGGTTGGAAGATTGCACTAAATAAAATATAAAATAAAGTGCAATCGCAACCCGGGGTCCACCGTGCAGAAATGAATCTGCTGCTAGTGAAAATAATGACGGAACAAAACAGCAAGCGTTACCTTAAAGGGAATCTGTCACTCCGTTTTGCCGCTATAAAATGCGGCCACTGCCTTTCGGGGCTTATCTACAGCATTCTGTAATGCTGTAGATAAGCCCTCGGTCCGACCTGAAAGATAAGAAAAAGAGGTTTTATTATACTCACTTGGGGGGCGGTCAGATGCGGTCGGGTCCGATGGGTGTCGCAGGTCCGGGTCCGGCACCTCCCATCTTCATGCGATGTTGTCATCCTCCTTGCTTCGTGCCACACTCTTGTGCAGGTGTACTGATCTGCCCTGTTGAGGGCAGAGCAAAGTACTGCTGTGGGCAGGCGCTGGACCTCTCTGACCTCTACCGGCGCCTGCGCACTGCAGTACTTTGCTCTGCCCTCAACAAAGCAGAGAAGTATGCCGGCGCAAAAGCGCAATGCCAGGAGCGAGGAAGCAAGCAGGAGGGCAGCATCGCAAGATGATGGGAGGTGCAGGACCAGGACCTGCGACATCCATCGGACCAGACCTCCCCCCCGGGTGAGTATAATAAAACCTCTTTTTCTTATATTTCAGTTTGGACCGGAGGCTTATCTACAGTATTATAGAATGCTGTAGATAAGCCTCAAAAGGCAGTGGCACATCTTATAGCGGCAAAGCGAGGTGACAGGGTCCCTTTAAGCACACTGTGTTAACGCCACACAGTGTGAGCGGAATGCAGAGTACCAAGCCCTGTTACTTCACAGAGAGTTACTGCCCTTATAATGCTAAGTACTATACCCTTTTAATGTCACAGGGATGTTAGCATGTTGATTGAGCTTGCTCGCCAACTAAACTGTGCTAACTGCACATACAAATGGAGCAGATGCTGAGCCAAGAGAAAGAACTCATATGACGCTAGATACAGTACACTGTTGCCTTCCATGTGATGAAACATAAGGGTGGAGCTTGCTCCGTAACAGGACTGTGCTAACCGCACACATGAGCGAAACAGATGCAAAGCCAAGTGGCTAGTTACCCCTGTCCTGACGCTACTGAATTTGTGCCTGACTGGCACCCTAAGCATGTAGCTGACTAGAGACTCTCAGGCGTTGAGTCATGGAAATGAAACCACATAAGTGTGTTACCTGCCTGCTAACATGTAGTCTTTAAGCATAGACAGACACATGAAAACGTGCAGACAGAGTGGTAGAGTAACCACCCACTCACACCAAAACATAAATGACAAGAGCGCGCCCTCGTGTGCCGCTGAGAACCTTTTATACACTAGGCTCCACCCCAAACACTCACATCCAGTTGGCAGAGGCATCGCCCACGGGCCAATCCGGAACTGCCACCTCACCAGAGTGGCTAACGCCCGACCACCAATGAGACAACGCCACATCACAGACATGCTCAGTAAGGTGATCTCTGGATTTAGACTCCATAGCACAAGGTTGCAACTGCATATCACTGGTTACCATAGACTTGGCTTAAGAGCCAGCAGAACCAGAAGTATACCACGAGCCTGAGCAAGATGCTGGGACCGACGTCTGTGCTGAGCAGCAATCACAGCAGCCAGACTTGAATGGGAGCCCACAGTACCAGCTAATGCTCGGCATCTGTCCTACGCAGCGGGAGAATCCCAACGCCTAACAACACTTTCTTGGCTAAATGATTTCTCACCACTGGCTTCAACACCAAACTATTGCCAAGTACAAGCAAAAAAAACATTCATTTACATCAAGGAACTTCTTTCGTCCAGTCAGGACCTCAGCATATTGGCACCAAGCCTGTATTGAGACTTACAAAGAGAATACAAAAGTCGGGTGCTCTTTAGTGTAGAAATCCTTTATCAAGTAGGGTTAGAGAAAGCAGTATGCTCACCTAAGAGGGATGTCAAATACCCGGCACAAGGCTAGACATGGATGAAATCAGTTTGCCCCAGATGATGGTAAGGTGCACCATGAATTGAATAAACAGTTAACAAAAAATAAAAAGTATATATATATATATATATATATATATATGTGTGTGTGTGTGTGTGTGTGTGTGTGTGTGTGTGTGTGTGTGTGTGTGTGTGTGTGTGTGTGTGTGTGTGTGTTTACCGGCCAAGCATCATCTATCTATATGGCAAAAAATCGCAGCACATCCATCTATCTATCTATCTATCTATCTATCTATATCTATCTATCTATCTATCTATCTATTATCTATCTACCAGTATCTATCTATCTATCTAATATATATTTGTATATTATTTATATATAATATAACTATATATACACATACATGTAATACATATGTAAATATTTATATTATGATGTTTGGCCTGAAGAAGGCAACTGAAACGTGTTGTATTCATTTACTATTAATACATTCTTATGAACATTATCTGCAATTCTGCCGTTCTTTGCTATAAATATGTATAGGGTATGTTGTTTTTTTTATTTTCTCTTTTAACTATTCATAGAAAACCAGTATGGCAATGCAAGTAGACCACAAGGAAGCTGACAGAAATACCCTGTATACGCCTCTATATGGAGCCACTTGGCGGTATCTACCTTTATATTAGCGCTATTATGGTGTCAGATAAAATAGAGCTGTGATACCGTCATGTATATCAGCACTTAGATGCTTCTTTTATACTATGCACTTTAACAATCATTGAAAATGTTGCCAAACACAAAGACAGAACCCCATTGCCTAACACTGACAAGTATCTCTTTTTTTTCCGGAGAGCATGAACAGATGTCGAAATGATAAATCTATTTTTCTGTCAACTAGCTTCTATTTTAACCTCCCCTGGCCTCTTTTCTGATTTCAGTCATTATACCTGGAGAGAGGTGTTTCATTTTTTTCCCCCAAGGAAAATCCATTTTTGTAAGGACTACATGCAACCACCCCATGGTGTGAGAAACACATAGTTCATAGGAAGTATTATTACCAAAACGTGAAGTATAATATTTTTTGAGCCCTTAAGCCCAATGTTTTAAGGAATGCTCGATCATAATAGAGTGTTGTGTCACAGACGGCGGTGGAGAAAACTGATACATAAATTTTAAAAAATATATCTGGTATGACACCTTCATATGGTATTGATTTACCATTACTTGTTTTATCCACCTGCACAACTTTCTAACCTACTTCGTCTCCCAGTTCTTCGCCATTTTCAAGATCTCTGCATTACGACCCTAAAAACGGATCTTAGCAACGTCCAACTGATTAAAAGTAAAAGTATGATAAGTCATCCAATAGAGTATATCAGCTCTGTCTTGTAAGAAGCTTTGCACTTTTTTATAGTTGGACATCTGGACAATTTTTCCTTTTACTTATAGCAAGCAAAGGTCTTGAAATTGGCAAAAATTAAAACACAAATAGGGTAAAAATATAAAAATGATTTAATTACATAAAAGCAGAAATGCCGTTAAATAAATAAATATATATTTATATACTGTATTTCTCTCTCTCTCTCTCTATATATATATATGCATATATATATATATATCAAATCATATGATATCCTAGGTTACAGTTTAGAGTTTCCACTTTCATTAATTGTATCTGGTACGGGATATCACGCTCAGGAGTCACGTCCGCCGCTCATAGCGCCCATCCATCATGAATCCAGGAACACTCATTATATCCCTTAACCTTTACGCCTCTTCTCCTGAAAATCTAAAATCAATAAATCTATAGAAAAGAAAAATTCTACATATATTATTCAGGCTGAAATTTGGCCAAATTGAGGTAATGATGCACAACGGAGAAGACAAGAAGAGAACGTGAAGACAAGGAATAATCACCAGCAATTGTCTCGTATTGATATCTATTTAGTGATCTTCCGAAGTGATAAACAATATGTACATGGGACCGACATTAGCAGCACTGGGTAAAAGGTTGCCGATACTGCTGAGGCGTAGAACCAGCCTATAAAACTGTCAATTATATGAATGCAAGGGAAGGTTTTCTCCTAAGAAGCTAAAAATGTCAAATATTGTCTAGCAAAGTATGCAAATATTATGTCTACCTTGCTATATTTTGTAATTGGATCGAGTCATATACTATACTTTTACTTTCACAGCTACATTCAAAATTCTGCTTTCTTTTAGTTTCATATTGGACCTTCTTGTACTAGTTCATGGCATTGGAGAAACTTAGCTAAGTTGCTGGAAAACTCCATTTGGGAAAATGACGTGATTCTCAAGTCTCTGATCATACTGCATCTCTGGCTTCCATCAGAGATACATGTTGGAGGGGTTCACCACTAATAGCAGCAATGGAAGACGTTGACTGATGGCACTGGATCAGCGTTCTCTACGGAGATCTAAGTGTGGCCTGCATTACATTTCTTTTTGACTCAACAGAACAGTAAAATGTTATAGATAAAGAAGCAAATTCTTAGCAACATCATGAAACCCTATAAGTACTATAGGAAATAAAAAAATGTATAGATTAGAACCTGGAGGAGCCAAATAGATATATGTATCTCACTGGCTTAGTCAGCAGAGATGGAATCTATTAAGCTGCTCCATCTCTAGACGTCGTAATAGAAAGAAAAACATAGATCTCTATTAGTGATGATTGAGCAGGTTGTGCTCGATTCGAGTAGCGAGCATAATGGAAGTGACTGGGAAACTCAAGTATTTTTCTGGAGGACCCTAGCTTGCGAAAGTGAGACATCTATCATGAAAATAGAAGCAGCACCAGCAAAAACTTTTGGTGCCAAATTTCACTAGAAGTAATCAAACCTTCCAAATTCCAAATACAGTATACAGTATGTTTTGCAATGTATTTGTTTTGTGTGCTGCCTCCTTTTATGTTTTCTTTTTATCTAATAGATAAATAGATAATAGATAGACAGATAATAGATAGATGGATAGATAGATAATAGACAGATAGATAGATAGATAATAGACAGATATATAGATAATAGATAGATGGATAATGGATAGATAATAGATAGATAGATAGATAGATAGATAGATAGATAGATAGATAGATAGATAGATGATAGATAGATAGCAGATAGATAGATAGATAGATAGATAGATAGATAGATAGATAGATAGATAGATAGATAGATAGATAGATAGATAGATAGATAGATGGAAAGATAGATATGAGCTATATATAGAGTATAATAGGTGGCTAAATAATAAATAATAGGTACTTTAACATAACAATTCGCACACATATATTACATACACTACATCCTAACATACACAGATGCCCTCTCACTCTCACATAGATACGATACCTGCGCACACATACAGACACGCTCCATTCACATGCACTATTATACATAGACACTACAGTATATATACACACACGCGCTGATATGTGTAAGAATACCCGCACATCAGCACATAGAAGGAAACTCTATCACTCGCCTGTTATTGTAGATCTGACCACAATAAAGCACAAGTGTCAGCTCATGAAGTGATCTCAGCTAACAATTCCATCTCTCCCTGGGCCGTCTAATTTCTTCATTCCCCTGATGTTTTCTCTCATTCATCTTAACTACACAGACCTCCCTTCATTCATGCATCTATTTCATTCTCTTATTTTATCCTCTGCAGGACGTCATTCACTTATCCACAGCAGACATTCAATCACCGGCTCCTACCATCAATTGTTTGGCTTACTATCGAGTGACATCTGAATGCTATGCATGGTGAATAGCAATGTGATTGTGCTCTTTTAGCGAGACGCCAATGACATGGGACTCGCAGAACAGTCACCACAATGTAACTTTCTGCAGCACGGAGACCTGACTGAGAAAACTTTACAGAAGTGAAAACCTGACGGAAAACAAATAAAAATAAACTTGTAGAACAGTTTCAGTGGATAATTCCATCTTACAGGATTGTGACTTGTGTCAGGTATCTAAGTAAGGCGGCTAAGGCCTGTATCACCACGATTTGTGGTGTAGTTTGTGCTGTAAAAATGTATTGGAACAGATATGTTATAGTTACATAGAATTTATTATGGTCGCATGTAATTTTTTCATCCTTTAAAAAATTGATGCTTTTCTCATAAGTTAGGTTATACGCTGCAGTGTATGAAAAACATGTTTCTCAGTTTTTCCAAAGTATTAAATCTAACCCTTTTTTTTAAAAAAAACAAAACTGTTTTTTTATACTTTTTTTTAAGAAAAAGATGCAAATGGATGTATAAGATATGTAAAATAAAGCAACTTGCTTTAAAATGCATCCTTTAAAATCAGTTTTACAACAAATTGTTTCTTTGTTTACAATATACAAAGTGTAGTTATTAAACAATAGAGAAAACATGGTGTGAAACAGACCTTAGGAGCTATATTACACCGTGCTTCAGTTCTGCATTCATAATTGCACCCTATAGTTCACACTGGTTGCTCAGCTCTGATACAAGTCATCCAAGCTAAGATTATGTAACATTGGGATAGATAGATCATGCATATGGATAGAAAAACATAGATATTGCATGGCTAGATGATAGATAGATGATAGATAGATAGATAGATAGATAGATAGATAGATAGATAGATAGATAGATAGATAGATAGATAGTAGATAGATAGATAGATAGATAGATAGATAGATGTGCTTCTCACAAAATTAGAATATCATCAAAAAGTTAATTTATTTTGGTTCTTCAATACAAAAAGTGAAACTCATATATTATATAGCGTCATTACAAACAGAGTGATCTGTTTCATGTGTTTATTTCTGTTAATGTTGATGATTATGGTTTACAGCCAATGAAAACCCAAAAGTCATTATCTCAGTAAATTAGAATAATTAACAAATACCTGTAAAGGTTTCCTAAGCGTTTAGAAAGGTCCCTTAGTCTGTTTCAGTAGGCTCCACAATCATGGGGAAGACTGCTGACTTGACAGCTGTCCAGAAGGCAGTCATTGACACACTCCACAAGGAGGGTAAGCCACAAAAGGTCATTGCTAAAGAAGCTGTCTGTTCACAGAGTGATGTATCCAAGCATATTAATGGAAAGTTGAGTGGAAGGAAAAAGTGTGGTAGAAAAAGGTGCACAAGCAACCGGGATAACCGCAGCCTTGAAAGGATTGTTAAGAAAAGACCATTCAAAATTTGGGGAAGTTTCACAAGGAGTGGACTACTGCTGGAGTCATTGCTTCAAGAGCCACCACACACAGACGTATCCAAGACATGGGCTACAAGTGTCGCATTCCTTGTGTCAAGCCACTAATGACAACGTCAGAAACGTCTTACCTGGGCCAAGGAGAAAAAGAACTGGACTGTTGCTCAGTGGTCCAATGTGTTGTTTTCAGATGAAAGTAAATTTTGCATTTCCTTTGGAAATCAAGGTCCCAGAGTCTTGAGGAAGAGTGGAGAGGCCACAATCCAAGCTGCTTGAGATCTAGTGTGAAGTTTCCACAATCAGTGATGATTTGGGGAGCCATGTAATCTGCTGGTGTAGGTTCACTGTGTTTTATCAAGACCAAAGTCAGCGCAGCCGTCTACCAGGAAATTTTAGAGGACTTCATGGACAAGCTTTTTGGAGATGTAAATGTCATTGTCCAGCAGGACTTGGCACCTGTCCACGCTGCCAAAAGTACCAATACCTGGTTTACAAACAACAGTATCACTGCGCTTGATTGGCCAGCAAACTCATCTGACCTTAACCCCATAGAGAATCTATGGTGTATTGTCAAGAGGAAGATGAGCAACACCAGGCCCAACAATGCAGACGAGCTGAAGGCTTCTATCAGAGCAACCTGGGCTTCCATAACACCTCAGCAGTGCCACAGGCTGATCGCCTCCATGCCACCCCGCATTGATGCAGTAATTGATGCATAAGGAGCCCCGACCAAGTATTGAGTGCACTTACTGACCATACATTTCAGTAGGCCAACATTTCAGATTTTAAAATCATTTTTTCAAGCTGGTGTTATGAAGTATTCTAATTTACTGAGATAATGACTTTTGGGTTTTCATTGGCTGTAAGCCATAATGTCATGTGTGCATTGCCACGAAGATCGTCGCGGTTGCACATTTTGACTTCTCACAGCTGAGCTGCTGTTTCTTTGTGTTTGGCAGCTAGGGAGTTAATTCTGTCTGTGCTCGGTGCTGGGACTGGGTGCAGTTTCTCCCGGCTGCAATTGATTATTTGTTGATTGGTTTCCTTTAAATTCCTGGTTGTCTGCTTGGGGAGTTGCCAGTGAAACCTTCATGCAGACCACAGATAGGAATGAATCTGTATAGACTTTAGTTGTGAGCTCCTTAGTTGTTCTAAGCTCAACTTGGTTAGAGTTTATTTCCCAGACCATTTATGTTCCTTTGGTGTTTGAGTGTGTATGCAAGCGAGTGTTATCCTGTCTGTCTTATATGTCTAATCTGTGTATTTAGCTAAGATCAGCCCATATCCCTTTGGTGGTAGTCAGGATCCTTCTTAGGACTGATTACAGGGTTCAGGGTCTGATAGGAGACAGGGTTAGGTTGGTGACTTGGACCTCTGAACCATTATCAGTACCTCCAAGGTGAGGGATTAGTTAGGACCCCAGTTTAGGGTCAGGTTAGATCCCGGTCCACCTCTTTCCTGTTTCAGCTCATCAAGTCCTCAAGATTAACCCTGGGTTCAGCAGATATCGTGTCAGGTAAATCTATTCTATACTTACATGCTGATGTTGCTATACTAGTTGTTGTATAGAGTGTTGTTCCTGTATTAATAGTTTACTGACATTGTATACATATCATTAGACAGCGTGACATTTTCACTGGCCATAAAAATTATCTCCAGTTACCATGGATCCAGTAGCCCAGCTGGCTCTGCAGTTGCAGGGATTATCCATGGAGCTGACGGACATTAAGTCCAAAGTTTTGTCTCCCTGGAGCAAACCAGAGTTGAACCTAAGGTTGCTCCCCCGGACAGGTTCACTGGTGGGCGAGACAAATTTTTCACCTTCCGGGAGGCATGTAAATTGTATTTTCGGCTTCGGCCTCGATCATCAGGGAGTGAGGAGCAGAGAGTGGGAATTGTTATCTCACTTCTGCAAGGGGACCCTCAATCCTGGGCATTTTCCCTTCCTCCGGGATCCCCGGCTCTACTGTCTGTAGATCAATTTTTTACTGCCCTGGGATTGGTATATGATGACCCAGATCGGGTCTCTCTTGCTGAGACAAAATTACGTAAGATACAGCAGGGAGATCGTCCGGCAGAGGAATTTGCTTCTGAGTTTCGTAGATGGGCCACAGATACTCAGTGGAATGACCCAGCTCTTAGGAGCCAGTTTTGTCATGGGCTTTCTGATAAATTAAAAGACGTTTTGGCTCAGTATGAGTCTCCTCCTTCTCTGGAGGCTGCTATGGCCTTAGCTATCCGTACTGATAGACGGCTTAAGGAGAGGGGTGAGGTAACCCCACTCCCTGTTGTTTCTCCACCTACCACTAAAGTCCCTTATGTTGAGGTTCCCCTTGTCTGTTCGGATGAGCCTATGCAGTTGGGAGGGACATCATTTCGTAGGAGGGGATTGGCGGTACGCCGCAGGACTAGAAGATGTTTTTTCTGCGGGAAAGAGGGACATTTTGTTGGAGAATGTCCATCCCGTGCCTTGTTGAGCCAAAAGTTGCCGGAAAACTGTTAATCCCAGGTTGTGTGGTGGACGACAACCTGGGAGTATGTATTTCATCCGCCAGTTCTTCTCAGTTCCTTGTACCAGTGGAGGTGGTAGTTGGTACGAGAGTGGAGAGATTGTCTGTTCTTCTTGATAGTGGTTCCGGGGCTAATCTGGTTGACGCTCAGTTTGCTCAGGCTCAAGGTATGCATCTGAGTGTATTGGTCAAACCGATCCCTATATTCTCCATTGACGCCAGGCCTCTCGGCCAAGGTAGCTTTGTTCATGAGGTTCATAACATTGACCTTCGGGTAGGGGCAATACATAGGGAACAATTATCTTGTTATGTGTTGGAGGGTCTACCTACTCCCATTGTGTTGGGACTTCCTTGGTTGGTTAAACATAACCCTGTGATTAATTGGCAGTCCAGAGAAATAAGCCAATGGGGTGAGTTTTGCAAAAGCAACTGCATGAACACAGTCATCAGTGCGGTCGTGCCTAGTACATTGCCTCCTTTTTTGGAGGATTTTGGGGATGTTTTCTCTGAGGAGGGGTGTCAGGAGTTGCCTCCTCATCGCGTGTATGACTGCTCTATTAATCTCCTTCCTGATGCTAAGTTGCCTAAAGCTAGGTTGTATAATCTTTCTGGTCCTGAGAGGCAGGCTATGAAAGATTATATTTCTGAAAGTCTGGCCAAAGGGCATATTAGACCTTCATCTTCCCCAGTAGCCGCGGGGTTCTTCTTTGTGAAGAAGAAAGATGGAGGCCTACGCCCTTGCTTGGATTTCCGCGAACTTAATCGGATTACTGTTCGAGATCCGTATCCACTCCCTCTTATTCCTGATCTCTTCAATCAAATTGTTGGCGCCAAATGGTTTTCTAAATTGGATCTCAGGGGGGCGTATAATCTGATTAGGATAAAAGAGGGGGATGAGTGGAAACGGCGTTTAACACGCCGGAGGGACATTATGAGAACCTAGTCATGCCTTTTGGTCTGACTACTGCACCAGCAGTATTCCAACATTTTGTTAATGACATTTTTCGTCACCTTGTGGGGCTGTTTGTGGTTGTATATTTGGACGACATTTTAATTTACTCGCCAGATCTTGTGTCTCATCAGGAGCATGTGAGACAGGTGTTGCAGATCTTGCGAGACAATAAATTATACGCCAAACTGGAGAAGTGTGTATTTGCCGTACAGGAACTTCAGTTTTTGAGTTTTTTGGTGTCAGCCTCCGGTTTCCGTATGGACCCTGAAAAGGTGAGAGCAGTGCTTGAATGGGATCAGCCAGGGGATCTTAAGGCTCTGCAGCGTTTTTTGGGGTTTGCTAACTACTACCGGAAATTTATTTGTAATTTCTCATCTGTCGTCAAACCTCTCACTGACATGACAAGAAAAGGGACGGATTTTTCTAAATGGTCGGACAAAGCTTGCCAAGCCTTTTCCTCTTTGAAGAAATGTTTTGCTTCGGCACCCGTTCTCATCCAACCAGATGCATCTCAGCCGTTCATTGTGGAGGTGAATGCGTCTGACGTAGGGGTGGGTGCTATATTGTCCCAGGGTCCGTCCCCTGGTAAATGGCATCCGTGCGCTTTCTTTTCTAAGAAATTGTCGTCCGCCGAAAGGAATTATGATATCGGCAATAGGGAACTTTTGGCCATTAAGTTAGCTTTTGAAGAATGGCGTCACTTTTTGGAGGGGGCAGTCCACCGGTTACCGTTATTACTGATCACAAGAACCTGTTGTATTTGGAATCCGCTAAGCGTCTGAATTCCAGACAAGCTCGATGGTCGTTGTTTTTTACCAGGTTTAATTTTGTCGTCACTTATCGCCCGGGGTCTAAGAATGTAAAGGCTGATGCCTTGTCTCGCAGTTTCCCAGGGGCCGGGAAAACGGATGACCCGAGTCCTATCCTTCAGGAGGGGGTGGTAGTGTCGGCTGTATGTTCTGAGCTTGAGGAGGAGGTGTTAGAGGCTCAGGGGGACGCCCCTGCAGGACCTCCAGGGAGACTGTTTGTCCCAAATCTGTTGAGACAAAAGGTTATTGAGGCACATCATAATTCTGCTCTAGCAGGACATCCAGGGAGTAAGGCTACTTTAGATCTCCTTTCTCGCCGGTTTTGGTGGCCTAATGCTAATAAAGATGTTATAACTTTTCTCGCGTCATGTGGGGTGTGTGCTCGCTCTAAAACCCTCATACCCGTCCGTCTGGGACCCTTTTACCCTTGAAACTTCCGGAGCGTCCATGGACTAATTTATCTATGGACTTCATTACGGACCTTCCTCCGTCGTCAGGGAATACTGTCATACTGGTGGTTGTTGACAGGTTCAGTAAGATGGCACATTTCGTTGCTCTTCCTGCACTCCCTAATGCTAAAACTCTGGCGCAGGTGTTCATTAGGGAGATCGTTAGACTTCATGGGTTGCCTTCTGATGTGGTGTCAGATAGGGGGTCTCAGTTTGTGTCCAAATTTTGGAGGGCATTTTGTTTACGTCGGGGGATGCAATTGTCATTTTCCTCGGCTTTTCATCCGCAGACCAATGGTCAGACAGAGCGTCTGAATCAGAGCTTAGAGACATATCTCCGGTGTTTTGTCTCAGAGAACCAAGAGGACTGGTCTTCTTTCTTGCCTCTGGCAGAGTTCGCTCTTAACAACAGGCGGAGCGAGTCCACTGGTAAGTCCCCTGGTATGGTTGTCTACCAGGAATATAAAACTTAAAGTGCCCTCCTGGAAACTGGGTCCCAGATTCATCGGGCCGTACAGGATCAGTTCCATAATTAATCCTGTGGCATTTCGTCTGGACCTCCCTCCTACGTTTAAAATTCATAATGTGTTCCACAAGTCATTACTTAAAAGGTATGTGGCACCAGTCATACCGTCACCTCTACTCCTCCTCCTGTGTTGGTCAATGGTAACTTGGAATTTCAAGTATCAAAGATCATTGACTCACGTCTGAATCGCCGGTCCCTTCAGTACTTGGTGCATTGGAGGGGGTATGGTCCAGAGGAGAGGACGTGGGTCCCTGCGTCTGATGTTAACGCAGATCGTTTGGTTCGGACCTTCCACAGAACTCACCGGGCAGGCCTGGCCCTGAGGGTCCGGAGGCCCCTCGTAGAAGGGGGGGTACTGTCATGTGTGCATTGCCACGAAGATCGTCGCGGTTGCACATTTTGACTTCTCACAGCTGAGCTGCTGTTTCTTTGTGTTTGGCAGCTAGGGAGTTAATTCTGTCTGTGCTCGGTGCTGGGACTGGGTGCAGTTTCTCCCGGCTGCAATTGATTATTTGTTGATTGGTTTCCTTTAAATTCCTGGTTGTCTGCTTGGGGAGTTGCCAGTGAAACCTTCATGCAGACCACAGATAGGAATGAATCTGTATAGACTTTAGTTGTGAGCTCCTTAGTTGTTCTAAGCTCAACTTGGTTAGAGTTTATTTCCCAGACCATTTATGTTCCTTTGGTGTTTGAGTGTGTATGCAAGCGAGTGTTATCCTGTCTGTCTTATATGTCTAATCTGTGTATTTAGCTAAGATCAGCCCATATCCCTTTGGTGGTAGTCAGGATCCTTCTTAGGACTGATTACAGGGTTCAGGGTCTGATAGGAGACAGGGTTAGGTTGGTGACTTGGACCTCTGAACCATTATCAGTACCTCCAAGGTGAGGGATTAGTTAGGACCCCAGTTTAGGGTCAGGTTAGATCCCTGTCCACCTCTTTCCTGTTTCAGCTCATCAAGTCCTCAAGATTAACCCTGAGTTCAGCAGAGATCGTGTCAGGTAAATCTATTCTATACTTACATGCTGATGTTGCTATACTAGTTGTTGTATAGAGTGTTGTTCCTGTATTAATAGTTTACTGACATTGTATACATATCATTAGACAGCGTGACACATAATCATCAACATTAACAGAAATAAACACTTGAAATAGATCACTCTGTTTGTAATGACTCTATATAATATGAGTATCACTTTTTGTATTGAAGAACTGAAATAAATTAACTTTTTGATGATATTCTAATTTTGTGAGAAGCACCTGTAGATAGATAGATGATAGATAGATGCATAAATAGATACTGTAGATAAATAGATGAGATAGCACCAAAAATGGCATCAATCCGAATAAAGTGGATATTATTCAACCACATGAATGCTTTAGATATGGGTGAATAAAGTATTCCACTTTGCTCAGAATGTGATTTGGAGTGCTGACGTTTTTGTCTTTACTAGTTGAAAGGACGCCAAGGTTTTTCCTTTTTACATAGAAAGTTGAATAGACAGCAGAATGGAAACACAGATAGAAAAATGATAAATAAACAGATAGATGACCTGATGGATATGAGATAAATAGATAAATATTTACATAAACAGATATTGCCACTTAGAAGTTAAATAACTGTGGGAATAATAATGTCTGTCCTTGTTTAAAACTCCAGTCATATCTCTTTGCTGTTGGAAGCTAACGTAGGCTCATGCCGGGAATTGAACAATGTTCCTATTGGGTCCCTGCTGTGAAAAGATGCAACAGGATCATTAATCAGCCCCATCTTTCCATTATATTGATGCCTGCATTTCCTCCCTTCAGATAGATAAAATGTGTGAAGTGATTTTAACTAGGTGCTTCTTAAAGGAGCTGCCTGTAAGTGTCTATGAAAAGCATTGGTACATTTTGTATGATAGTAGTTATGTCTTTCAGTATGTGACACTGATCCTATCATTTTTAGGCTCTATACAAAAAAATGATAAATGGACAAAGAAAAAAGCGAAATTATGTCTGATAATTCAATATATGAAAATATTTATTTATTTAAGAATACACAAAATAATATAGGTGGGCAACAATTACCAGAAAAATGGGGCACAACACAAGGGACAACAGTGATTGCAGGATAATATATCAGAGCGGTAAAATAATAGTAAATATTTTAAAAAAATATTATAAATACTCAATAATAAAGATGTCATGTATATATACCGCTAAAAAGGTAAATGGAATGCAATAAAAAAGTGGCGTGTGCAAATATGAGGTATGATATAGGAGGTAAGGTGCATATGCAAGCAAATCCAAAGGGTGCAAGCCAGAACAGTAACCAAAGAATCAAATAATAATCAAGATGGTTGTATAAGTATATATTTATACTGCTGACTTGTGACCTCCGGATAATTACCTTATGCACACTTGCAGAGTCCCCAGGATGCGCCCGGCCCCGGCGCGCGTTTAGATGTCTGTCTTCATTGAGGGGGGTGTACATTAATGCAGAAGATTAGTGACAGGCATTAATACGTTTGATGTATGCATATTGTGACCACAATACAAATATTATTTATATTTGATGTCAACGCAGTTCTTGTCATTCTGTCCATCAACAGCAAAATTATAGTATTGCTGAATAGCAAAAAGCATGGTAGTGCAATTTAATGGTTATGAATGTTTTTGGTCCCAGCTTAGGATGAACCTATTTATCCTAAATGTGCACATGTCTCCATTTATAACCACAAAAATAGCAAGGTTATTGGCCATCTTAAATGTACTTTGACCTGTTTTTTCTACAGTCAGAAAGGTATGTTAAACAAGCAATGAAGATTTTAGTTGAAGGATAGTAAAACTGGTACTTCAGTAGAAGAAAATCATCAATTTTTCTATTAGATGCACACTTCTTTCTTTAAACCCCAGCTCAAGGGTAGGATGATCATCATACATGCCTAGGATGATGAATGGCATAATCAGGTTGTCTGCTGCCACCACTAGAGGGAGCTTTCTGTATACATCAAACTCAGAAATAGCTCAGTATACAGTAAACTCATAAGTTCCCCTAGTGGTGGCAACATGCAAGTAAAATTTAATCATATAACTATATTTATGTTGTGTTTCACAAAAATGTTGCTTTATTGATTGCAAAGGTATATAATAAAAATTAATCAGCACAGAAAATTGGTGGTAGACATTCACTTTAATGTTCACCAGCTTTAACCTCTTGAAAACTTTAAGACATCCTTTTTTCCAACCTATTAAAAAGGTGTCAGCTTTCCCCCCCCTCCGATAGCAAAGCCTACCGGAAGCAAATATAGCTGGAATAATTGTTTCTACATTACAATCACACCCAATGGACACAACACAAATCCACTGCAAGGTATCATTAGCAGCCCTCTAATAATTAATTGATGCTCTTCCTATATCCTGATCCAAACAGTAAGGTTATTAAGGGATGAGACCAGCATCAGTTTTCTTGCAGGCAGACCTGGCATCTTCCAGGAGAAGCAGCCGGCTTTGAGTCAGCTCCATTAGGTATTGTCTAGAGTCTGCACCCTCATTTATTTGCATCAATAATACATTTGAAGGATTTATCTAGCTTGCAAATGTGAATTCATTTATTGGTCCAATAAGCAAGAAAGAGCTGTGACAGAGCAAGACTCGCATTTTACAGGCTGACTGGTGTACTGGGGACAGCTCGTGCAATGTGTGCAGACTTCATCAAAAATATTTACATAAGTGCAATAGGTCCGCTTTCCATGAAATGAGTTTGTAATTGTACAAACCAATAACACATACAAATGCACAGTTTCTATTAAATATTGAGTATGGGGAGTTGAAACCTCTGTCTCTCGCCCTCTCTCAATTCCATTGCTCAATGCATAAGAAATAACTGTAGGAGTCTTTTTGCAAGGCTCAAGAATCAGACATCAGAGCCTACTTGACTGTGAAGTGCTGATATTATATCTCCAAGAATCGGCAGCAGACTTTTGAAAGCTGATATTTACAGCAACGCCGAACAGCTGTACAATTTCATCTTGAATGGATCCCTCGGAGGGCACCCTGCCTCTTCCCAATTTGACTGTGACTGAAAGAGCGAAGTACTCAATAGAACGGGAAATAAGGGAAAGAGCCGTGACATAGTCTAAAGGCACGCAACGCCAAACTTCCAATTAACGAGGGTTTTCCGCTTACAGTTGGTTTTAGAAAAAAAAAATTCAAATATAAAGAGTGGGGGGATTAATTGGTGGGATGGTGCCAAGTGATTTATGAAGAGCTGAGATTGAGAGTATGGTAGCCAAAGGAGGTGACCAAAAACTTAGTATCATATACAGAGTCGCTGTACCTCCGATTCTTGTGAGATAAATTAGTTTATTGATAGCTTCCAGAAAACAGGTGAAAGTCTTAATATTAACATCTGAGAACTTAATAGAGGGGATTTGGACCCTTGAAGGGCATTGTTTCTTGGCAGTTATCAAGAATCATCTCACAAGTATTGGATTTACAGCGCCTCTGTATTTGATACACATCTTTTGGTGACTTCCTTTGGCTACCATAACCTCTATCACTAAGATATTATTATGTTTGACAAAGGAGACATGATCAACGAGGAGACGTGGACCAACAAAGAGACATGGACCAATGAGGAGACATGGACCAATGAGGAAATGTGGACCAACAAGGAGACATGGACCAATGAGGAGACGTGGACCAACAATGAGACGTGGACCAATGAGGAGACGTGGACCAACGAGGAGACGTCGACCAACGAAAAGACATGGAACAACAAGGAGACATGGACCAACAAGGAGACGTGGACCAATGAGGAGACATGGACCGATGAGGAGACGTGGACCAACGAGGAGACGTCGACCAACAAATAGACATGGACCAACAAGGAGACATAGACCAATGGGGAGACATGGACCAATAACGAGACTTCGACCAATGAGATGACATGGACCAATGAGGAGACATGGACCAACGAGGAGACATGGACCCAGGAGGAAACATGAACCATCGAAATGCATCGTAAGTAGATTGTTTCACAACCATTGAATGTAGAGCATCTCTGTACAGTATATGATACTCATTTTTGGTGACCTCCTTTGGCCACCATACTCTCTATCTCTCTTATCTCCAGTGATGTTGGCACCCCAAATTCAGAGTGATCTGAGTATTGACAGGACTCATCCAAGTATTGCGACAAATGTAAACGTGTGTGCGCACCGATACACAACACAATAGGGTGAGCATCCATACATTTAAAGACATACTAACCCGATGTAACGCCTGTGCCTTTTTCTTTCCGTTTTGGTTCTCCAAGCTACAAAACCCTAAAACGTATTATGAAGAGCTGAATGACTGAGACCGAATGGTGGCTACACATGACCTGCCTAGTAACACAGCCAGTTGTATGAGGTTGTTAGGAAGAGGGTCCTCAGTAGTTTGTCTCAGATTACATAATGATTTCACAAATCCATGGTACTTAAGGGGTAATATGTCTCCATATGCAGAGTGACATGCCTGACATGCCAGTGTAAGGAGACTTGTTCACTGTGCAATGCTCCTCTGGGAAATTAAATATGTAAATTGGCTTTTATCCAAAGTCATATGGCAAGGCACGTTAATGGATCAATATTGACATTTAGTATTGCTACTTCCAATAGGTGCGTGAACAAAGGATTTGTGGACATTCCGTGCTGCTGGCCGGTGGAAAGGCACGTCCAGGTTCAAACAAAATAGGTTTGTGTTTTTTATTGTCGACGCGTTTCGAAGTTTGCATACTTCTTCAGGACAAAAGAACAATATTCAAGCAACACAAGTCAAACTTTGAAACGCAACGACAATAAAAACAGCAAACCTATTTTGTGTGTACCGAGACTTGCCTTTCCACCTACCAGCAGCGTGAAACATCCACAATTCCTTTCTTCGTGTATGTATCTAGTCTGATGACCTGTGGACCTGCAGCAGCTGGGATTCTATAGTTTAACCTTGTTGTGTGAGCACAATCAAACCAGGTTAGCATAACCATTTTTATTCTATAAAATGTATACCGGATAAGACCCTATTGCGTTTTTCCTCTGATCTCCAGTCCTTTTATCACTTCCAATAGGTGGCGGTAGAGTTCAAGTCCTCTTCCTCTCGGCAGAGGCCATTTACAAATCCATGGTAAAGCTGAACATATACATCAGCTGTCAGCCATCTCTGCTGTTTCCCTACATACGTGCACCCTCAGCAGAATGTTCACATGAGATAAAGGGAGTTAGGGGAGTTCTCTGATGGATTTCTCCGGCAGCGGCTTATCCTTCTATGAATAAAATATTTGGGCATATGAAATCCAACTGACCAGTTCCTATCTCCCCCAGTAGCTGCTGTCTTAGGAGGGTTGGAAGGTCCCCATGAACAGATTTTATACAGCTCTCCAATGCATTAAGAAACAAGCATGGTTACCAACAGGACTGACCCTCCATATGAAACCCTAGTCCAAGCACTGAGAGCGGTGGCCTTAAGACCACCCCGACACTTTGATTGACAGCTCACTCTGCACACATGCACTGCAGGGCGAGCTGTCAATCAGAGTGCAGAGGTGGGCTTATGGCAGTGACTGTAGCCAGTATGGCCACGCCTTTACAACTGAAAGCCGACAGCCCCCCGGGAGAAATAAAGTTAATTTCTCCTAGTATACCTGCTCTCAGTAACGCGGCCTGACAGTTTTAGAATGCCATTAACCTGCAGATTAACCCTATACTTGCAGGTTAATAGCATTTGAGGACATGACTAGTTTCCTTTAATATCTAGGGACTCATGTATTTTTCTGTTATATAGCTTTACACAAAAAAGTCACCCATAAAAGTTTATACCAATATTTCCAATTTTACACACATGTATTTGAAAAAAAAAATATATTTTTCTGCATGACTCCATAGTACAGATACATGTTCCACCAAATGCATGAGCTTGAAAGCTGAGGTGAATTTGCTATGCATAAAGGGCACAGTCCCGGTTTTTGGCACCTTTCACAGACATCAATAAAAGAGATGGCCATTTGTCATGATTTACTATACATAGTTAATATAGGTTAGATATCAACTGAATCAATGGTCAATTATAAAATATATATACAGTAGTAATGTGTGAATGTGCTCAGTTAATGTGTTATCTGAGCATGCTCGGGTGCTAACAGAGTGTTTTTAGCATGCTCAAATAATATGTTAGAGTCCCTGCGGCTCCATGTCTCGCGGCTGTTGAACAGCCAAAACACGTGCAGGGATGGCCTGTTTGTTAGGTAATACCTGCATGTGTTGCGACTGTATAACAGCTGCGGGACATGCAGCCGCGGGGACACGAACAGATTATTCGAGCACGCCAAAGACACTTGTTTAGCACTAGATCATGCTCAGATAACACCTTATCCAAGCACGTTCACTCATAGACAGGCTAAATCCACCATGAATGGAGCTGCTCTATATCTATACATAGCAAGCAGAGGCAGTCCAGGCAGAGTCACCTGCTTATATGGCACCCAAGTATTTCCAAGAACTAGTATATTGCCAATAGATCCAATTCATATAAGCATCATAATTATGCTCAGTGAAAGAAATGTATATATTTTATTAGATTATTATTGTTGTTATTATCATTAATAATAATAATAATAATGATAGCCTTGTTATTTTATTTTATTATCACTCTAATATTATTATCATTATTTGTATATTATTTTATTATTATTATCCTTTTTATAGCTTTCTGTTTTTTTAATCTTTTTTTCTAGATCTAACTAAGCTTTAATAACTTTGAAAATAGCGCAATAACATCCAAATATCAGCAGATGAAAGTAACCCTGTGGATTGTGAGTTAATAACACCAAATATTTTCCCGAAATATTGCTGAAACTTGGCATTGTCACGGAGGAAGTGCTTGTCACTCTTGTCTATTTTCAACTTCACTGACTATAAACTATGTATAACACGCACTTCCATCTTGTGGATACATAACTTTTATTTTGCCGGAACAGGGGAGGTATACGATACAAGCTGTCAAACATCACGTTCTGTAGCTTCCATTGATTGGGAGCAGAGGGAAAAAGAAAATGAATCCTATTTAGTATGATAGAGCATCAATTAATTCTAGACCAAGCCTGAATGTGAAATGACAAACATCTAACACATCCCCCAGCTGTTATTTATGCACATATCACTCTTTACAGCACAGAGTTATTATTTGCCAACATGGATTGGAAAAAAAGATAGGAAATTCCAGGTTGACTTCTGCAACATCTATAGAACTATAAAACCTTCTTCTTTGCTCTTTGTATAAAAAAAAGGGAAAGCAGGGAATAGAACAAAGAGTGTGGCTGTGAAGCCATTGATTTAACAAGGGCTGTCTCTTGAGAATGTCGTGATGAAGATTTCCAGTGGTGGAAGAGGCTTGTCGGCTCTAGAAAGTTTCGTAGTTCACTTATGTTTGGAATCAGTGGCGGGTCAAACTCACAGAGCTCCGCTAATGTTCTGGTAGGTCACCATGACGTATCACATGATGCTTCCATGAATGTGGTTCATTAACAATCCAATTGCCCCATACAAAAGAATGAATGAAGCCGAATTTACCATGACCACCATCAGCAAAGTGAGGTCAAGAAATAAGAAAGTTTTGATTTTTCTACACGGACTTTCAGTGCTCCATCAATAATTATGCTCAAGAGTTGGGCATATCTTTGATAAGAGTTGAGCTCTTATCTTTCACACTCAAGTATTTAAACAATGGCGGTGACATCCTCAGCTAGTAGACCCTTAGATGATGTTAAATTATTACAATAGTAGTTGGAGCTATACGCGGTCAACTCAGAGCGAATATAGTGGAAGTGAGCAACAGGGTTCCTCAGAACCCCATTGTCAGTATTGGTGAAGGTCCCAATGGTTGGACACATAGGAATTGATAAGTTGCTCCCTATCCTATCAATAACTTGGTACAACTCCTTTAAGGTTCCATGAATGGCCATAAACAAGCAAGTTCAATGACCAACACATGTACAATGTACACTGTGCAAAGTCTGAAGAGGGGGCTGGCTGATACAGGGCTCCTGAATCCAGTATGTCATGCCATGTGCCCAGGTATGGACTGGGGCTGAAATTCAGCCCTGGCATTTGAAATCACTCAAGTCCATGCTGTCCCCGTCCCCAAGTACCAGATGGAATATATTACTAATATTACCCTGGATGGAGGAAAGGAATATTTACTACAAGAGCAATATGTCTAATGATACCCATGGCCTGCTGGGGTAAGTGACGGAGTTAGTGCTCCGTTACAACTCTTAACAGTATGGGTGTCTTGAGAACACCGATTCTGCTAACAACTCACCAAACAAGGCAGCCCACGACCAGACAGGCCCTTCTGGCATTTGTCCATGTGCCCCTAGACCCTGCAGAAGGCACAACACAGCATAGAACTACGTCCGGTGTTTCTTTAACCGCACATTGACTTGATAAAAAAAATTCTGTGGAATGTGAGATAAACAAAATGTCAAGCAAGCATCGGCTGTAAAATATATTGCTCAGTGAATTGGGATGTGGCACTGACTTCCATAAAATATTGCAGCGCACAGACGGAGATGTCCGACTCGGTTACATTCTTACGATTCGGCTTACCTTTATGCACATAATTAGGTTTAAAGTTTGTGCAATGGAAAACCTAAATGTAGAGGGGTAGTGAAGGGGAAGAATGGGAGCACACTTTCTTGGAGTAACTTGCAGACATTCCAAGTATTTCTCTTCTTTTCATAAGTTGAGTATAAACACTTGGTTTTAGTTGTTGATCATGATGGCTTCTCCTACTGCTGTTGGGTCCAACAAAGGATCTAGGAAATGTTCGGACTATAAAGCTGGTTACCAATATCTTGGGGTCAAAGGCAAGAGTTTTAACAGGTCAAGTTTTACATTAGATGGTAATTGTATGGTATGCTCACCCCAATAGAGTGCACACCGCACTGTGATACAGTGTACCAGTCGCTACACAATGGAGTATTCTCCAAATATAACAGTCCCAATTATTAGCTACAAAACAAAACAAAAAAATAAACTAAGTGTTTAGAATAATACACCCTGCTCCCAGGATTCATTACTGGTTAGATTGCATTCTAAATACACAGGAGGCTTTTGCTTTAATATTACAAAATGAGAGAGAATTTGTGCCACAATCTATCAGAATATTCTAATCTAATCACATCTAAAGTTATTGATCTCATCAGTAAACTGCTATGTGCATGTGTCAGAGGTTGTCATTACTACTTCCACTATTACGCCACGGTCAATATCAACCAATCCAAATGGTTTAAAATCAAAACAAATCAATCAATAAAATTGACAAATAAGAAATATCCCAAGAAAACATGTGACATTAATAAATGATTCTGTTCAAAATGTGAATAGTTTACATCCATCAATTACAGTTTACTTGGAATGTCAGTTATATTCTCTCAGGGACGTAATTACCTATTATCTATCTATTATCTTTCTATCTATTATCTATGTCATAGCTATCTATCGGTCGTATCTATTATCTATCTATTACAATAATAGATAGATAATAGATACGATCGATAGATAGCTATGACATAGATAATAGATAGAAAGATAATAGATAGATAATTATCTATCTATCTATCTATTTATCTATCTATCTATCTATCTATTTATTATCTATCTATCTATCTATCTATCTATCTATCTATCTATCTATCTATCTATCTATCTATCTATCTATTTATCTATCTATCTATCTATCTATCTATTTATCTATCTATCTATCTATTTATCTATCTATCTATCTATCTATCTATCTATTATGCATCTATGTATCTATCTATCTATCTATCTATCTATCTATCTATCTATCTATCTATCTATCTATCTATCTATGTTTCTGTCTGCTTATTTATCTTATTTGTCTGTGTATATCTACCGTATTTGTATCATCTAAAGCAGAATTTTCTCCATTTTATGAAAATGTGTCTGCATAGGTAGCTTATTCCAGAATTGCCCCATAAGCATCTTCTTTTCTTTTTCTGCTGAATTTGATCTACAGTACATAAAAGCATCTGTTATATTCTGCGCAGTCACATATCGATGTGTTATAAAACTATCGCTGTTGGATCAGAACTACACAAACATAAACAAAGCAGCCACTTACAGCTAATCCGATATAGCAGAGCTCAATGAGTAAATCATCTAGTAATTCCTGGCTTCCTTTCACACACAGATAGTGTTAAATGATATACAAAAATAACCTCCTCAAATAGGAAGGAAACAGGGTCTCTAGCGCCACCTATGGGACGTGGCAATTCTAAAAGTCAATATCGATCCTGTAAAGTACCTTTCCACATGGTAAGTATAAATTTCTTATTATAAGGGGTTTTCCCTATAAATGAAATCAAACCACGCTAACCACTAGACAGGCCTGTGATACAATTCATTGAAAGGGTTATTCCTATCTTCTTACATGGGTATTATTGGATTGTGCTTGTAAAAACAAAAACTTTTGCCATTTATTATTCCTTATAAATTGTATATGCAAATTGCCTCTTCAAAGAGGACTTGAACTCTATAGCGCCACCTGCTGGAGGCAGTGATCCTACAAGTCACTATCGACTCTTTAACGAGTCTTGCAGTATGACTTAGGATAAATTGTAGTTGTTCTTGAGATTTTAACACATTTCTTTTTTTTGTGTACACTATTGCCCAGGTGACTGACCACCACTGTTGTCTACAATTGGTAGCTGAATATGCGCAGTGCTTACAAGCTCTTTTTTAATCATCTTGTAAGCGCTGCTTTGAAGCTGTCTGGGATTGGTGGAGTGCGCTGCTACTTCCTAATCCCTGCCAGCTTCACTGCAGCACTTACAAGCTCGTCAACAGCAGCGGTTGGTCTCCTAGGCAACATATTATAAACAAAAGAAAAGAAAACTTTTAAAACCTCAAGAACATCTGCAAATCTATCTATGATAAAGGGAATAAGCCATGAAAGGTTAACATTTCCATTTCCAAGACTATACATAAATGGGTTTGCACCACACCCCCGCCTCAAGGATGACATCCAGGTCTGGTCCGATTTTCGCGGACTGTTAGAATGGAGAAGGTGGAGAATTTTTATTCTTTTATTTAATTTTAACAAGAAAATTGGATGACACTCATACCTCACTCCGATAAGAAATATCTCATAAGCAAAAACATTCGGATGTCTGAATGAAGCTTGAGGAAGAGAGGATGGAAGCATGTATTCCTTGCTTAGGAACCCGGCCACTTCTGCAGAGGTAGCCAGTATTCTAGGTAGCCAGCTGTACACAATAGAATTAAGTCTCTCCATTCTCGAGAACGTTGAGGAGTTTTTTGTTTTTACAAGCACTTTACTCATTAAACAAGAATGAAACAACCACTTAAACTCTGGTGTACCTACACCAATTTCTGTGCCATAGTGTTTAGGCGTCCTTCCCCTGACACTCCGGTAATGCTGTGTGTTTTCATGCCTCATCAGGACTCATTTTTAGTCTTAACTATTGACTTGGATAAATAGAGGATAATTGTTTTGTACTGTCTGATTATTTTACAAAAGAATATAACACCGATCATATTATCTGATTGCTTATCCCTTACTAATACTTGAGTGCACAATCTCCGAAGGATTATCCTAAATTTATTAGTTGAGTCTGGGAATATTCTAGAAATAAACAATAAACATATTCTAGAGACATTATATTGGTAGGAATATTATTATTTAATAGTAACCCGTCACTTGCCATAAATATGTATTTTGTAATCTCTCCTGTTCTCCTGAACCTGGCGTTGTCTTTCTTTTGTTCCTGCTCCTCTCCGTTCCAAAGATATGGCCTCTCTTCCCTGTATGTAAATCTAGACTTGTTAGCCAAGTGGGTGTGGTCCTCTGCCTTTTTCTGTGTGTGAGTTCATGGCTAACATACTAGATTTACATACAGGGAAGAGGAGGCCATATCTCAGAAACTGAGGAGCAAATATACATAGAAAATAACCACAGATTTAGGAAAATATTAGTATTTACACCAGGTAAAAAAAATACATATCTACGGCAAGTGATAGATCCTATTTAATCAGGGCAGATCTGCAATACCAGAGAAAACCAGTGGACAATGGGGGCACTGTTTGTGAAAATAATTTTTCTAATCTAATACAAGTATCACTCCTCCATGACATTTATTACAGTCTCATAGATGTCCCAGGGACGCTGTACTCAAGACATAAACTAATGGATGTTACATTATGATTGATGACAGCACTGAGCTAACTTTCTAGGTTCATGTGTAGCGTTATCAAAATTGGGTTGTAAGTATCCATTCCAAACTATTTATGTAGGATGAAACAAACTTAGATTGTGGAACCAACTGTTGACTACCAGTAAAGAAAGTAAGTTAGATAACGTCAGCCATAATTTCATTTATTTGTTACAGATGTGTTCTTCCTTACCTTTCTTTAAAACACCCCAAAAATGAATGGTACGAGAAGACCAGCTTTAATTTAAAAAATAACTTTGTGATACTCTGTTTGGAGATGTTTATGCTATAGGTGCCTCTATGTAGCCACACAGTGATTGTGAATTGAATTCCCGCCTATCAGTTTGTTATCATGTCATGATTATTAGTGTTGATCGAGCAGTGAAATGCTTGAGTGCCTGGTACTCGACTTGAGCAGGTCAGACGCTCGGACCGGCTCAACTCCAGTAGCGAACATAATGGAGGTGAATGGCAAACTTGAACAATGGAAGGAAAGTGGACGGAAAAATTGTCTCAATTATGGGTATCCGATGTCTCGAGCAACACATGATTGCATTTGTATCGGGAAAAAATAAATATCCTTAAAGGGTTATTGGCCCCCTCCCCAAAAAATAAATTCCCTTCGAGAAAATTATATCAAAGGCTTTTACCCCAGAAATGAGTTATCCCCTATCTTGTGGATAAGGAATAACTTGCTGAGCGGTTAGGGTCCATAGAATCGGTGTTAACTTTCTGATCACTTTCTGACCACCCAGACCCCCCAATGATCCTCCTGATAACGGAACTGCAGAACCCCAAGAATGGAGCTATGAAACTCCATCTTGAATGGAGCACAGGCGCTCATGCTTGACCTCTACTCCCTTCCACATCTTTCGGGACTGCTAAGAAATACCTGTCCTGTGGTTGTCAATTTCCAGTAGTCCCAGTCACAATGAACGGAGGGGAGTCTGAGCTTGCGCACCTCTCGATTCAAGGCAGGGGCTGCAAACCGGTGCTTTTGGGGTTCCAAAGCCCCAATCGTGAAATTGTATGAGTTTCCAATTGTAAAACCCCCACATCGATCAACAAGTTATCCAATATCCTATGTATAAAGAATAACTTGTTTTTTGGGGAATAACTCTTTAACATTATTTGTATTGCTTCTATATAACTAACTTGATGTTACTATATTACTCATTTTTGTTCCAGACTATAACAAGGCTAATGTATTGAATATACTAAGAAATATTCCTAGTTATCATCCTAATTTGACAAGGCAGACGTGATATACGAAGATAACACTCATCAGAAAGTTTTATATTAAACATTCCGCTAAAATTAAAGTTAAAAAAATCTGCAGAAATAATAAGAGGATAGAAATATTCACGCTGCTGACCATAATAAATGTTAAGACATAAGGGAGCCCGAGACGGCAAATTGTTTTCGAAGCCTTTAGATGAAGAGTCAGTCAAATATCAGCACTGCTCATGAAGCCACAGCCATGATGACTAAAGCCTGGTGGGAGATGAATGTTGTACTTTACATGCACTGCATCTTTCTTTTATATTGTTTTGAAGTGCTTTGAATGTACATTATTTTCTCATTTTGTTACAAGTTATTGCAACGAAACACATGAAATTACGCTGAGAAACAACAAACTGCTTTTGTTAACTTGCAATCTCCATACAAATTATCTAGTTTTCAAACACTTGCTCTTTTTTTTTATTCCAGCCATGAAACCCTTTAGGGAAAGAAGAACATTAATCTGACTTTGTCAAGGGCAGCACTTAGTTATTCCTATACATTCGTGATAAAGGTCATAAATATTACTTCAGGCAAAGGGAACTTTTGTGAGTCTATGAAATAATAACATTCACAGCACTTGTAAAATGCAATTAGCATACGTCTTACTTGTTCGCAAGCAAATAAAGCTTATATTAGTACATTCGACAAAAGTTTTCAAATGTCTATAGAAAAAATGGAACTAAAGGACAAATTGTTACTGGATGAATGAGAATTTATTTATTTATTTTTATTACATTTTTGAGACTTTTGTTTAATCACAGAGCTTTATACCCAGGCTGGTTTATAGCTTGAAATTCAACCAGGTGTCAATGTACCAGACTGGAGGAGAATGGAGAGCCTTCCAATAGGCAGGGAAGACAAGGCGGGACGTGATGAGGAAGCCCTGAAGAGGTAAAAAGAAGTGACATGCTCATTATTCGGGTGACTCCTGCTGGGAAGCCGTCCGCTCTCTGTACTTAATAGTATGGAGTGAATGACGCCGGTGGCAGAATCATAATAAGGCGACACAACTAAGAAATCCATCCGAGAAAAATTGTCCATTAGACTAATCACACTCTGATCAGAGTTTGATCAGAGTGTGATCACTGTGTGATAATAAAAAAAAAGTTTCTCCATCTTCTCCATTCTGTCAGTCCATAAAAATTGGACTGCACTCAGATGTCATCCGAGTGTGTCCTGATTATTTTCATGGACCCGTAGACTCAAATGGCTAAGTGCGCTTCAATTATCAGAGGCAAATCAGACAAAATCACGGCCTCATTGAATAATATTGGACAGAGTGCGATCTGATGTTTTGACGGATTACACTCGGACCAAAACTACGGTCTGCATGAGTCCAAAGAGGGACAGCAAAGCCGCAGGCAAATCCACCTCTGAAAAATGACCTTTTCCTGACGTGGCGGCGCCTGAGAAAGCTCAGCGGCTGCGTCAGCGCCTAAATGACACTGTGCAGACATACTCCCAGGATATGGACACACGGAGACTTCTTGCAGAGTTTTTGGAGCAGGACCTCCAAGTTTTTGAGGAGTTTTGATTTTCTGAGTAGGGTATGGAGAGTTCCCACTTTGTTTGTGCTCCATAACCTCCTAAAAAAAACTCAGTATGCACATGCTCTGAGGCTTGGGTGTGCACATATCCAAGAGAAGAGATCAGTGAATTTGTTTGGATTTTGTCCCCGAATCTGATTTTGATATATTTGGGCCATATTCGAACACTATTCGGGCTGAATCTATGTTTTATGATCGGTTCCGAACATATTCGGTAATTTCTACTCCCATTGGCTCTAATGACGTTCGGCTGTGTTCAACGAATATTGCAAAAACAATATTTGATTCCGATCGTATTCGGAACCGAATCCGAACAAATTCGCTCATCTCTACGCAAGAGTAACAGTTTTTGTGCTGTTTTCTGGAGTAAATTTTTTTAAACTTTTTCACCCCAGATCACAGCACATTTCTAAAAAGTGGTTGGAGCTTTGGCCAGTTACTTCAATCTACCACAATATTTCAGAATCTTTTTCGAAAAAGGTATTTAATGAAGTTTACATTGTGACTGTAAGCAGACAATAGGGTTCCTGGTAATTATTTTCATTAATTAGGTAGAAGGGTTAATAAAGTAATGAAAAGTAGTAGCAGAGGAGGATGTGATCGTCACCACCATGATATAAGTTTATCCAGTTGGTTTTATTAATAAGGGATTTATAATACTGGTGTTATGCAGCATACACAAGAATTAATGTTCTCCCCGCTGATTAATGATCGCCCTGCAACTAACCATTGATTTAAACTTAAGATAAACAGTCTTTGTGTGACGGCTCCACAGGCTAAGTAATTATTGGTAGTAAACATTGAATAAAGACACTGGACTTTCTGGGAGACTTCAATAAGAAATGACTGTGTAGTTTACAAAATATTATAAGTGTAAAACTATCTACATTAAATATTTATGCTTCATAAATTCTCCCTCAAGTGAGTTTTTAGACCGTTAGCCAGAGTCCGTTACTTGTTATATAAGGACAGGTTTTGTCTACGGTATACGGCCCATGATGACGTTTGGACATCAGAGAGTTAGGACCTCCTTCTATGAAATGGAACTAAAAATCTTTAGCTCCGATGACAGTTTTTCATAAAACAGTTTGAAAAGTCACCAAATTTTTGCACAAAAAATTTACAACTTTTGTTATTTTCACGCAGTTCTGCCAAAAGTGGTGGGACGGGATGAGGCTATGCACGCCCATCAAATTAATCAAAAGTGGCTGTGTTCTTTTATTTCAGAAGTGTTACTCCAGTCCCAGACTGACATAACATTTGTGCCCGGGAGCAAGGAGGCGCATGACACAGATTAGGTGCCCTGAATTGATTATGTGGCATGTGCCTATTAATGAATTTGGTGTATCTTATTCCAGCACACACCCTTAAGAAGACTGACAGATGAAACTCCAGTCTCAAAGAATCAGGGCCTTTATGTTAGTAGCTCCTGCACTGCTGGACTTGGCTTGAGTATATATTACATTAATTTGTGCAATTTTTCCTGCTGAGGACCCCGCTGAGGTTAGCATACTGAAGCACCTTGTTTTCTCCACAATAGGGAACATCATCTACTGATCTGATTGGGATCTATCAATCTCTGGGTCACAGGCGACCATCGTAGTTAAGCCCATGCTGGGAAAGCAAGAGCTGTCTCAGACTAAACCTGATATCTTAGGGGTATTCCCTTCTTAGACATACATAGCATATTTATAGGATGTGCAATAAATGTATGATCGATGTGGTCTAGAGCTGACATTTGGGGTCTAGTACCTTCACCTATCTGAAAAACAGGGCAACTAGATCTCCCATAAAAGTCAATGAGTAGAGCCACACAGCCAGGATTGAGATTGATGAGGGCCACAGACTGGGGACCTGCATTTATGAACATTTATGGCATATACTGTACTATGGATAAACCATAAATGTCTGATCTGGCAATACCTTTTTAAGGGTACCAAAGGCCCATCTGTCACCTAAAAAGTCCTAGTATGTATGGCGTGTGGAAGCTATGAGATTTGTAACTGATTTTATAGTTTGCCCTATAGATGGTAATTTATTGGGCCCATTTTGTGCCCAATTCATCTATTGTTTAAAGGGGATGACAACTATCAGGAAATCAGGCTTTACCGAACCTCCTCCACTGAGTCTCTGTCGCTGCTATTGGTGTCCAACATTAGCTGCATTCGAGACATCACGAAGACAGATCGACAGCCAATTAGTGAGCTCATTGTTCCAAGGGAGGAGTTCTGACTACACAGGCAGAGACACTGAGCTCCCCAATTGGCTACTGCAATCACTGTCAGACTGAAGAACATTGGGCCCACTGGAGGATTTGATTCTGAGGGCCCACCTTTCTCCCCCACTGAAGAGCCTCATAGCAAATGCAAGGTTTGCACTATGAACTCTCCTACATGTGAAACCAGGGCCCACCGGAAGATTCTTCGGTTCTCAGGTGGGCAAGTCCAATCCTGACTGCAATACTGAACACTGGGACTAACGCCAAAGACTCAGCTTTGGACCTGGGGATTGTGAAAAAAGAGTTTTGTTTTTTTAAATGACACATTGCAGGGCTCAAAGATGCTTTTCTGAAAAGGGACAAACCCTTTAAGGATGCCCCAAAAAAGTGCACAGTTTATATAGGATTGCCCTCGTTTGTTCAAAAATAAGAAAAATATTTGACTCCCAAAAAAACGTTCCCATGACATAAGCTTCATGTTTAAAACTCCATTGAAACAATCTTCCTTTTACTTTCCTCAAAACTGACAATTAAATTGTCATTTCACATATGACAAATCTGATGTAGAGCGGCTCCGGCTCCTTCCCGCTGACAGCCGTATGCAAATCTCAAACACTTATTTTGAAGGATCAACAATAGCCTAACTGCAAACATTAGTCCAATAATATTACTCCGAGCCTTACAATTTATAAACTATCTGCAACATTTAATGCTATCCAGATAATTTATGTACAATAAATGTCAAGCTTGGAATATTTGAACAAATGTATATTCATTAAGAGGAGCATCTGCCTCCTCCCCAAACCTAGGTGAGGAGATAGAGTAATACTGTGCAATGGTAAAAGTATTAGCGAAGGAGGCAGATTAACTGCTATACTCTTCCGAGGCCCCTGATTGTGGGTTGCTAAGCAACCTGCTAATTGTACTCCCCGGAGCACTTGCTGAAGTTGTAAGACCCACGCTTTGTGGTTGCTATGCAACGTGGATTCTTACTATGATCGGACTATAAAACAAATGTGTGTAAAATTGAGGGGCGGAAAATAGACATTCACGAATGTACTAGGCATTTCACATCACATATGTGACCTTACTTTCATGACGGAGTGTGAAAGCATCATTACAGATTCTGTACACACTCGTTGCTGTCTAACGGGAATTCCTTTTTTAATTGCTAGCCATATTGTTCAATGGGCCATAATATTTCTTACTACACCCTTATAGGGGTCTACTAGGACTTAATATTGATCAGTGTGTGCTAGGTGGGGGCTCCATATGATGGTGTATGATCTATGACTTCCATGGGTTTGGCCAGATAAAACCTCATGTATATTGACTCTGATAACAATTTTGGCCTATCTCAAAGTGAAGCCATGTTCTCTTTGTTGCAGATTTCTGCACCATTTCTGTACCTATTAGGCCACGTTCACATGTTTAGTATTTGGTCAATATTTTACCTCAGTATTTGTAAGCCAAAACCAGCAGTGGGTGATAAATCCAGAAGTAGTGACGTGTTTCTATTATACTTTTCTCCTGATTTTGGCTTAAAAATACTGATGTCATGTACTGACCAAATTCTGAACATTTGAGCATGGCCTTGGGTGACTTTTGAGTGCGATACTTTTTTGACATGCGTTTTAATCACATTTTAGACATACCTCCTGCAAATCTTGGTCACTCCCTGGCCACACCCCAATCTATGCCCATTTACCATTTTGTTCTACCACAGCAAGAGGAGATGATAGAGGGGCGCTGGCAGTGAGGGGCATTCAGCAGATGCACGAGATTGCAGGGTGTAGACCCAAATCCTGGTCTGTCCACTGAATCCAGCCTGGTTGGGAATAGAGATGATTGGAATGATTTACAGGACTCAGGTCCATTATCTACATCAGTGTTATCTGGCAGCTGGACTTGAGGCCCACAAATCTCCTACCATTTGGCATCCCCGATGCAGCTTTTGATTATCCAGAGCTGGAGCAACGTCATCTGTGCGTCTTGCTCATCTTTAGGCTGGTCTCAAATGTCCAAATATTTCCGGTACCGGAAAAATCGGTACCGGAGATATCCGTGTGTATACGTGTTACATCCGTGTGGCACACGTGTGGCAACCGTGTGCCACATCAGAACCACACGGACGGCCGCTGGGGAAAAAGCACTACAGTAAGCGCTGTTCCCCTGTCTGTGGTGCTGAAGCCGGCTGTCATTATTCTCTCCTGCTCTGCCGGCAACAGCGAGCAGGGAGAATGAATTAAAAACAAACCGACGTGGGATCCCCTTTAGTTTTTGAACCAACCCAGCAAAACTATACAGGTGCGGGCTGTTATTCTCAGGCTGGAAAGGGGCCATGAATATGGGTTCCCCAGCCTAAAAACAGCAGCTCGCAGCTGGCCAGAATAGGCACATCTATTAGAAATAGACAGTTTTATAATTTGTCCAACATACCGCTATTGTGTCAGGGAGGTATGTCTTCTCGCCCTGTGTCAGCGGTATCAGCGGTGTCAATCATCTCCCTCTAGCGTCTGTGCGCTGCCTCCTGTGTTCCTGTTACATGCCCGGTGCCTGCGCTCTGCCTACATTTCTCGGCCATGCGCCATGCGTGCTGGCCAGGAACTTACATCAGGCGAAATGTTGGCAGAGCGCAGGCGCCGGGCATGTAACAGGAACACAGGAGGCGGCACACAGATGCAAGAGGGAGATGATTGACACCTCTGCCTCTGAGTGCTGGCACTCACAAAAGATGTAACCTTATAGGTTCATGGCATGCACCCCTTAACATCCAATGACAGGCAAAGTCTGTCATTGGACGCCTTCCTCTGTTTGGTGCAGGCTCCAGCTATGAGCCCGCACCTTTTCCGGCACATGACAGCTGATCTGATCAGCTGACATGTGCCCCTAACAGCCGCAGGTGGAATTGCAATCCACCCACAGCTGTTAACATGTTAAATGCCGCTGTCAAACTCTGACAGCAGCATTTAACATGCACGTTCAGTTAGCGCATTATTACCTCCTCCCATTTGCACTCGTGTCACATGACTGCGGGTCGCCAATGGGTTGGCATGACAACCCGGGTCAGCAGGAGACCTCTGTGGTTGTCATAGCCAGATAGCTATGAGCGCCGCCCAGAGGTTGACGCTCGTAGCAAGTGAGTATATCTGCTACATAGAGCAGGGGCATCGATTGGTTGGCATGACAACCCGGGTCAGCAGGAGACATCTGTGGTTGTCGTAGCCAGATAGCTATGAGCACTGCCCAGTGGTCGGCGCTCATAGCAAGTGAGTTTATCTGCTACATAGAGCAGGGCTGCAGCCCTGCACTATTATTCTAACCACCTAGATGGAAAAAACTGATGTACTCGTCCAAAAATTGTACAAAAATCTTTATTAGAAACATGGAATACAGGAGTCATGAAAATTGGAGTGAAAAACACAGTGACTGTAAACAACTACACACAATACCAAACATTAAAATACGAAAAGGGCACACCACCTCCACATAACCCTCAACTATCACAAATTACTATACAGTCATGGGCAAAAGTTTTGAGAATGACACAAATATTATATTTTCACATGATCTGCTGCCCTCTGGTTTTTATGTGTGTGTTTGACAGATGTTTTTATCACAGACAGAAATATAATTGCAAACATATGAGTAACAAAAGCTTATATTGACAGTTAGAATGAGTTAATGCAGCAAGTCAATATTTGCAGTGTTGACCCTTCTTCTTCAGGACCTCTGCAATTCTCCCTGCCATGCTCTCAATCAACTTCTGGACCAAATCCTGACTGATAGCAGTCCATTCTTGCACAATCAATGCTTTCATTTTGTCAGAATTTTTAGGTTGTTGTTTGTCCACCCGTCTCTTGATGATTAACCACAAGTTCTCAATGGGATTAAGATCTGGGGAGTTTCCAGGCCATAGACCCAAAATCTCTATGTTTTGTTCCCTGAGCCATTTAGTTATCACCTTTGCTTTATGGCAAGGTGCTCCATCATGCTGGAAAAGGCATTGTTGATCGCCAAACTGCTCTTGGAGGGTTGGGAGAAGTTGCTCTTGGAGGACATTCTGGTACCATTCTTTATTCATGGCTGTGTTTTTAGGCAAGACTGTGAGAGAGCCGATTCCCTTGGCTGAGAAGCAACCCCACACATGAATGGTTTCAGGATGCTTAACAGTTGGCATGAGACAAGACTGGTGGTAGCGCTCACCTTGTCTTCTCCGAATGAGGCGTTTTCCTGATGTCCCAAACAATCGAAAAGGGGATTCATCAGAGAAAATAACTTTACCCCAGTCCTCAGCAGTCCACTGCCTGTACCTTTTGCAGAATATCAGTCTGTCCATGATGTTTTTTCTGGAGAGAAGTGGCTTCTTTGCTGCCCTCCTTGAGACCAGGCCTTGCTCCAAGAGTCTCCGCTTCACAGTGCGTGCAGATGCACTCACACCTGCCTGCTGCCATTCCTGAGCAAGCTCTGCACTGCTGGTAGCCCAATCCCGCAGCTGAAACACTTTTAAGAGATGGTCCTGGCGCTTGCTGGTCTTTCTTGGGTGCCCTGGAGCCTTTTTGGCAACAATGAAACCTCTCTCCTTGAAGTTCTTGATGATGCGATAGATTGTTTACTGAGGTGGAATCTTTCTAGCTGCGATACTCTTCCCTGTTAGGCCATTTTTGTGCATTGCAATGATGACTGCACGTGTTTCTTTAGAGATAACCATGGTTAACAGAAGAGAAACAATGATGCCAAGCACCAGCCTCCTTTTAAAGTGTCCAGTGGTGTCATTCTTACTTAATCATGACAGATTGATCTCCAGCCATGTCCTCATCAACACCCACACCTGTATTAATGGAGCAATCACTGAAATGAGGTTAGCTGGTCCTTTTAAGGCAGGGCTGCAATGATGTTGAAATGTGTTTTGGGGGATAAAGTTCATTTTCTAGCCAAATATTGACTTTGCAAGTAATTGCTGTTAAGCTGATCACTCTTTATAACATTCTGGAGTATATGCAAATTGCCATTAGAAAAAGTGAAGCAGTAGACTTTGTAAAAATTAATATTTGTGTCATTCTCAAAACTTTTGGCCATGACTGTAGTGTGATTGGTTCCTAATCTCCAATCTACATACAAAATTTGATACTTGATTGCAAGAGGTAACTTTATGCAAAAGCTATACAAATATATAGAAGGGATATAGGCGGATATAATGAAAGGATATAATTCCTCATAATCTATCCCTTCAGGTTATTTTCAAGATTCTAGTCAATCAAGCGTTAATTTATATAGCGCAACAATATTATGCAGAGCCAGTTGGCATATTTACTAAGGCAAATGGGGTGCCTATTAGGGATAGACATCCATTCAGGCACAATATTATTAGTGATAAAATATTTTTATTACCTGTAGCCTAACTGCGCTGTAGCCGATAGGTGCGCGCACACACACCCCCTCCGACCCTCACTATCGGCTACAGCGCAGTTGGGCTACAGGTAATAAAAATATTTTACCACTAATAATATTGTGCCTGAATGGATGTCTGTCATCGCGACGCAGCACAGCTGATTACCTGCTTCCCCGGTGGTGACGTCATCGGACTGACTGCTTTACGGCCGGGATTACCCAGCAGTCACTGCAGTTATCGCGAGAAACTGCATGTGACCGCCGGGGAAAGATGATGGCGGCCATGAAGCAGTCCAGGCCGTGACCGCCGGAGATCTTCTGCCAGGTAAGTGCCGCTGACTCCTGACAGACCCGACCGACGGACACTGACAGTGACAGACCCGACCGACGGACACTGACAGTGACAGTGACAATCCCGATTCCGGTATCCGATATGACGAAAATATCGGTACTCGGAATCGAAAGCCCGATACAGCTAATATCGGCCGATACCCGATATTTGCAGTATCGTATCGCTCAACACTAATATATATACATGAGTGTGTTTCTTCATGGATTTTTTTTCTTGATGTCATCACTTTCAAGAACATCCTCTATGTGTCTGAATAACTGTCTACATAATTCTCAACATTTCTTAATAGTGTTCAATCCCATTACGCCAGTGTAGCCTGCTCTAATCAAATTCTCCCAGCTTTACCTTGAACTAAAGAAATGTTTTCAAATTGAATAGTTGTTCTTGTTCTTTGAGTCATAAGAAGCCCTCAAAGCTTGTTGTATGTGTTCTTGAAGACACAGACAATGTTTATATATTTTTTTGGGAATGTACTTGCAAATGAATTGCTTTCAGAATCAATTCGATGTTCTACAGAAGTGCTTTACAATAAACAGGTGCTGAGAAAGCTAATATATTGTACAATCTGTTTTCCAGAAAAGTTGAGACACTGTAGAAAATGTAGCAAAAACAAGATGGAATATTCAAAGTATTTGCAATTTTACATTGAGAAACATTTTTTCTGAGATTATTCCACAATTTTTAGATGCAGTTGTTCACCTCTGACATCTTTGTTTCTGGGAGACCGTGCCATTCTAACATGCTCTTTTTATACACAGTCATGTGACTAAGTTGAAAATTGTCACTTCAGCTATTTTTTAATAATACCACTTACTTTTCCAGCCTGTTGTTAACCGTGTTCCAACTTTTTTGAGTTGCATTGCTTCCATCAATTTCTAAATGAGTTAGATTTTTTTCAAATGGAAGTGGAAAAATGTCTAACTTTCACCTTCTGAGATTTCAGAATCATTGCATTCTTGTTTTTGATACATTTTACAGTGTCTCAACATTTTTGGAATTGAGGTTGTATTTAATATAAAGTACATTCCAAAATACCCAGAGTTTTTTTTTTATTTATAGCTGTAATCTGATTCTTTAATCACAGGAATATTGACCACTTCTTCCTGTTCTGTACCCACAATTGCCAGGAGAACCATAATTAAAAAGTTTCAAGTTGGTATAAAATCTGTTCTGTGCACCATCTTTCCATTGTGCCAGATAAAATCACTTTTCTGGTTCCTGGGACTAAATTTCACCTACTTGAGTCTAAGATCTAAATCCCTTTTTTAAATATAATATAGACTTTAGATCACCAGCCCGTGTGGTCCATCATGACCATGCCCTATTTCAATTGGACTTTGTTCAATAGTTTATAACTTCGCTCTCAACCAGTCATATGGTGTCACAATAAAACTGTTTAAGGCCCACTTACCCTTACGACGATGCAATCAAAATAATTTGGGTTCAGATTTTTTAATCCAACAATTCAGAAAACCTTATAAGTTTACATCTAGTCAAACCTGATTACCAGCTCCCCTGATGAAGCTATATGTGAAACATGTGTAGGGTGTCTGAATAGTGTGACCTGGCTTTGGTCCATTTTATTATGGTTTGTGGTGGGAACTCATGCTTTAACAATGCTGCATATTGTTAGGAATTCCTCTGTAGGGTCATTTCCAAATCTAAGGTTTCTTGTTATCTTTATTATGTCATTAAATCCTTTAATCATGGTTTGAGCTTCTATACCATATTTCTCTTTATTATGTTCATGTGTATGCCCTGCATCCCTACTTCTTTATTGTTATTGTATACTTTTTATTGATTCCATATTGTGATTTACCACTGACCACACGGCTCCAACTTTTTTCTGGGCTTTTATGAGGCATTTTTAACCATTTTCTTTAAGTAGTTGTGTATATACTTTTTGTCATTAATAAAAAATTGGATATAATGATATAGATTGATTTCTTTTCATTTAGGGAGTAATTTATAGGTTTTTCCTATTTTCTTGGGTATTTTTTAAATATTTTCTTATCTTTGGTTATTATAAAATATGGGTCTTTTTGTCCAGTTTGATTACTAATTACCAAATTACCAGCACTATATACATTTCATCTTCGTTGTAATCATCCGATATTATGTTAGCCTCATGGTCCAGCGATAGAAAAATACATAAGTGTTGAACGATGGCGGCTGTCATCTCCGGTAACACTAAATACAATAACGTGAAATGACCTGTTTATTAGTGATGACAACAATACCTTCTTTCCATAAACCATGTCATCTCTCTTTGTAAAGAAATGTTAACTTTCGAGCTTCTAATTCCTTACGTCTATTCCGAACATGGTGCCGAATGCTCACCTCTGGTGAAGACAGCCTACCGGGGAGATTATTTGTCCATCTCTATGGAAACTGAGTAATGTGGTGGAAAGCTTAGAATTTGACCGGCTTATCGGCCGCCTGCATATGCCCTGTCTACATAGTCCCAAAATATCTTAATTTTCTCCTCTTTTTGTCATTCCTTACCCCAACACATAACCAGGGAGTTCATATGTATGTTTTTAGAGCTATACATGTGCTGCTGGCTTGGAAGATAAAATAAACTCTGAAAATCAAAAAAGGTTACACGGCTGAATGCCTACACTAATTGTCGGACGGGATGAGTGTTTGAGCGAAGGATTCGGACCACAGGAACCACCGCGGGTGGTTATGATAGAGCCGAGGTCGCCTGGGTTACGTTTTCGGAGATAACTCTACACAGAAGGAATTAGCTGCATTACAATTCTCTCATTATTGGGAGCATAGAAATATCCTGGAATTAGACACTTAACTTTCATTTTTTTTTAATCAAAATTCTTCTTCTTATCTGAAGACGCGGAAACTAACGTGCTGAGATAAAGGAGCAGCTCCATTTATTAATGGGGATCAGCTCTGAATGAAGGAAAATTCAGATCCCTGAACTCTTCAAAAGCTTTTAAAAGTATCACTGACAGGAAAAATGCCAGTTTCATCAAAAGCCGAAGACAATCTGCTGAAGACTTTGTATTTTTTTCTGCCCTAATCCTTTGTTTTTAAGTCTATACTCTTTGCAGATTCTGGCTGGATTGCTATTATTTTTTTTTTTGGTGGAGTCAGGCATTGAAAAGCTCCTTTTGAGAAGATTACCTTACTTTGACCTTCCCTTCCCTCACCGTTGCCCTTGTCTATGTGTAACCTCTGGTCACAGGCAGAAAGACAAACACAGCAATCAGGCAGAAGGGACTCAGTATGGGTCTTGCAATTCTTATTTTTAAACTCCGAGCAGGAGAGCAGCCAAAGATGACCGATAATTCAAGTGATTCTCAATTAGCCAGATTACGAAGTGAGACAGTGAAGCACGTGGCAATTTTTTTCTTCCGAAATAGAAAACACAAAAACACCAAAGCCAAGTATCAAACGCTTTATCAAGGGTTGTAAAATGAAATAATAAAAAAAAAATAATTCCCATGGATATTTTTTATATGGTCCACAATGTTGAAGCATTCGTTTATACAAATTTAGATAAGATGACATAAAATGTTAGTTATCTGAGAAGTACTATTACACATCTGTCCCAGCCCAGCAATGTTTCATAACGCTCTCCTATGGCCATTGCTCTCTTCTGTGCTCCATGAAGGGATTTGCAAGTGACCCAGCATGCTCCCATGTGATTATATGCATAGGCCTATATAAGGCCCACAAAGACATACCTGATATGCTTGGTATTAGGACTCTTAGTTTTCCTGTGTCCTGCCTCCCTTCAGCCTCCACTGATTCTAGTATCTTCTCTTAGCTGTCCTGTGTCCTGTCTCCCTGCGGCCTCCAGTGCTTTAGTACCTAATCCATATCTGCTTTCCTGTGTCCTGCCTCCCTGCGTCCTCCAGTGCATCTAGTACCTGCTCTTAGCTTTCCTGTGTCCTGCCTCCCTCTGTCCTCCAGTGCTTCTAGTACCTTCTCTTAGCTTTCCTGTGTCCTGTCTCCCTGTGACCTCTAGTACCTGCTCTTAGCTTTTCTGTGTCCTGTCTCCCTGCTGCCTCTAGTGCTTCTAGTATCTGCTCTTAGCTTTCCTGTAACCTGCCTCCCTCTGTCCTTCAGTGCATCTTGTACCTGCTCTTAGCTTTCTTGTCTCCTGCCTCCTTCTGTCTTCCAGTGCTTCTAGTACCAGCTCTTAGATTTCCTGTGTCCTACCTCCCTGCTAACTCTAGTGCTTCTAGTATCTGCTCTTAGCTTTCCTGTGTCCTGCCTCCCTATGTCCTCCAGTGCATCTAGTACCTGCTCTTAGCTTTCCTGTTTCCTGCCTCCCTCTGTCCTCCAGTGCTTCTAGTATGTGCTCTTACCTTTCCTGTGCCATCTCCCTGCGACCTCTAGTGCTTCTAGTACCTGCTCTTAGCTTTCCTGTGTCCTGTCTCCCTGCGACCTCTAGTGCTTCTAATACCTGCTCTTTAGCTTTCCTGTGTCCTGCTTTCCTCTGTCCTCCAGTGCTTCTAGTACCTGCTCTTAGTTTTCCTGTGTCCTGTCTCAATGTGACCTCTAGTGTTTCTAGTACCTGCTCTTAGCTTTCCTGTGACCTGCCTCACTGCATCCTTCAGTGCATTTGGTACTTGCTCTTAGCTTTCCTGTGTCCTGCCCCCCTCTGTCCTCCAGTGCTTCTAGTACCTGCTCTTAGTTTTCCTGTGTCCTGTCTCAATGTGACCTCTAGTGTTTCTAGTACCTGCTCTTAGCTTTCCTGTGACCTGCCTCACTGCATCCTTCAGTGCATTTGGTACTTGCTCTTAGCTTTCCTGTGTCCTGCCTCCCTCTGTTCTCCAATGCTTCTAGTACCTGCTCTTAGATTTCCTGTCTCCATGCAACCTCTAGTGCTTCTAGTACCTGCTCTTAGCTTTTCTGTGTCCTGTCTCCCTGCTACCTCTAGTGCTTCTAGTACTTGCTCTTAGCTTTCCTGTAAACCGCCTCCCTGGGTCCTTCAGTGCATCTAGTACCTGCTCTTAGCTTTCCTGTAACCTGCCTCCCTGGGTCCTTCAGTGCATCTAGTGAAAGTATATCGTAGCACTACCGTGGTGGTGCACAAGTAGGTTTCCCAACCCAACAGTGAATAAAGAAAACTTAGAAAAATATTTAGACTTGAGAGTCCTCAGTGGTTGATACCTTTTAATGGCTAACTGAAAATATGGTAACAAATTGCAAGCTTTCGAGACTACGCAGGTCTCTTCATCAGGCTAAGACTAAAACAAAAGCTGAAGAATCACATATTTATACACAAGAGGACACAGGAATAATGTAATAGGTAAGACAGGTGACGTGAAGCAGAACTGTCATTATGGCAGAAGGATGAACATAAATATGACTAGTTCATAGATAAGGAGTGAAAGTTTTATTACCCTCTGATTGGGGTCTGGTATTGTGTTGTGATGACCCTAAAAGGTCAGGGAAGCAGATTCCTTAATTGTTGTAGAAAGACATAAAACTCTGGGATATATTCATCCCAGCACTAAGAGTGTCAAAGGTCATCATAAGTTTATATTCCCAGACTTTTCTATCCTTCTCAGATTTGAAGTTAGATTTTAATATAAGTAATTCCATATCCGTCATGCTATGACCGGGCTTGTCAGGAGGCTCCTCAGGAGGCTCCTGACAAGCGGTGGATTCCGCGCCAGAGCAGAGAGACCAGCGATCCTTCACCCACCAGCAAGTTACGCACAGAGCCTTTTGGCCCCCCTTTTTCCATTTTCGGGAATCAAAATAAGAAAGCCCTAACAAGGAACTATCCCACGAGAATAGTGCTCATAAGATTATAGAAGGATACTCTCCTTTGAAGGCATACTGCCTCTTTTTTTCATACTGTTGCTTCCTCACAAGCAGTCGGACTGACGAAGGTCCACATGGACCGAAACGTTACACCAGTACTGTGACTGCAATAAACAGGAATCTACTTCTCTCAAAGTTGAGTGCCAAGTTTTCTTTCTTCAGTGCATCTAGTACCTGCTCTTAGCTTTCCTGTAACCTGCCTCCTGGGTCCTTCAGTGCATCTAGTATCTGCTCTCAGTTTTTCTGTGTCCTGTCTCCCTGCTGCCTCTAGTGCTTCTAGTACTTGCTCTTAGCTTTCCTGTAACCTGCTCCCCTGGGTTCTTCAGTGCCTCTAGTACCTGCTCTTAGCTTTCCTGATCCTTCTGTCCTCCAGTGCTTCGAGTACCAGCTCTTAGCTTTACTGTGTCTGTCTCCCTGCTGCTGCTAGTGCTTCTGGTATCTGCTGTTAGCTTTCCTGTGTCCTGCCTCCCTCTGTCCTCCAGTGCATTTAGTACCTGCTCTTAACTTTCCTGCGTCCTGCCTCCCTCTGTCCTCCAGTGCTTCTAGTACCTGCTCTTAGCTTTCCTGTGCCCTGTCTCACTGAGACCTCTAGTGCTTCTAGTACCTGCTCTTAGCTTTTCTGTGTCCTGTCTCTCTGAGACCTCTTGTGCTTCTAGTACCTGCTCTTAGCTTTCCTGTGTCCTGCGTCCCTGGGTCCTTCAGTGCATCTAGCACCTGCTCTTAGCTTTCCTGTAACCTGCCTTCCTGTGTCCTTCAGTGCATCTAGTACTGTATCTGCTCTTAGCTTTCCTGTCTGCTGCCTCCTTCTGTCCTCCAGTGCTTCTAGTATCAGCTCTTAGCTTTCCTGTGTTCTGTCTCCCTGCTGCCTCTAGTGCTTCTAGTATCTTCTCTTAGCTTTCCTGTGTCCTGCCTCCCTCTGTCCTCCAGTGCATCTAGTACCTGCTCTTAACTTTCCTCTTTCCTGCCTCCCTCTGTCCTCCAGTGCTTCTAGTACCTGCTCTTAGCTTTCCTGAGCCCTGTCTCCCTGCAACCTCTAGTGCTTCTAGTACCTGCCTTTAGCTTTCCTGTGTGTAGCCCTGGTGTGAAGGCACACGCAGTACCCTGGAGAATGTGTGGAGAGATAGCAGTTTAATGCTCAATGAACATTCATTCCAACACACTTAGACACGCCCACAGGTAAAAGTCTTGTGACAGGGAGTGGTCAGGAGTCGGCATTCAGTCAGTCTAGCCTGGACCTGGAGGGAGGAAGTAGTCCAGCCTGAGTCTCGTGCAGTTCAGAGAAGTGGAGGCCAGTAAAAGGTGAGCCAGATCACCTCAGCCTGGTTAGAGCTGTGCCCACTGATAGACAGACTGAGACATCTATTGAGGAGAGAGGAGTGAGTTGCAGATATACTTCAGTCTCCTGTCCCAAGGACAGTGAAGGTTCAGAGACGTGCTCCTGCCTAGAGGATTACTGAGATTCTGGCAACAAGCTCAAGAAAGAAGTTAAGAAAGGGACTGACTTTTATAACCTTTGAAGTGAGGAATGCTTATGCTACAAGCGCGGACAAGGCGAAAGGCACAGTGGAAGGAATTCTGAGTGCTATAGGATTGGAGAAGTCCTGCACATTGTCACCGGTCACTGGGGACCGAAGGATCACTATAGCTTCACGCATAGTGGTGGAAAAACCAGAGGCTTACTGGACCTTAGGTAACAGAAAGCAGCCCTTGGAGTGTCGGTACGTAACTGGGGTCAGGGGGAGTGAGAACCTTGAGCCTGATCAGCAAGAATAGGAACTCAGCTCTCTCACAGGAAGGCTCCGACCACAAAACCTACCGGGCAGTACAGCTTTGAAATAGCTGGAGTTTATAGAGGGAACTACGCTTTATGCTGGTTGGACTCATCATTGTGAAAGTAAAGGAGGCCCCTAACTTGTCCAGCTGCTACCTCAAAACACATTCTCCATTGGATCAGCCTCCCTGGGACCTGCCTTACCATCTGACAAGTAAAAGGTATGGAAAGACGCTGACGGTGTGAGACTGAGTTATTTAATTGCATGCCTGCACAACCCCACCATAACCATCGACCTGAGGGAAGAGTCCCACCTGTAGGGGACCCGACATCTAGCTGCCTCACCATCCCCTCAGAGATCTACAGCAGCGCTGGTACAAATTACCAGAGACTACAGGTGGCATCACGAACTGTATATAAATCTATCCCCTGTAAATATTCCCCAAACATACGCCAGACCGCCAGGGCCACAGACCGAGCCACCGCTACCCGTGACAACCCCATAGACTTCCATGGGCTCGGCTCTGAGTACCCCATTGCCCTGGTAATCCACAATTGTGGTGGCGGGTCATTACAACTTTGGCGTCACGAACAGGATGCGAAACTCGCAAAATTGCGAGCCCTGTGTGCCTGTGGAGGTGTTTTTGTGGAAAAGGACTGTTTGCTATTTTTGGCGCTAAAATCCGCCATTTTGCCGCCAAATTCGCGCCCTCAGGCGCTGGAGAAGAAGGTGGGCGTGGATTTGTGGGCGTGTCCCCCCCTGTGGCGCGAAGAGAATGCCTGCCCTCTCAAAGTGCTATTACAACATGCGATCCTGCCCTACAGCAAAAGAGGTCCGCCTCCTCTTCACCTTCCCTGCGAAGAGGAGGAGACGCAAACCCCGCCTCCACGGAAGAGACCGGACGTCTCTGAAAGAAGAAGAGAGAACGCTCTGGAACATCATGGAAGCAGGACGTGTGCAGCCGAGCAGGGAAGCGGAGGGAGGCAGGCCCCGCTCCCCAGCCAAGCTGCCACCAGCACCGGAACCATCCGTGGTCCTGCACCTGCAGCAAGCATTGCTGGAAATTAAAGAGGAGAATGCACGCCTGAAAAAGATGGTCCAGCACCAATCTGGATTTGAAGAGATCGAGAGACGCCGGCGTACCCAGGAGCAGCGGCGGCTGTGGGACGCGGTGTTCTCTCCCCTCGACGACCCCCTACGTCTGGAGTTACCAAAACTTCTGCTGCCCAAGGCTAAGGAGCAACCGGAGGCTGCCCCCGAAAGTACCGATCCTGATCCCACCGGTGAAGCGGTGGAGGCGAAGGAGGTTGAGGAGGTACCGCCAGTTCCGGAACGCCCGCCCGGCCAGGAGGCCGCAGCAGATGATCGATCCCCGGCAGGGACACCGGAGGGGTCCTGTCCGTCGTTACCAGACGTGGACTGGGACAAGATGGCGCGCCTGGATGACGTCGCCTACACCGCCCAGTGGGAACGTGAGTGGCAGCGTCGCGAGGAGAAACAGCGACGCCAGCAGGAGGAGGAACAGGAGGCTCAGCGCAACCGACAGCGGCAGCATGCAGAGCTAATCGCGGACAAGGAAAGTGTCCGTCGAGAAAAAGGTACTCTGAGGGAACCGCGGCGGCAGGGGTGTGTGACAGAGTTCCAGCTCCGGAAGGGCTGGGGCTTCATTAGAGAACCGGGCCTCTACCCAGGGGTCTTTGTCAGCAGGCGCGACGTAGAATCCCACCTACCGCAAGGCCATCCCGGGAGGGACCTAGTAAATGGAGACATTGTCACATATACACGGCACTGGGTATGAAGGGATGGTATGCCCTTAATGTCACAATCGTCCGTGACCCCGTCCCCGACGCAGGTAACGTCACCACTACCGCAGCGTCCCCGTCTCCAGCTCAAACAGCACCAGGCCGTGCCCCAGCATCGCCCCCTGCAGGCACCTCGCAAATGGAAGCAACACCTGTATACTCTTCACTAACTTGTTATCCTTCTACATCGCAACTTGCGACCCAGTCTCCATCGCAATCTATGACACGATCGATATCGCTAACTGTAACGCAAATTGAAACGCGATCGGTGTCTCGCAAGGAGAAAGTACCCGTTGCGCCCCTAGAGGTTCGTACAAGAAATGTAGCGACTCAAACCCCAATAGCAGGTCACGACTTGTTGGTCATGGGATCTAGGGACCATCGCATTGTTCCAGCCCCCGGGATGGAAAGTGTAACCAAAGTTAACAAAGAAATGTGAAGAACGGTAGGACCCAGACAGGGTTTACCGCAACTAAGAAGATGTACATAAGTTTTTATAAAAGTGAAGATAGTTTGCACAGTTAATATGAGTATATAATGTTTATATATATTGAGTAGAATGCCCGGCTGGGTAATCAGATAAAAAGTTTTTGCACTTTATTGTGATGTGATATAAATATGTGTCTTATTATGGACTCAGAGGCTGAGGACTGTGCCAGCCCAGAACTTATCCTGTAAATAGTTGCGCTTCGGTGCACAATATTGGTTTTACATAAAACCACCACAACTACCTCTGAATAATAAAACCCCTGTGGTGTGGCACTGAGTGAGGTCTGCATTCATATGTCCTGCAGCCCACCCAGGACCCACGTTGAAGGTTTGGTGCGGGTCCTTCACAAGAATATTGCCATTTATGTATATGAAAATGTATATTTAATATTTTGTATTTTTCTATATTTAATGTTTTGTTTGCAACGTTCAAGAAATCCTTACCTCCCGGATGGGAAGAGTTAATGTTTAATGTTTAATGCATAAACAAAATTGTCTCTTTGTATTTCACAGCCCGGGAGTGCTGTCGTTTACCATGGGGGAATGTGTAGCCCTGGTGTGAAGGCACACGCAGTACCCTGGAGAATGTGTGGAGAGATAGCAGTTTAATGCTCAATGAACATTCATTCCAACACACTTAGACACGCCCACAGGTAAAAGTCTTGTGACAGGGAGTGGTCAGGAGTCGGCATTCAGTCAGTCTAGCCTGGACCTGGAGGGAGGAAGTAGTCCAGCCTGAGTCTCGTGCAGTTCAGAGAAGTGGAGGCCAGTAAAAGGTGAGCCAGATCACCTCAGCCTGGTTAGAGCTGTGCCCCACTGATAGACAGACTGAGACATCTATTGAGGAGAGAGGAGTGAGTTGCAGATATACTTCAGTCTCCTGTCCCAAGGACAGTGAAGGTTCAGAGACGTGCTCCTGCCTAGAGGATTACCGAGATTCTGGCAACAAGCTCAAGAAAGAAGTTAAGAAAGGGACTGACTTTTATAACCTTTGAAGTGAGGAATGCTTATGCTACAAGCGCGGACAAGGCGAAAGGCACAGTGGAAGGAATTCTGAGTGCTATAGGATTGGAGAAGTCCTGCACATTGTCACCGGTCACTGGGGACCGAAGGATCACTATAGCTTCACGCATAGTGGTGGAAAAACCAGAGGCTTACTGGACCTTAGGTAACAGAAAGCAGCCCTTGGAGTGTCGGTACGTAACTGGGGTCAGGGGGAGTGAGAACCTTGAGCCTGATCAGCAAGAATAGGAACTCAGCTCTCTCACAGGAAGGCTCCGACCACAAAACTGACCGGGCAGTACAGCTTTGAAATAGCTGGAGTTTATAGAGGGAACTACGCTTTATGCTGGTTGGACTCATCATTGTGAAAGTAAAGGAGGCCCCTAACTTGTCCAGCTGCTACCTCAAAACACATTCTCCATTGGATCAGCCTCCCTGGGACCTGCCTTACCATCTGACAAGTAAAAGGTATGGAAAGACGCTGACGGTGTGAGACTGAGTTATTTAATTGCATGCCTGCACAACCCCACCATAACCATCGACCTGAGGGAAGAGTCCCACCTGTAGGGGACTCGACATCTAGCTGCCTCACCATCCCCTCAGAGATCTACAGCAGCGCTGGTACAAATTACCAGAGACTACAGGTGGCGTCACAAACTGTATATAAATCTATCCCCTGTAAATATTCCCCCAAACATACGCCAGACCGCCAGGGCCACAGACCGAGCCACCGCTACCCGTGACAACCCCATAGACTTCCATGGGCTCGGCTCTGAGTACCCCATTGCCCTGGTAATCCACAATTGTGGTGGCGGGTCACCTGTGTCTTGTCTCTCTACTGCCTCTAGTGCATCTAGTACCTGTCTTAACTTTCCTGTGTCCTGTCTCCCTACTGCCTCTAGTGCATCTAGTACCTGCTTTTAGCTTTCCTGTGTCCTGTCTCCCTGCTACCTTTAGTGTCTAGTACCTGCTCTTAACTTCCCTGTGACCTGCCACTCTGCGTCCTTCTGTGCATCTAGTACCTGCTCTTAGCTTTCCTGTGTCCTGTCTCCCTGCGGCCTCTACTGCTTCTAGTACCTGGTCCATACCTGTTTTCTGGTGTCCTGTCTGCCAGTGGAATCCAGTGCTCCTAGCCCTTGTTTCCCGTGTGCCTTACCTGCCTACTGCATCAATATCTGGAATCCATGTGCCCGCACAGACCTAGACTCAGAGGATCCACCTCACAAGGTGAGACCAGAACAAGTGTCTTTATGGATCAGAACATCTTGAGTATGTCTGTTTTGCACATCTTGTTTTGGCTCTGCAGTGAGAGCAGATCAGGGCATCATCATTACGTCTCACACCTGAGGAATCCAGAAAAGGCAGGTTGCTACTGCATGAGACAGTCTGATCTCAATGTATGGTGATTACAATTTGCTTAAGCACAGCAGACATAAGTGTGATACTAACAGGAGAGCAGTCAGAAGGGTTTGTATTGTGACACAACTAAACTCAGCTGCCCTGCCTCTGCCCCCACACTGACTTTCGCAGTTTAGACCAGGAGATCAGAACTGTACCCTTACATCTGAAGCACTGAGAAACCTGCTCTAAGCTATTGTAGGGGCATGTTTTTATTTACGTTGAATGTTACTGCCTCCTTATGATTGGTTAGCATCATACAGGGAGCATAAGAACATGCCACCAGTGAAAACCTTTATAAAGCTCACTTAGACTTAAAAAAAAATTATTAAATACTTTGATTATAATATCACTGAAATGGAGAGGTGCAAAAACACAACAATAACTTTTATTCTGCTTTTCAGCCACTATTACATACTGTGTCTAGCTCCACATGAATAATTTGGTGAAAGGTCCTCTTTAAAATGTCCCAAAATTAGGGGAATTTTGCCGGTTTTACGAAGGGACTGATAGTGATGAAAGGTAGGTGCAGCTTTGTGAGGATTCACTTGAATTACACCTCCTTAAAAGATATATTTCTCCTCTTGAGGAGTCCTTTTTTGATAACAAGTATTGGTAACAAAGGGCAGTCAGGGTTGCAAAGAGAAGTGCCAAATCATTAGGCAACATACCACTCTAAGGGCCCCGTCACACATAGCGACACACCAGCGATCCCGACAACGATATGAACTTCTCAGAATCGCTGGTATGTCGCTACATGATCGCTGGTGAGCTGCCAAACAGGCAGCTCAGGCAGCGATCAGGACAGCGACACTGCGGGTAACTTCGCCTAGATACCCGCAGTGTACGTTGGATACCAGCCCGCTGGTGCAGGGAGCTGGTAACCAACGTACACATCGGGTTTCCAGGCGCTGCGCGGCGCCTGGAAACCCGCTGTGTACCTTGGTTACATGCTCCCCTGCAGCAGTGCGCTGGTATCCAACGTACACATCAGGTTTCCAGGCGCCGCCCGGTGCCTGGAAACCCGATGTGTACCTTGGTTACCAGCTGATCGCTGGTCTCCTGCCTGCCACACGCAGCAATGCGTGCTGGACAGCAGGAGACCAACGATCAAAAAAATGTCCTGGCCTTTGGACAACGATCAGCAGGGGGGCCGGTCGCTTATCAGTGTCACACACAGCGATATCGCAGGGGAGATCGCTGTTGCGTCACAAAACTAGTGACTCAGCAGCGATCTCACTAGCGAGATCGCTGTGTGTGATGGGGGCTTAAAACTCCAGTAGATGGCAAATTGATGGGATTAAAGAATAAACTTTACTTATCTCCAGAAAGACTACCAATATTGTCAACGGGCATGTTTGATATTGGATCTCAGTTAAGGCTGGGTCTCACATAGCGATACACCAGCGATCCCGACAACGATCAGGATCGCTGGTGTATCGCTACATTATCGCTGCTGAGCTGCCAAACAGGCAGCTCAGGCAGAGATCAGTACAAGCGACACTGCAGGTAACATCGCTTAGTTACCCGCAGTGTACCTTGGATACCAGCGCCCTGATGCAGCGATGTCCCCAGCGATATCGCTGTGTGTGACATTCAGCGACGATCAGCCCCCTGCCGGGTATCGCTGATCGTCGCTGAAATGTCAGGACATTTTTTTGATCGCTGGTCTCCCGCTGACAGGCACGCATCGCTGCGTGTGACAGGCGGGAGACCAGCGATCCGCTGGTAACCAAGGTACACAGCGGGTTTCCAGGCGCAGGGCTGCGCCTGGAAACCCGCTGTGTACCTTGGTTACCAGCGGATCGCTGGTCTCCCGCCTGTCACACGCAGCGATGCGTGCCTGTCAGCGGGAGACCAGCGATCAAAAAAATGTCCTGACATTTCAGCGACGATCAGCGATACCCGGCAGGGGGGCTGATCGTCGCTGAATGTCACACACAGCGATATCACTGGGGACATCGCTGCTGCGTCACAAAACTAGTGACTCAGCACCGATCTCGCTAGTGATATCGCTATGTGAGATGGGGGCTTTACGTTCTGTGCTACCTCTGCCCAGATCCACGCCTAATCTAAATGATCAGGAGGGGCAGATTATGTTGCAATGACATGATGTCATTAATGAGTACTGTTACTTTTGATAAGGAATCAGCACAAACACATTGGTCTCTAACCAAGCAAGAATAATGTTCATATACTATAGACGTCTATCTAGTTTTTGAAAAGATCTTTAGGAATGGTCACCATACAGGATCTAAGCATGCAGGAGTAATACTCAGCCAGTTGGTATTTGCAATACCAGACACAGCCAGTAAAGAATAGTGGCGCTATTTCTGATGAATCACGTAAGTTTAAATTATTTAGTTGTTCTTTTTTTCATTTTTAAAACATTCCAAAAACATTCACTAAAACAATCCTTTACATCCAAGTTCTATGAAGGGCCTTGAGTCTTCAGCCTGGACCATAATCCAGGGTAAGTGGATCCAGGTGAAACATATTCTGTAACCTTTGTTACACACGTCTGCATTCCTGTAAGTTTTATCACCGCTTCCGTGCAGAGTCAGTCCTTGCGCTATCTTTCATTCCACAGCTTCTCTAATGTGTACCTTAGGACAAAGACAACTTGTGACATTTAAATTAATGCCCGCTTGCCTCCTGGCTGCCTGAAGCTATAGATATAAATTAATTTCTGATTACACTCTTCTGATTTTCCTAGCATTCTGTTTCCATTATAAAGGGGCATTTCCATAACCTATTTCACTAGTTTTTTTATATTCAGCAAGAAAAATTTGCAGAAAGTGTCAAGAAGAAGTTATCTTTTCTAAAGACATGTAATGTGTGGGTATTTTATCTATTATCTATCTATCTATCTATCTATCTATCTATCTATCTATCTATCATCTATTATCTATCTCACATCTATCTATTATCTCTCTACCTATCATCTATCTACCTATCATCTATCTATCTATCTATCTATCTATCTATCTATCTATCTATCTATCTATCTATCTATCTATCTATCTATCTATCATCTTTTTATCTATCTCACATCTATCTATTATCTCTCTACCTATCATCTATCTACCTATCATCTATCTATCTATCTATCTATCTATCTATCTATCTATCTATCTATCTATCTATCTATCTATCTATCTATCTATCTATCTAACCTTGGGGAACACAGTAGGATTGGATGGTGATGCTTCCACCTGCAATTGGTAAAGACTCTCGGTGACAATTCAAACTGGAAGTTATCCAGAGAAACTACTCACAGCAAGACACACCAAGACCTACTCTGATAGACCTAAAGAAGTCTCTACAGGTTAGATCTCTGCTGACAGGTAAGACTTTACTGTTGGCAAGTGGCACCATTCCTTGCACCAAGCATTCTGTGCACCAAATACTTCCACATATTGTATAGCTCCAAACTAGCCTTTTTTCTAAGATCAAGTGTAGTATTGTTTACAAAGGTGACTTTGGCCTTGTCCGCCCTAGTAGAATTATATATCATGTATACTCGATACGGTGCACTAGTTAGTACATTGGTTGGCTTATATAGTCATCTGGTGGCAACCCTGGTCCTCCAGGATCAAAGCCAGTAGGGCAGGTAAGTTTGAAAACCAAAGGTGCAAAGTGCCCCAGGAGTGGTAACCCTGGGGTGTTGTTATCAACTGGCATGGGAAATCCACTTGAGTTTTGCCACTTTTGAACATGCATTTTGCATTTTCACACTTATTTAAGCACACTCTTTAGCACGTCTTTTGGCTAATATGGGGAATTTTTAAATTCTTGATCGAAGGACCAGATATTTTTACACTGGATTACCTCCACTGCTTATTTTGGTTGTTTTCACTTATGTGTCACACTTTGCAAACGTATCTTTGTAGGTCTAGGTGGGGAGTGTGTGGCCATAAGTTTCCACTTCCCCTGACACCTGGCTCTCCTCCTTTGGGCGGAAAGTCGCCCTAGAAAGCTCCTTGTTCTCGCTTGGGTGATAGTCCAAGCAGATGCTAGGAGAGAGAATGGGTCTCCTTTGGCTTTGGCTAGTGCAGACTGCTAGCCCCTTTAAGGCTCGCACACACTGGCAAGTAGCATCCGATGATTCTCTCATTCTAGAGAATTAGTTGCTACTGTATGAGTACAGTATATGCAAATGATCATCGGCTCAAACTCTGCTGCCAGCGTGATCCGAGTATCATCTTACTGTACTCCGATTCTCTTGCACGAGACTGCACAACGCAGGTGCGGAGGAGATGAAGAAAGTACTTTCTCCATCTCCTCCATTCCTGGCGTGCGCGGTAATCAGACCGCATTTGGATGACATCCAAGTGCATTAGGATGTTTCACACACACCCATAACCTGTGTGGGTGCGTGTGTTACGACTCTTGGATGCACGCACAGAATGCTGCGATCGTTTTTTTCATGCCGAATCAGCATGAGAAAATATTCGCTGAACCGCACTGCCCTATAGTATAGCATCGGATAACATTCAGCCATTTTATACGGCTGTGTGAGCGAGCCCTTACTGGGGTCTTTTCTCCTGTTGGCGAGGGCTACGATTGTCCAAATCCTAGTGCACTTTTTTGTGTCATTTGTCACTTTTTTAAGTGCACTCGGATAGAAAGAACAATCTTGAGTTTTCAAAAAAAAAAACTCCATCAGTCTATGTATGACTATTCACAAAAATATGTTTTTTCCTATAACCCAGAAATACAGAGATTTGTAACTACAGTAGAGGTTGCCGCTATTTCGCACAAGATATTTTCCCCTTGGACACTTTCACGTCTCAGAGTCCCCAAGTATTGACCTTCAATTCTTTCCTTTCTCCAGTCATGCAACTTTTTAATACACCTCCGGAGAAGTTCAGCGTCTGGTTTGAACGTCCGAAGGCGCTTGTAATTCTTGTCGGCAGTTAGAGGTATATTTTTAATATGTATAAAAAATAAACTTTGATGATTTTAGCAGGTCTGGAGAGAGTTTGCACATCAAAGAGAAATGGAGCGCTTTGTCTCTGTTGGGTTTCTCCTTCCTCACATCCATGTTACCGTTGTTCATACAGCAGAACCAGAATTAATATGAAGACTTTTTACTTTATTAATAACGTGAACTGTCTACGCAGAATCAATAAAATTCTCTCCAAGAAGACGAGTGGTGCTGGTGTCGACCTACGGAAGCTGGAAGCGGATGTTCTGCAGATGTTTCCTGCTCAATGGATTTTCTAATGCTCTGTCCGGTTATAGTGGGCTTTATATGTAAGTATATCATACAACTAACTTGAAGCTCATGAACCGCAATGCAAACTCTCCAACAGGGCTTTATTGTTATTGATCTTCTCAAATAGACCCAAGATGTCTTTTGTGTCCTCCTAGACTTCAGGGCTTTAGTTTCACTGCAACTCCTGCAACTGCTATAGATATGCCCCTAGTAGTGACACCAACATAAAACACCTGATGGAACATACTACAAGTTTTTTTTGTAAAATATCAAGGGGAAAAAAAGCACAAAAATGTAACATATGGGTACAAAGCCACAAATCAACCATTTAGAACTCATTTAATGGGCTGTACACCCTTCTATTGACGTTGGCCATCAATCAAAATATTGGGGTTAGAAAAACATGGCTGCATTCTTTCAAAATAGTGCAATAACTGGCCCTGGGATATTTTTGAAATTACAACTCTACTTTGGTAAAATAAATGGATCTGAGCTATAATGCCCCCATAAATGCTGGACAAAGCTATATCCTGGACAGCTCCTTTATTGATTGCCCACATAAGACAATATCACTTAGTTAGAAAAGTCATCCATACCCAAGCTCCTTAAAGGGGGTATCTTACTGCTTTTAACCGTAGTAATCTAGTCTGATCTATAGGAGAACCTACAAGTGGTCAATTTCCCTGCAGCTCCTCCGCAGGTGAAACTAAGCATTACACTATGCTTATTAAAATCAATGTACTGTCCATCCTGTTGACGAATAAGTCCTTCAGAAACTGTGATTCTTTTTGTATCCATGTCTACTCCGGCTAAATGATATGTGTCCGGAAAAGGGGTTCCCCCCACTTTATTAAAGACCCTGTTTCATATAGGATATTTGATAAAGAGATTTATACACCACTACATTGTCCTATAATGGTCCATTTTAGTAATTCAATGATTTTCCAAGGATGATTTTTGCATATATCAGACAATCAGAGCCATAACTGTCATAATATTACAGCACTACAGCAAATATAACCATATTACAAGTGCAAAAGACAGATGTATGTCTAATGTCTATGAAAGTTTAATGTGTTCACAAAGAAGGCGCCTTTCTATATAGCGGTTTTTATTTTTTAAATTTCATTTTTTTTTACAATAAAAAGTGACATATTGAGCTGTTCTGCGGGAAGAGGATTCTCTTTGATAACCTGAAGTATTATTTATTAATCATGTTATGAAATAATAATGTCATCTCATCAAAGTCTAATAATCAGATCGTTTATGTTGGTGAACACACCTTCAGCGTGTACCTTCAATGCCGCGACAATCACCGGAGAGAGGAACAAAGGCTTTGTCGCTGATAAATGCAGACAGATTGATATTTAGAACAATGGAGGGTTTTGTCAGCAAGACGCCATCCAGTGCATCATGCAATATTAACTTGCAAAGAACACCTGCGGATCTCCCCCCGTCTATTCCAGCACAATAGTTGTAGAGCAAAAGAAAAAAAGCTTTTGTCAATAAAATGTACATCAGGAATACATATGTATCAGGGCTCATAGGGAGAAGATGTCTTCAAAGTAATAAGAAAATGGAAGGTGACCTGTATTCCTTTATGGTTAGGGAGTTTACTCAATAAAAAGAATGTATCCGTCGTAATATTTATAGACAAGTAGAGTACAGTGCTGTATGTTCAGTCAACTTTGCGGCAGTGATGTATTCTGAGATCTTTACCCATATTAAAATTGTGAGGTCTAGCCACCTTAAAGGGGTGGTCCACTACTTGGATAGCCGTTATTTAAATTAATTAGTCCCCCTTGTAAAACAAAAAATAACAAATACTCAACTCCTGATCCAATGCCGTTCCAGCTATGTAAGTACCACAATGCTAGCTACATGAACCTTGCACCTAATCAGTGGCTACTTTTGGGGTTCTGCATTCTCTCTTCTTTCAGATGAACCTCAGACAAGCGAAAGAGAGCAACAGACCAATAGGCTGCTGGGTTCCTGTGGCATAACAATATCACACAATCTCTGGGAGGCCCAACGCCAATATTGCAAGAATGGTGCCATGGGAGAGTTGGATATAGGTGCGGATCCTACCTCATAAACCATCACCCCTTTTATTTGTATTAACGAATAGTAATATGTTCTTGCTCAACATTATCACCAGTTTAAAGGGATGTCACATCAAAGGCAATTCCTTTAATACGAGAGCAGTGGCTTTCAAGACCCCTGGTAGAAAAATTCCATTGGCAGCTCTTGTATTGCATGAGGCCATTCATATATACGTGAACAGAGTGGGTGAGCTGAGCCAGGTGTCTTAGGGTACAGTCAGATGGCCGTACAAATCAGACTGTAATCGGACTGTAATGCTTGGACTGGACGGCGGCTCTTACGATCTGAGTGTACCAGCTTCATGTTTTTCTATGTAGCTGTCTCACTAGGGTGGCAGACCTGCGACCAGTCCAAGCGCTGCGTTCCGATATCGATCCGATTTATACACCTGTCTGATAGCGCCCTTATAGAGGTAGTCCTAAGAAGGTGACCACCCGTAAGACAATTGTATGCCCTAATAAGTAGATGAAAATTTTTGTGAAGCAGATTTGCTCAAATTGGTCAGCAGATTCAATTCGGTCCTAATTAAATTTCTGTCTAATTTGAAAATTTCCTGATTGTTATGAAAATACATTTCTTATGCTCCGGGGTCTCTACAGATCCTGAAACACAGTAATCATATGGAGGGAATCGATTAAAAAAACGTAAAAACAAGCACATATTGTCCTGTCCTAGGCCCTGATCTGATTTCATCCCGTCCTCCGAATGGGTCTCTGGTTCTTCCGGTGTGAAGTCCATGTGGTCATATGAGGAGCAATGTCAAAGATGTATGGTGCCATCATGTGTCGCAAAGGCCGCAGCATCAGAAACGAAGACCAACATGGAGGACTGAGGCAGAAAATGTAGAGTCAGTTGAGGGTCTAGGACAGGAGAGTGTCATGTCTTTTATTTTAACCCATTCTCAGCCCTCTATAAGTTGCAGCACGGTAGCTCAGTGGTTAGCACTATTACCTTGCTGCACTGGGGTACTAGGTTCAAATTCCACCAAGGACAACGTCTGCAAAGAGTTTGCATGAACTTTGTTCAACATCCTAAAATTATACTGATAGGGAATTTGAGCTCCAATGTCGATAGCGTCAGTAAGTAAAGCCTTTTGGAATATGTTGGTGCTATTAAAAAAGCAAAAAAAAAAAAAGTATCCAGTAAAATGACATCCAACTGCCGGATATTTTGTAGGATTTGTGCGAATCAAATGCCAAAAATTTGTATCTGATTGATTTCTGATCACATGCAGAAAATATAAAGTGTCCAATACAATGACGTCCAATTGGCTTCTATTTTTTCGGATAATCAAATTCCGAAACTTTGTATCTGATCACCTTGCTCATCCCTACTAACAAGTCATTTGGAATGGGGCTGTGGAAATCAATTGACCTTTTGAAGTCACTGTTTAAGTCCCACTTGTCGGGTGGATTATACCCCGTCCTCTCCATCACTTCTCATGCACAATGTTCCTTCTGATGTGAGCTATTCCTCAAGATTACTGACAACCCATGCATGGATTTGTAGTATTCTTCTGAGTATAGAAACTGCAGCAGATTTACACTTCTATGAAAGGGCTTCCTACAATTCCTCCAAGTGTAAACCCAAGGCCACTCTACCTTCCCATAGGCCATGATGGCATAACCACTTTTACAGGGAGACCTACGAGTCCACTGATCTGACTTGATGCCATATCCGTCATAGGCTTTAAAAAGCAATAAAACAAACACAATGTAGCCATAGTACAAACATCTACAAATTTCCATTTGAAGCCTGTTTTTCCTTTTCAACGCCTCAGTTGCCTTAGTGATAGATGTAGAAATTCTTCCCCTGGAGATATGATCTCCATTTAGCACAATGTATAAAATGTATATTTTTAAATTGATTGAGACATCTTTAATAGGAAAACCTTCTTTTCTCTTCACTTTGTGGCAACATGGAAAATAGCAGCGAGGGGAGTGAGGGAGGGGATAGTCCACGTAATAGATAAAGAAGTGTAATTACATAACATAAATGTTATAATTAATGTAGAAAGAAAGCCCAGGGAATTTGGCAATGATTTTATTCATCTTTTACTTCTATAGCAAGAGCATGACTGGAAGAAGCTGATATTTGATGTGGTGAAAAGAAAAAAAATTGATGGGGATTTCTTTAAGATGGGGCGGGAAGTCGCTGTGATACTGCCTAATGATTACTAATCAGGCCAAGTGTAATTACCGAGACTTTCTAACTTCTAACCAAAGTTGTTCAATCCTGCTAAAGGGTAAGTATAGTTTTGTAATTGGCTGATGCAATACATGTAGAAAGAAAATGAAGAAACTACCCAAAAACTCAACATGTCTTACTATCTCCTACGTATATGTGTGGATGATCAAAGGCGAAGGACTTGTCATCGGCTCCTCCCTATCCTGGGAAAGCACGATCAAGCTGTTGTTACTCCCTCATATGTATGAAGAAATGACTTGCTGTTCACATGATCAGGCTTTTGAACATCTTTTAATCACTTCAGGTTTCTAAAGACGACAAGCAGTTAAAAGAAGTGACCTGATGTTTTTTTTCACTCTGAAGATGATTTGTGCTTTACAATACAAATCAATGGTAATCCTCAAAAGACGCCCTAAAGATGGGCAGGTTTATTTTAGCGTTTTGGCAGTATTTTTGTTGAAAAACTTCTAGCGGTTGCCTCAATGTTAAATACAGTTAATAAAACATCGAGAAAATGATGCAAAAATGTTGAAAAGACGCTAAAGAACTGTCTGTGGGCCAACGGTGTCCAAAAAAGTTCTCATGAAATTACCTAAAAAGAACACTAAGAAAGACAAGAAGAAAAACACCAGCATTTCCTGAAGCATCTTCTTCTTGAAAAACTCAACGGGTTCACCTGAAAAATAAGTGATATGCACATGCCTTAACGCTTATTAACACTAGAACTACTGATGGAGTCATTTTGACTCCTTTCGTTTTTTATTTCTCTTCTGTGACTACATTTTTCAGAATTCCGGCTTCAAACTCGGTGACTTTTCCTCAAATATGATGTGAAAAAAGATTTTGTGAGAATAAATAAATTTTGGTGAAAAATTTGCGCGTTTTTTTCAAAATTTACCAAGAACTACTGAAGGGAGTCATTTTGACTCCCTACTATATTTTGAGGTCCTTTTGTCACTAAATGTTGCTATAAAGTTTTGTGCATCATTTTTTCACTCTGTCTTATTTACCCTGATGTTCATATAGATGTAGTTCAATTTACATGTCAACTTTTCACATTTTCCTTGTGTTTTACCTGCTTGTATTACTGTGTAATGCTGAACAAAATAGCTTGTTTACTCTAGGCTCTTATCTTATGCTAATTTTTGATTCATATATATTGACACATATAAAGAACTGTACGCTTGCAGAAGCATGCAGGAACAATAATTTACAGTTTACTCTATCTGATGAGGAGCTAGATGCATTCATTGCGATATTCTATGCTCGTGGAATATCTGGCACGAACCGTCACTCGATTAGCAGTATTTGGTGTAATGACTGGGGAATACCGTTTTGCAAAGCGACAATGTCTAGGGACCGCTTTGTTGAAATTATGAGGTTTCTCAGATTTGATGAGAAATCTACTCGATCGGAGAGACTGCAAACGGACAAGTTTGCTCTATTTTCTACTGTGTGGGACAGGTTTATTGAAAATTGTATTGCGTGTTACAAACCTGGCCCATACATAACGGTGGATGAGCAACTTTTCCCAAGCAAAACTAGGTGTCCATTCACGCAGTACATGCCTTCCAAACCAGATAAATATGGCCACAAATATTGGCTAGCTGTTGATAAGGAGAGCAAATATCTGGCAAATGGCTTCCCTTATCTAGGCAAAGATGACACACGCCGTGCTGAGGACCGTTTAGCTGACCATGTGGTAATGAAGTTATTGGACCCGTTTTTGAAAAAAGGTCGCAATGTTACAACCGATAATTATTTTACTTCAGTAAAATTAGCTAAACAGCTAAAAAGCAAAGGAACAACCATCGTGGGAGCACTGAACAAGATAAGGCGAGAAGTGCCTAAAGAAATAAAATCCATGAAAGAGGAATTGTACAACACTAAAGTGTTTAGAAATGAAGACAATTTTACACTTACAGTATATCAAGGAAAGCCCAACAAAAATGTTGTCATTTTGAGTTCCGTCCATCCAGATGTTGTTGTTGCGTCTGATTCCGCTAAAAAAACTCCAGAAACGGTAAAGTTTTACAATGAAACAAAATATGGAGTAGATGTAGTGGATCAGATGGCACGAAAATATACCACACGAACATGCACAAGGAGATGGCCTGTTCATGCATTTGAAAATGCCTTAGACTTTGCGGGTATAAATGTATGGATAATATTCAATGAGATAACCCACCAAAAAATGTCACGCAAGGCATTTTTGCAAACGCTTGTGAGAGAGTTGAGTGGTCCTTATGTCACAGATAGGGAAAAGGGTTCCACGTCCCAAGTTTCTACATGCTCAGAAGTGATGGTTCAAACAAAATTTTGCCAGATCAAAGAAAAGTGCAAGAAAAATAGATCTGTCGGCAATTGTAAGACTTGTGGTAAGTCTTTGTGTGGGCAATGTACTGCCATAAATCAAAGGCAATGCCTAAAATGCGAAACACCAAATGTTTAGAAGGTGAATTCTGCGCCATATTTTCATTTTTATGCTCCTCTACCTACATTTTCTCTGCTTTTTGTTCTTCAGTTGTTGTTTATATGTGTGCACTTGAATAAAAAAAAATGTTTGAAAAACGTCTATTATAATTATTGTTATTTTCTGTAGAAAAATAAGAAAAGCAGAAAAAAAACAATCAAAAGCATTACTGTTGGATCTCACAATAATAATACATTACAAAAAATATAATTATTAATAAATAACCACAAATGAAACTCTAAAAATAAACGAAAACAAGCAAGGAGTCAAAATGACTCCTTTCAGTAGTTCTAGGCGGGGTCACGAGTGCAGTAGTCCTAGTGTTAATGATCCTCTCTATTCTCAAGGATAAAGAGATTTAGAATTTTATAGTTTACAGCTTTTTGCCTAGGTTACCAGCCACCTCTATCAGTCTATCAGAGATAGTCAGTTTACTAGGCCAGGAGTGTAAGTTTCCAAGATCTTTGATCTTCGCTATATGACTTGTAAGTGCTGCTCTAAAGCTGGTCTGGAAAGCTGGTCTGGATAATGGGATTTGGCCAGCATTTGAGACCTACTCTCCTCCAAAGTTAGTAGAATTGGAGAGTACGCAGTTCTGGCCACCCAACATGCCGATCCGAACTGTCAATTTTCAGGAGTGCATGTCCGTCTGGCATACAGGAAGCCGGGAAGCTGGGAAGCAGTGCGCTCCTGAAGAGTAACAATGAGAATAAGAAAACCCGTTATAGGAATTGTACAAGTTCCTCCCCATTATTGATGCTCATTCATGGCTTTTTGGGGGTGAGCTGGTGCTTATACACAGCCGCCAATCTGAATAAGCTGAGCTGCAGCGGAAATCTTGAAAGATGGGCAGATCATTTGGTGGTAGGCAGATTTCCTAGACTTTAGACTGTATTAGGCAATGATACAGAGCTGAAAATAGATAGTATTGTATACATAGTATATCATTTTGTACTAAAATTGTGACTATCCCCTTTAAAATATCTGCATTTGTGGAGCCGAGGCTGGCTGTGTAATAATGGTTAGTGATCCCATTTGTGCGTACATAAAACTTGTCATATATCCAGGAAGATCACAAGCAGAGGAATTCTGTGTGCTCGCCTCCTAATGCAGCCAGTCATGTTTCATTACATGACGTTTAACGCTCGCCAGTCAAAACAACTTAAAGAATCCTCCATCTTATTGTATCACTGATAATCCAAACTGACACTACGTGATCTAAATTATTTTGGCAAATTGAAGCTAAGAGAACATTCAGAAAGGAGCCAAGCATTTTCCCTCTCAGTAACAAGGTAAATGCGCTTGGGTACAGTGGCTTTTCTGCACATTTTTAATTCAGAGTGATGTTTTCTGGGTCCCTCCATCAGGGTATTGTCTCACAGATACATTATCATGTATCATGTACATGTGCTCCTACATACAAGGGGTCGCCCATTTTATTTATTATGTTTCCCTTATATAGCACCATCATAGTCCGTAGCATTTTACAGAGATTATCATCACTGTCCCCATTGGGGCTCAGAATCTACATTCCCTATCAGTATGCCCAGGAGGAAACCAGAGAAAACCCATGCAAACATGGGGAGAACATATAAACCCTTTACAGATGTTGTCCTTGGTGGGATTTGAACCTAGGGCCCCGACAGTGCAGTATAGCAGTGCTAAACAACTGTGTTTTTTTAAAAAAAAAACACTACTTTTAGATGTTTACAAAATATGTTTATAATGACCTTACTAATAAGCTTTCATTTTCAATGGAGCCCCAATTTCAACCCTGACTTTAGCCTTGGTGATGAGTGTTGTGACGATGATTAACTTCTCCCGGACAAGCCATAAGTAAAGAAAGAGACAAAAGTGTAGTCAAGTCATGGTCCAAGGCCAAAATTCCAGGACGATAGCGGATCAGAGCAAAGGGATTAAACAGAGGATGGTCAGAAGAAGGTCGAAGGTCAGGTAACGATAGATCAATGAGTAAAATAGCTAACACTCTGCCAGCTCATTTAAATAGCTGAGCAATTATGAAAACTCAGGGCACCTGACGAGAGCTCAGAATCTCTCCATCTCAGATTGGACGGCCAAGCTGTCAATCAAAACACAGACAGCTCAGCACGTCCCTGCACCAGACTGGACCACTGAGCTATCAATCATTGCACAGACAACTTAGTACTGAGGGGTGGAATCTTTACAAGTGTGACAAGAAGCATAAATAGAAATCCTCATAGCAAAGGTTAGTATTGGGCCCCAACCACGTAGATGCAAAGTTTGCAGTTTACACATCATCTAAAGGCTTAGAGCTAGCTCCAATAACAGCAATTCTTGTTAAGTATCTGCTGTGTAAAACCGCCAGCACTCACCGGGTATGGGGCAGGTTCAGCGTGTGAGCTCAATCAATACAACTCCTCCAACTTATCATTACGAAAAAGTTGGAGGACGCCAGACAAGTGGCAGGGCTGTTATAGCACCAGGAACCTCCAACTCTTGGGTCTGCTGCCATTGGTGGTACTCCTAAATGACAGCTCCACTTCCTGCCCTATACTGTACTTAATACAGAAAGTGGCACATTATTAATGTTGTGAGTGAAAAGGGCTGGCTGACAGGCTCATGTCAATAGCTAAAGCAGCTCCTTTCTCTGGAACGGGCTGATTTCAATAGAGAAGGGAGTTGACTTAGCTATTGACATGAATCAATTCCACTTTAGGCCCTGGGCTTTACACATAAAGTGGCACATTATTAATGCTGTTGTAAAGTGGCGCGGTGTGGTAGCCGTGGGCAGGGTCTCTTATCCTTTCCCCCGGACAACAGAGGAGACAGTCCAGACAGTTCCGGACCCTGCACAGAAGAGGTTCCCACGACCCGGTCCTCCTCCTTACAACAGCACTAATAATGAGTCACTTTCTGTGTCATGCACAGGGCCGAAAGTGGAACTGCAGAACCCGAGAAGATAGCTGAAGGTCAGGGGACCTTTCAAAATTAAAGCATGAGACTAAGTTTTTGATAATAATATCATGAACACATCTAAGAAATAATTTTTGGCATGCCAAAGGGCACATGTGCACAGGGAATTTCTTTCTCTCAAGGTTACAGGTCTGTATGAATGTCAGAAACTCAACACATGGTCACAACCAGTTTTAAACAAATACATTTATATGAAAAAGTTTGGGCACCCCTATTAATCTTAAGCTTAATGTTTTATAAAAATTGGTGTTTTTTGCAACAGCTATTTCAGTTTGATATATCTAACAACTATTGGACACAGTAATGTTTCTGCCTTGAAATGAGGTTTATTGTACTAGCAGAACATGTGCAATCTGCATTTAAACAAAATTTGACAGGTGCATAAGTATGGGCACCCTTATCATTTTCTTGTTTTAAATACTTCTACCTACTTTTTACTGACTAACTAAAGAATTTTTTTGGTTTTGTAACCTCATTGAGCTTTGAACTTCATAGCCTGGTGTATGCAATCATGAGAAAAGCTACTTAAAGTGGCCACTTGCAAGTTGTTCTCCTGTTTGAATCTCCTCTGAAGAGTAGCATCATGTGCTCCTCAAAACATCTGTCAAATGATCTGAAAACAAAGATTATTCAACATAGTTGTTCAGGGGAAGGATACAAAAAGCTGTCTCAGAGATTTAACCTGTCAGTTTCCACTGTGAGGAACATAGTAAGGAAATGGAAGAACACAGGGACAGTTCTTGTTAAGGCCAGAAGTGGCAGGCCAAGAAAAACATCAGAAAGGCAGAGAAGAAGAATGGTGAGATCAGTCAAGGACAATCCTCAGACCACCTCCAGAGAGCTGCCGCATCAACTTGCTGCAGATGGTGTCACTGTGCATCGGTCAACTATACAACGCACTTTGCACAAGGAGAAGCTGTATGGGAGAGTGATGCGATAAAAGCCGTTTCTGCAAGCACACCACAAACAGTCGGCTGAGGTATGCAAAAGCACATTTGGAGAAGCCAATTTCTTTTTGGAAGAAGGTCCTGTGGACTGATGAAACCAAGATTGAGTTGTTTGGTCATACAAAAAGGCGTTATGCATGGCGTCAAAAAATCACAGCATTCCAAGAAAAACACTTGCTACCCACAGTAAAATTTAGTGGAGGTTCCATCATGCTTTGGGGCTGTGTGGCCAATGCCGGCACCGGGAATCTTGTTAAAGTTGAGGGACGCATGGATTCCACTCAGTATCAGCAGATTCTTGACAATAATGTTCAAGAATCAGTGACAAAGTTGAAGTTACGCAGGGGATGGATCTTTCAGCAAGACAATGATCCAAAACACCGCTGCAAATCTACTCAGGCATTCATGCAGAGGAACAATTACAATGTTCTGGAATGGCCATCCCAGACCCCAGACCTGAATATCATTGAACATCTGTGGGATCAGTTGAAGAGGGCTGTCCATGCTCGGCAACCATCAAACTTAACTGAACTGGAATTTTTTTGTAAAGAGGAATGGTCAAAAATACCTTCATCCAGGATCCAGGAACTCATTAAAAGCTACATGAAGCGACTAGAGGCTGTTATTTTTGCAAAAGGAGGATCTACTAAATATTAATGTCACTTTTCTGGTGAGGTGCCCATACTTATGCACCTGTCAAATTTTGTTTGGATGCAGATTGCACATTTTCTGTTAGTACAATAAACCTCATTTCAAGGCAGAAACATTACTGTGTCCAATAGTTATTAGATATATCAAACTGAAATAGCTGTTGCAAAAACACCAATTTTTATAAAACATTAAGCTTAAGATTAATAGGGGTGCCCAAACTTTTTCATATAACTGTATAATCTAATTCCCGGACAGCAAGCAGAGATCTTAAAAATCGAAAAAGTATTTCATAAGCTTTCAAAGTCTGTAGCCTGCTCCGCAGCAGAAGATTGTGAGCTTCTTAGATCAGGTTATGCTTCCACATGACGATGTTGATCCAGATATTTTATGACCATTTTCCCTGCTCCATTGCTCAGCAGAATATATTGGCCTCTTATAAATAAATGACAATAATAATAGAGGTTTGTGCACATAGGCAATTTTCCACGCGACACATGGTAATAAATAATACATATTCAGTATATAAAATTTACAAACACCAGGCAGAAAAACATGATAATTACAAACCGTGCTTTATAGACTTCCGTTAAGAAACTGGACGGACATTCAGTAAATAATATTATCAGGAGATGAATATTTTCTTGCTCGCGGTTGTATATTGCAGGTTACGGTATATACCGGTGTATATATTCCTACCCACAAGACTGTCGTCACATTACTACAGTCCATGACAAGATCTCAGTGGGAGTTGAAGCTTCTGATCACTATTCAGATCCATTTTTCTGCCCATAGGGGACAGTATTATGGTGTTTAGTGCTGTCAAAGATATATAACAAACTATGGCTTCATGTATATCCCTGGAGCCAAGTTGTGGTGCCCATTGATGTCTCCATATATCTAAATTTTCTTATAGCGTTCTTTGAGATGTTCCATATAGCAGTAAAGTGTTGCATGCTCAGACGCAATATTACAGCGATATTCTCCACCGTGCTACTCTGCAGTATATTGCTTTATGGCGGCACTGCACCACATGGTAGCTTGAGGTTTCTGGACTCCTAATCCAGGTCCCTTTATCTACCATCTGTTACTTGTAATATCAGTGTCTTTTTTTGTGAGAGTGGAACCATTGGGCCCCATCAGGTCCCAGGGTCTTGGTGCAACTTCCACTTTTCAACCACATATACAGTAGCTACGCCACTGCATCATACAGAGTTCCTCATACAGGCTTTGTGCCCACAGGTCTTTAAAAAATGTGGCTAAGTCATAATAACTAACATGTATAAAGTAAAATTTAAGGGCGCAACCAAAATAATTAGAAATGCCCTCCAAACACACAAGTTTTGGTGTAGTTTTAGTGCTACCCAACATTTTTGAGGTCCGATTCTCAGAATTCTCCCAGCAAAATTTGAATTGGTGTCAAATACGTTTATAGTGGACCTGTTACCAGATCAAAAGTGACCAGTTTTTGCTCTTCTTTTATTCCCGCTGCTCCCCTGAGTAATCAAATAAAAAAATAATAATAATAATAATTCACCATACTGTTCCAGAGATATAGGCTTTTTATTTAGTGAACATTTGTATGATCTAACAAGGGAGTGTGGTTCACAGGATCCTCTGGGGCATGGCTTTAGACTGCTTTGCATTATTTGCCTGTGAGCCATGCCCCCTTGCTAAAGATCAGAAAAATTAGTACTATATAAAATGCTCATATCTCTGGAATCATATGGCGGAGACAAAAAAAACACTGGATTACATAAGGGAACAGCGTGAAAAAAATGAGAGCAAAAACTGACTACTTTTGACTTGGTGATAGATTTAAATGGACCTGAGAACCAAACTTCCTGCACTATTCATAAATCCTACAGAAATTATTACTTTACTATAATAAAAACTCCTCCCTAACTGTATATATTTAATTTTATTAATATATTCTGAATTTATGTCACATTCATTTCCAACAGAGACGACTTGATGTGAATATGAAGGCTGAGTGTTGTCAGTCACAGTAGACTATGATTTGTCGAGGTCTTTTGGAAAATGAAAGCTCATTTTATTTCTTTAGGAAATATTAATAAATTCTGTATCAAATTCTGCTTTGCCTGGAAATAGTTAACCATATAACTAATGTTAGTCTGCATTAATGTGGTCATCTTTGGAGGAACCTTGCAGTAAGCATTCATTTCATCAGCAGCACCCCCACAGGACAAGTAGAGTATTACACCAACTTGATTGACACCAACAGGTTATTTATGTGATGCACGGATGTAGAATGTATAGGGCCTGCAAAGTGAGAGGCACATGGAGATTTTTGAGGGTTCCATATAAGAAAACAATGTAATATGCTCCATCAACTGCTATTACAGAAATATTCTTCATTAGTAACATTCCACTTTGGGAAAATAATCTCCATAACATAGTGCTGAATGGAGGCATATAAGGCTAGTCTAACTGTTTCCTTACAATCTGTAGGGAAACCTAACAACAGCTGCTCAATTTCCCTGCAGTGACCCCGCAGGAAATAATAGGTATGATGCGCTTAAAATCAATGGGTTATCCATGTAACGCATGGGCATGAGATATTCTATCTGTATGCACTCTGGGCTTAATTTATGGGGATCACATAAAGGACCCAAATAAATTACACAGATGTGTGAATCTGGCTTTAGTTTATGGGGATCACATTTAGGACCCTCATAAATTACACAGATGTAACTTGTGGGGATTCTGAATATGATCTCCATAAACTAAAGCCAAATTCACACATCTGTGTCATTTATGGGGGTCCTGAATGTGATCCCCATAAATTAATACCAGATTCACACATCTCTGTAATTTATGAGGTTCCTGAATGTGATCCCCATAAACTAAAGTCAGATTCACACATCTGTGTAATTTATGGGGGTCCTGGATGTTATCCCCGTAAATTATGGTCAGACTCTCTCAGCTATGTTTTGCGGGGGTCCTAGCATGGACCAGTCATGGGTCTCCTGACCCAAACGTAACTATGAGGCTGTCAAGTTCAGGTCAGGAGACGCTTGGAGAACCCCTTTAAGGAGTTCAGATGAATAAAGACAAATCACTGTAAGAAACAGAAGAATAAAAGTAGGCCACTGAGTAACAGCTAAGACAAGTAGAAAAGATTGATCTACCCCATCAGTGAGCAGAGCGTACCGATGAGACCAGATTCAATTTTGTAGGTTAGAATTTAATTAGGGAAAATAGGCAAATGATAAATTAGGAGCTGTAAGTAAATTACTGGAGACGCGTTCATAAAACTATACACTTATGTAATTGTGTTTTTGTGATGAATTCTCAGAGATTTGGACTTTCTGCATTTATTTGTTGCTTCACATTTCATATTAGGGGATTATGTGCTGTTATAATGAATGGGAAGAGCCGCTTCCGCCGCCGCAGAGTCGGTGACACTTTATAAAGTGACATTAACTTCTCGCAGGAGTAACAGGATCATTTGTAAAACATTAGAATATCTCATTTTGATTTAATGTGGATTTTTATTCAATATATTGGCTATAACATACATCAGCGATACATTTCTGCAGACATCATCTCCTGATGTCGGAACCTGTGGATTAGACGGAGATGAGCTGATAATATTACCATAATACTATATAGACATTATATGAGACTCAGATACAATTTTGCTGTGTTCATGAATTATAGAAATGATGTATAATATCAGAAGTAGAATATATGATTATTTACTATGGAACATTTACAAGAAATTGCTTATTTCTTCCTGCAGAAGTCTGCTGCAGATCATGTTTGGAGAAAATTCCTTCTCATGTGCCAGCAGTTGATTGACAGATTGTTGGGAACTTCATAATATGAACCTCAGCTGCTGCAGAACCTCTTAATACAGAGCTCATCTTCTGCAGAACCTCGTACTACTCAGCTTAGCTACTATAAAGCCTAATAATACACCCTCAGCTGTTCCATAACACAATAATACACACCTTCGCTGCTACACAATGTTTTACTACACACCTCAGCTGCTGCAGAACCTCATAATATACCTCAGCTGCGTCAGAACATCATAATACACACCTCAACTGCTGCAGAACCTCATAATACATCTTAGCTGCTGCAGAACATCAAAAAACACACTGCTGCAGAACATCATAATACACCCCTGAGCTGGTGCAGAACCTCATAATTCACCTCAGCTGCTGCGGAACATCATAATACACACCTCAGCGGCTGCAGAACCTCATAATACACCTCGGCTTCTGAAGAACCTCATAATGCACCTCAGTTTTTGAAGAACCTCATAATACACCTCAGCTTCTGAAGAACGTTATAATACACACCTCAGCTGCTGCAGAACCTCTTAATACACCTTATGATACCTACTTCAAATGCTCCAGACCTTTTTTCTGAAAATAATTAGGATATTTCTTTAGCAATAACTGAATGTGTGTTCCATCATGCAGGTATTTGTGTTGTATGCGGGTACACAGCTTCTGTATTTACATGACATGACAACACTACATATAATCAAAGGTATGAAACATTATTACTGGGGGAAGAGGAATGATGAGATGCTGTATCCACAAGATGGAGCAGCTCACTCAAGATTCCAACAGAGATAGAATCAGGTAGGAGATTAACCTGGAATCTCAGACTTATTTGTAATCTAACCAAGAAACTGTAGGAGAGATCAGAGCAAATAGGGTCTTATTCGAGAAATACTGTAAGTTTTGCACTCGGATTAAACTCACCTGTTCAATTTGTTAAAAACGCATATAATGTAGAAAATCAGCTGCAGCGGATCCACGAGTCAGCAAGCGACCATCAGGCATCAGACTGTAAAGGGAGTTAGTGAACAATATTCTGTGCTGCCGACAGAATGGAGACTTATATCCCAGTATGGTACAGTAAGGTGGTTTATTTTAACACATTTTGAAGTATATAACTTCTTCTTCAGCAAAAAACACATGTGCACGACACATGAATTGAATACACATGTACATGAATTCAGACATCAGCCTTAGAGAGGTATTCACACGGTTAGGGGCCCATCAGTTTTTAGGACCCCCTTGACGTTGGATGATGGGCAGGCAAGATTTGGCCAAATTGTGTGCAAAGCGTCTCATTTTTTCCTAATATTCATAAGCCATATTGCTATCCATATTTCATATATTTCACATTGACATGCTTTAGCACAATAGAGTGCAACTTTTTTTGTAATTTGTTAAGTATATTTTCATGGTAGACATAATTAGAAAACAATTATATGCTAAGAATTGCAGTTTGGTTGGCAACGTGTTTTGAAGTATCAAACTTCTTCATCAGGACAAACCACAGCGATATATACAGCAAAGTTTTAACCTATTTGATTCCAGTTCTTTCTTTTCCATTACCGTGGGTTTGCAGAAGGCTATGCCTTTTTACTGGTTGTGATCACTCAATCTGACCAGGTAGACTATTGTCCATTTCTTCCCATATATATACGTGATAACATAACCATGGGCATACAAAGAGCCAACGAGTATATTAACCAATTAACAACTTTATTAATTGCATAAATTCAACAAGTAATAATAAAAATAACAACGCTACTACAAAAAAGTGTGGTTGCACAATATACATTAGAATGTACTGAATGCACAGATTATAGTATCCACATGGATAGCATACACATCATCATGAGAGAAAGGGTTAATTTTACTCTAAATGAAGGATACACAGCTCATAGTGCTATCATAAGTATTTCTATACAAATATGCTTATGGGAAAATTACTAATAATCACATTCACTCAATTAATCAATCAATCAGTTTAACCTCTTAGTGACCAAGCCAATTTTTACAATTCTGGCCACTGTCGCTTTATGAGGTTATAGCTCTGGAATACTTCAACATATCCCACTGATTCTGAAAATGTTTTTTCGTGACATATTGTACTTCATGTTAGTAGTAAAATTTCTTTGATATGATGGGTTTATTTATGGAAAAAATGGAAATTTGGCAAAAATTGTGAAAATTTTGCAATTTTTAAACTTTTAATTTTTTTGCCCTTAAATCAGAGAGTGGTGTCACACAAAATAGTTAATAAATAAAATTTCCCACATGTCTACTGTACAGCAGCATAATTTTGGAAACATAATTTTTTTTTGTTAGGAAGTTATAAAGGTTAAAAGTTGACCAGCAATTTCTCATTTTCCCAACAAAATTTTCAAAACCATTTTTTCAGGGACCACCTCACATTTGAAGTGAGTTTGGGTGGCATATTTGACAAAAAAGAGAAAACTGATAATAATGATGAGAGGCTCCAGAGTGACAATTTAGCAAATTATCAAAAGAGTCTTTGAGACTCCAAATTATTAGGCTCCTAAGAAGATCCCAGGCCGGGGAGGACGATCATTTACTAAGAAGCTTTAACAATTCGGTGAAATCCTTCTTTTGCTATTTGGTGCTTGGCTGACAGATTTGGTAAGTTGAATTCATGTTTTCCTTTTCACGGCATTCAAAGAGACTTTTTAATCTAATCCTGATAGAGACCTGGTAGGTGGCCTCGTAATTGAGAAATAAGTGAGCAGATTCTTCAGCTACTCACTGGTGCTTTATATTAATTTGTTCTGAAAATTGTCTCTAACTCAGCTCAATAAATGGAAACGTCTGTAATAGCTTCATTACTAGAGGTAAAGGAAGCAAAATTGGCGCATCACGCTGTATGATATTCCCCGATCTGCCACACCGGCTATTACCAACGATTCACAAATACACCCTTGCTATAATGATTAGATCATGGCTCTTAAATAATCTTCAAGCGACTGCTAAAAACAATTTTAAATATCTACTTGTTATATACGTATGGCTGAAACTGGGCATGCCACAATCACAACCTATCACTTATCTATAAAATGCTACTTGTTGGGGGTCCAACCACTGTGACCCCCTGAGAACAAGAGTCCACAGTTTGATTGGCACATTGGCTAAGCGTGCACATTGCCACTTCATTCATCATCTACGAGGCTGACGGAGAAAGCTTAGAATAGTCCTTGGTTATGTTCATCAGTCCCATAGACAATAAATAGCGCCACAGTTCACTGTAATTGGTTTGTTTTCATCTATGGTACACTCAATAATCAGCAACTAATCATCTGTTCTGTGGATAAGACAAAATCTTGGGACAACCCTTTTAAAGGGTATGTATAATTTTGCAAAATGTTTTACTTTCCAGTACTTCCAAAACAAAAATGACTCACTTTGCAAATAATCTTGTTTAAAAGGGGGTTCATAGAGGACCATCGCTAATTGTTAAAGGGCCTCATGACAGTAAGGTAACCACACCGTGTACCTCTGCTGGCACACCTTATCTATTAGGAAATCTATCTGTAAGTGTTCAGCTTCCCTGCAGCACCTCCGCAGGGGAAAATAAGTATTACCTGGTGTCCACTCGATAGGTTGTCAGTGTAAGATAGGGTGTGTTCTTCAGAGTGAGAGACATTTTTTGTAATTTTTCTTTGGCCAAAAGATAATGTACTCCATCTAGTGGCTCAGAATACCCTAAGGGGCCATTTTTTTTCCTCGGACTGAGTGGTCCACAGAAAATCACAGACATATCCAATTTTAATCAGGGGGTCAAGAATCTTTCAGTTTTTGCTTGAGGGATTTTCATCGATTCTTCCTTGGAAAATTCTTCCAGTTCTGGGAGATTCCTGGGTCGTCTTGCATGCACTACTATTGAGTCTAGCCACAGATTTTCAATGATGTTCAGATCAGGGGACTGTGAGGGCCATTGTAAAACCTTCTGCTTGTGCCTTTTGAGGTAGTCTATTGTGGATTTTGATGTGTGTTTAGGATCATTATCCATTTGAGGAAGCCATCCTCTCTTCATCTTCAGCTTTTTTACAGATGGGTATTATGTGTGCCTCAAGAATTTGTTGAAATTTCATTGAATCTTTTCTTCCCTCTACCCATGAAATGTTCCCTGTGCTATTTGCTGCAGCACAACCCCAAAGCATTTATTTAAAAAAGAAGAGTTATTCCAGTCACCACAGGGCCGGATTTAAGAGGTGGGTGGCCCGGGGCCCATTTTGGAGGGAGGCCCATTTTTCAAGGTGTTGCAATATGTAATGCAAAAACACAAAATTAAACGAATGGAAGTTTATTTACAAAAATCATATACGCAGAGTAATTCAGGTAAATTCATTTATTTTTTACAATCCAGGCACTTTCCTTGATTTTCATGCTGCAAAATCACTAATGATGTCACTAAAGAAAAGTCCAATTCACGCAGTATATCTGACTCGATGCTCATGATAGCCAAATTTACAAGTTGTTCCTGCTCCTTGGATGTCCTTAATCAGTTTTCAACTAATTTGAGTTTTGAGAAGGAACGCTCACCACTGCAGTTTGTTACCATCAAAATTAGATATATCCTTAGAGCTATCTCAATATTTGGGAAAGTGTCCTGCACACCCTTTTCCATGATAAGCTTGTACATGAACAGTTCAGTGCTGATATCTTTTGGCTCCTCGTCTGTGAATAAATTGGCAAATGTTACCAACTGACACAGTTTATCGATAAATGTAATGTCCAAGTCATCTGAATGAGACCTGATGAGTTGCTCTGCTGTGGCCTTAAGCTCGTCTGAAGACAGTTCTTTCAGATGGCTGAAAAAGCTAAATTTGCTTGATATATCTTTATATGCTTGAAGACGTTGGTCAAGAGAAGCGATAAACTGATCAATGATAGGCAAGAAAGTTTCTGTTCTGTATTTTTCAGAATGGCTGAGTTGTATTTCTTCCGTATGGTCATAATCCAATGGATTGAGACACAAGTTTCGGCGCCTGTGTCGAGTTATCGTCTGAACATACTCCGATGAACCAGACAGCTCTTCGCCTTGCTTCTGATAAATTTTGAAGGAGTCACGCTTTGATGTGACTACAGTAGGACCATAGCCAGGTCCCTACACTTCCAATAGTTTCTCTTTTGTTAAATGTTCCTTATCATTAGAAACGGTTCACAGCAAAGAGACGTGTATTTTACATGTTTTGAGATATTTATCCCTATATTGGTGGGAGGCCCCTGCTTGGTGGGTGGCCCAGGGCCCGGGCCCCTTGGGCCCCCCTAAATCCAGGCCTGAGTCACCAAGTCACTTTGTTTTCTGTGTATTATTTTAACCCAAATCCTCAGAAATAGCCTTGTCGGATCTCTTCTGGGTGGTGCATGCATAAAGAACATGTATTATATCAGAAAAAGTAACAAGAAAAGCAGCACTCATCCGATCCGGCAGGTCTTACTGTTCATTAAATAACTCCCCTGACAACTGCACCTCTGCTAATATCAATGTAACCAACTTTATGGATTAAAACCACATCTTGAAAAAAGGATCGGGTGAGTGCTGCTTTTCTTGTTACTTTTTCTGATACAACCCCAAAGCACGATTGATCCACCCCCATGCTTAATGGTTGGTGAGATGTTCCTTTCCTGAAATTTTGTGCCCTTTTTTCCCAACACATACCTTTGATCATTGTGGCCAAAGAGTTCTATTTTAACCTCATCGGTCCACAGGACTTGTTTCCAAAATGCATCAGGCTTGTTTAGATATTCATTTGCATACTTCTAATGCTGAATTTTATGGTGAGGACACAGGAGAGGTTTTTTCTGATGACTCTTCTATGAAGGCTATATTTGTGCAGGTGTCTCTGAAGAGTAGAACAATGTGCTACAACTCCATAGTTTGTTAAATCTTTCTGAAGGTCTTTTGCAGTTAAACAGGGGTTCTAATTTGCCTCTCTAGTAGTGTTGAGCGATACGATAATGCAAATATCGGCTATCGGCCGATATTAGCTCTATCGGCCTTTCGATAATTCGTTTCGATATTTTCGTCTTATCGAATACCGGAATCGGATTTGTCACTGTCACTGTCTGTGTCCGTCGGTCGGGTCTGTCACTGTCAGTGTCCGTCGGTCGGGTCTGTCAGGAGTCAGCGGCACTTACCTGGCAGAAGATCTCCGGCGGTCACGTCCTGGACTGCTTCATGGCCGCCATCCTCTTCTCCCCGGCGGTCACATGCAGTTTCTCGTGATTTTTCTTTCATACAATAGGATTAATAATTGATAGTTGTCTAATTGACAGCTCTCAATTATTAACCTGGCTTAAAGTGACCTTTCAATTGCAAGGTCATTTTAACCCCTTATTAACCCATTCGCCACCGCTACAGGGCAATGGGAATAGACGGGCAAAGTGCCAGAAAGGGCAAATCTAATTAGAGATTTTCCCTTTCTGGGGTGTCTGGGGGCAGATGTTAGTAGCCGGGGGGGGCCAAAAATAATGGTCCCTCTCTGGGCTATTATTATCTGCCCCCACTCACTGGCTTTGTCTGTCTGGTTGCGAAAATAGGGCGGGAGCCCACGCCTTTTTTTTTCAGCAATTTTACACCTCATATATATATATATACATGTCATTAAATTTGTGACACATATATATATATATTTATATTTATAGTTCATACAATTCTACATAGTATAATAGCCGCTAATTCAATTGCCGGCTTTTGTGAAAATGCAGAACCCGACATGAAATGACACTTGGTTTACATAGAGTTAACCATGTCTTTTCATGTAGTTTGATATCTGATTTGCACAAACAATTACATGAGTGTAAGTGTGCAAAATTTCACACCTGTAGGGGTTAATTAAAGGTGTAAATTCGTAGCAAAAAAGTCCGTTTTTTTTACAACGAATTTACACCTTTAATTAACCCCTACAGGTGTGAAATTTTGCACACATAGACTGATGTAATTGTTTGTGCAAATCAGATTGCAAACGACATGAAAAGACATGGTTAACCCTATGTACACCAAGTGTCATTTCATGTCGGGTGCTTCTGTCTTTTCACAGAAGCCGGCTTTACCCGGCAATTGAATCAGAGGATATTTTACTATGTAGAAGTGTATAAACTATACATATATGTATATATATATATATATATGTCACAATGACATGTATATATATATATATATATATGTATTCTATGTGTGTATATTTAGTGTTTACAAGGAAATAAAGGTTTTTTTTAGTTGCGATATTTTGTTCCCATAGACTTACATTGGACTTCCGCAATCGGAATCGGATATTGACGATATTTAGTGCTATCGGCGATACAATTTCGATACGATATTTTTAGATATCGAGCAATATCGCTCAACACTACTCTCTAGCAATGCTATGAGCAGCTCTCACTGAAATTTTGCTTGGTCTTCCAGATCTTTTCATGACCTCCACTTTTCCTGTTAGCTGTCATTTATTAATTACATTTCAAATAAAGGAAAGGGCAACTTGAAAAAGCTTTGCTATCTTCTTATAGCCTTCTGCTTTGTGGGTCTCCACCATTTTCATTTTCAGAGTGCTTGGCAGCTGCTTAGAAGATCTTATGGCTGCTCCTATGCATATCCATGTGTTTCCATGGTTTCATACTACAAACAAACCCTGCGTGTAGTCAAATATGGTAGTTAAGTGTTAATCCCTTCCTTTTCTGATCCTTTTCTGTTGTCTAAAGAATAGCAAACCGATGAGGGAGGAGCTAATAATTCATTTGTAGTCATAGAGATATACAGATCTGCATGGGAGCTGCATACAAAGATAACTGTAGGAGATTTTTACTTAAGATTAATCACAAACTTTGAAAACTATTTCTTCATAATGTGTCTGCAACCCATCTAGCTTATCAGTATGAGCCCATTCTAAAATAAACAAGGGCATTAAAGGTAGGGGTTACTAATTGATTGACTTTTGAAAACATTATTGCTGGTGGTGCATGATTTGTATTAGTTCTGTGGATCAAAGGACATATGACATGGAGGAGAATGTCACATCCACTCTTTATACTAAAAGTAACTGGCGCTATGTACTAAAACCTTTGAGCGCAGGACTGATGGTGTTTATACCTTGTTACGATGTAATAAGGGCAAATTACTGCTCATGTAATAATATCTGCTCCAGCAGCCCGGCCTTGTAATTGCTGTAAAATAAAATGACAACCATAAAAGATGTATTGGATTTTTTGTGAAAGGGATTAATATTATGATCCCCTGCACATGCCATGAAATTGGTTTCTAATAAACTTTTACTTCTTCTAAACAAAAGAAGAAAAAACATTTATTTACAGTGATTTATCTTCTATGGTTTATTATGGAGGGAACTTCTGAAAGTTTTTTTTTTTCTTTTGCCAGAATTAATGGTGTTCTGTAAATGTAACCTAATAGAACTTAAAGGGATTCTGTCAACAGTATAAACTAAGCACATAGCCTTATAGGGAATACTAGCTATGAACCCGTTCTACGTTGCAAGCATTTTCATAGGTAAATGGTCTCCCATCCTGGTATGTGCTGCCCCCTCCTATTCTGGTATGTATGGCACCCCTCATCCCTATCCTGGTATGCATGGTACCCCTCATCCCTATCCTGGTATGTATGGTCCCCTCACCCCCACCCAAATCTGGTATGCATGGCACCCCATTCCTCATCCTGGTATGCATGGTCCCCTCATCCCCCAATCCTGGTATGCATTGTACCCCCTCATCCCTATCCTGGTATGCATGGTACCTGCTCATCCATATCCTGGTATTCATGGTTCCCTCACCCCCCAATCCTTGTATGCATGGTCCCCTCATCCCCCAATCCTGGTATGCATGGTCCCCTCACCCCCAATCCTGGTATGTATGGTCCCCTCCCACCCAATCCTGGAATGCATGGTCCCCTCACCCCCCAATCCTGATGTGCATGGTCCTCTCACCCCCCAATCCTGATATGCATCCAGACTGAATGCCAAAGTTCAGACTTTCATAAGTCGATCTCGCGATCCACTAGCCATCGGCTCGGATGCGCTAGTCCTCCCTTGGAGTCAATTTCGCCTTCCTTACATCTTTCCACCTCTTCAGTTAATCCCCAGGGTGATTCGGAAGATTAAGGTGGAAGGCGTTCCTCTCATTCTGGTCGCTCCGGACTGGCCTCGCCGTCCGTGGTATGCGGAACTAGTGTGTCTGGTCACAGACGTCCCTTGGAAATTACCAGATCATCCGGACCTTCTTTCACAGGGTCCAATTTACCATCACAATTCGAAAGCGCTGAATTTGACGGTATGGCCATTGAAGCCTGGATCTTAGGTCAGGCTGGTTTTTCTCACAAAGTTGTCTCCACAATGGTCAATGCCAGGAAGCCGGCTTCCGCCCGCATTTATCATCGTGTCTGGAAAACATTATTTTCCTGGTGTAAGGACAAAGGTCGTTCCCCTTTGGTTTTTTCTATCCCTTCCATTCTGGAATTTCTCCAAGCAGGAATGGACTCGGGGTTAGCACTCTCCTCCCTCAAGGGGCAGATTTCTGCTTTGTCCGTCCTTTTCCAATGACGGATCACATCTAAGTCTCAGGTCAGGACTTTTATCCAAGGAGTGTCACATCTTGCTCCGCCCTACAAGAGGCCTTTGGAGTCTTGGGATCTTAATCTGGTCCTCAGTGCATTACAGGAATCTCCCTTCGAGCCTTTGCCGGAAGTGTCTTTATCGCTTCTTTCCTGGAAGGTTGTCTTCCTAGTGGCAATTACCTCTTTCAGGCGAGTATCGGAGTTGGCAGCTTTGTCTTGTAAACCTCCTTTTCTCATTTTTCACCAGGACAAGGTAGTCCTTAGGACTTCTCCTTCTTTCATACCAAAAGTCGTTTCGGCTTTTCATATCAATGAAGAGATAGTCTTGCCCTCGTTTTGTCCGGCGCCGATTCACCGTTCTGAAAAAGCCCTTCACATCTTGGATTTGTTGAGGGCTCTCCGAAGGTACATTTCGAGAACTGCATCTTTCCGTAAATCGGACTCCCTGTTTGTGCTTCCGGAAGGACGCAGACAGGGTTTTCCTGCTTCCAAGGCCACGTTAGCCAGATGGATCCACTCGGCGATCCAAGAGGCGTATTGTGTAAAAGGTCAGCCTATCCCGGCTGGGATTAAGGCACACTCCACTCGGTCTGTGGGGGCCTCCTGGGCCATTCGGCACCAGGCTTCGGCACAGCAAGTGTGCAAGGCTGCGACTTGGTCCAGTCTTCATACTTTCGTCAAGCATTACCATATCCATGCTCAAGTTTCTTCAGATGCGGCACTTGGCAGACAAATTCTGCAATCAGCTGTTGCGCATCTGTAAGTTGTCCGTTGACTGTTTAAGCGTTTTTATGCATGTGGTTCACGAGGCTTCATCTACTGTTATGGCTTCCCACCCAGGGACTGCTTTGGGACGTCCCATGGTCTTGTGTCCCCCAATGAGGCGATGGAGAAAAGGAGATTTTTGTGTACTCACCGTAAAATCCTTTTCTCCGAGACGCTCATTGGGGGACACAGCTCCCACCCTTGTTTAGCCTGTAGCCTCATTGTTTCTTTGAATTGTTGACATATTGCACTCTGTTATGAGCTCCTACTGCTTTGGCACCGAACTGGTTCAGGATTGAGCCAACAGAGGGTGTATACTGCAGGAGGAGGAGTTAATCTTTTTTGCTTATGTATTGCTTAGTGTCCTCCTAGTGGCAGCAGCATAACACCCATGGTCTTGTGTCCCCCAATGAGCGTCTCGGAGAAAAGGATTTTACGGCGAGTACACAAAAATCTCCTTTTTGTGTGCACTTTTTCAGTGTTTTTTGGGTGTCTTTTTACTGCCATTTTCCATGCATTTTTGAAAAATGATTAAACAATGAAGAAAATGCTAGCCTTTCTTAAGCTAAAAACCCTGTCAAAACTCTCAAAAATATGATTGGGTGTCCTCCTGGTGTTCTTTTTACCCTTCTTATTGACTTGTATTGTAAAATATTGACCATCTTCCCAGCTGAAAATGACAGGTTACTTCTTTTTAGACACTTGGCGTGTTTGAAGGCCTGAACAACAAGTTGTTTTCACATACAAAATATTTTTTATTGTTTTGTTAATGCTTTTTATGACTTTTTAAGAGGACCTGCTCAGAAAATTGAAAGAGAACAAGATGCAGTGTGAACATACACTTTAAGTTCTAATGGCTGCTTCTGTTCTGCAGGAGCTGAAGTTTAATCATCCATGCTGAGTAGGGCACGCAGCGCACCACGGGTTTGGCAAAGAGGCTCAGTGCACTGTTCTGACTACTTGTTTCATATGTCACCACCTCCTTCATTGATGATTGACAGCGCTGGCTTACCTAGGGTGAACAATGTCTGCAGAGAAATCTCAGGCAAGCCAGAGCTGCCAATCACTAATGAGGGAGGTGGAGACATTTTTAACCAGTGGTCAAATGTCCACTGAACGGGTGCACCCCCTGAGCACCCCGAATTACTCAAATGGAGGCAGATAAGGTGAAAATTTTTATGGCCTCTTTATCCCCTACAAGGCTATGTGCTTAGTTCTTACTATCAGTTTGGGGTGATAGACTTCCTATTAAAGGGGTTGTGCAGGATTAACAAGGAGTTTGCATGTTCTCCCCGTGTTTGTGTGGGTTTCCTCTGGGTTCTTTGACTTCCTTCCAAACTCCAAAGACATACTGATAGGGAATGTAGTTTGTGGGACCCAACAGAGACAGTGCCAGCAATGTCTGTAAAGTGCTGTGGAATTAATGGCGCTATATAAGTCCAAGTTAAATAAAAATTACCTACATATCTGTACATTGACGCTCATGCGCATGAAATGTAAAAAAAAAATCCTATTACCGGTAATTTCTCTTTTTAATCCTATTTTACCTCATTTGCAATCAAAATAATGATAAGTACATAAATAGTTTTTTTCTGTGTCCCAGGATATGGCCCATTCCTTGTTGAATGGAAAGTCTCTGGCTGTAAGACACCCGGGTGCTGGTGGAGCCCTCACCCTCTGCTGTGTCTGTGAAAGAAATCAACTAATAGAACAACATAAAGACGCCCATTATATGATTACCTTAATGGGTTTCTCTGGTGAAAATACATTTTTACCTATGTAAAGGATAGATGATATCTTATACAGTTGTGCTCTAAACTTTACATACCCTGGCAGAATTTTTGCTTTCTTGGCCTTTTTTCAGAGAATATGAATGATAACACCAAAACTTTTTCTCCACTTTTTCATACTAGACAGCCCAGGAATATACAGGAACTGGAGGCTTTTTGCCAAGAACAGTGAGCGGTTTTACCTTGTGAGAAAATAAAGAACCTCATCCACAACTACCACAAAAGACTTCTATCTGTCATTGATGTTAGAGGGGTAATACACGGTATTAAGCAATGGGGTATGTGAACTTTTGATCGGTGTCATTTGGATGTTTTGGGTTGTCATTATGATTTTAAAAGAGTAAACACAGTAGTTTGACAATAAATGGCTTCACCCAACCACTAACCATGAGTGGAGAAAAAGGTTTGGTGTTATCATTCATATTCTCTGAAAAAAGGCCAAGAAAGCAAAAATTCTGCCAGGGTATGTAAACTTTTGAGCACAATTGTAGATCGTTGGCGGTGTTACAGCTGGACGGGGATCTGCAGCAGTCTCCAGAGAGAATTTATAGAATGGCAGTCAGTGCTGCTCCATTGTAAAGTGGATAAAAGCAGCCCGATCTGCCTCTCAGTGGGGTCCCAGCAGTTGGACCTCCTCTCATCTATCAGTTATCACTGATTCTACCTTTAGGAGGTAATGTGTTTATTTATGCAGCAATGACATGTTCCACAGCACCTTACAGAGATTGTCATCACTCTGTGTCCATAAATCCAAATTTTCTTATCTATATCTGTGTGGGCGGAATCCACAATATCTGGATGAATCCCACATATGCATGATACCAACATTAGAAGCCAACGGTGCATTCACCACTCCACCACCGTGTGTAATGTGACCATGTGCATGATCCCTTAGGCTACGTTCCCACAATGAGCACACTCACCACTCCACCACCATGTGTAATGTGACCATGTGCATGATCCCTTAGGCTACGTTCCCACAATGAGCGCACTTACCACTCCACCACCATGTGTAATGTGACCATGTGCATGATCTCTTAGGCTAGGTTCCCACAATTAGCGTGCTCACCACTGCACCACCGTGTGTAATATGACCATGTGCATGATCCCCTGGGCTACATTCTTAGGATGAACGCTGGCTCTTCTGCCAGTCCGGATACCTGTTACTAGTAAACTCAAGTTACTTTTCTGCATATTTGCAGGTTATGCATCCAGCGATAATATCTGCGGGTTGTGGTGCCACTTAGAGAGGTAGGTATCTTCTCTGGCTTAGGATCTGTCACTTTTGAGCAGGTTTTATTTCCAAAACCTAGGAGGCAATGTGCTCTTTAAGAACATTGGAAAACGAAAGCTTCCATCAGACACAGTTAAGAGATTATTTTACGTATTTTTCCAGAAATATAAATAGCTTTCCAGGCATAATGGTGCGAGCACACTGCGGGCAGATTAATGTAACACTGGAATAAATATGCCATAGAAGTGGTTATCATCCAAATTCACTTATGCGAGGGCAGTTATTCCTTTGATCCTGTGAAAATCGCTGCTATTTAGATCTCAGCAAAAACCTGTAATGTGTCCTATTTATTTCCAATATGGCGTTCATTTATGTCGGAGAAGGACGGGGCATTGTACACAGTTTACAGAGAGATGTAGAGCCTCGGGTCTGGTTGTCGTCTGTGGATATATTCTTTAATGCCACTGTAGCCAGATGCTAGTATGGTGAAAAGCACGGTGCAGCTTTCCTATAAGTCATAGTTTTTAGAAACTCACAGTTTTATTATCACTAGAGATAATCACTGGAGAACTAGTAAATTGCTGCCATAAAGTCTTCCATATTAATGAGCTCTGTATAAGCCCACCCCTACCACTGAATGGACATTTTCTGCCTATGCACTGTATACACAGGAAGCTGCCAATCAGTGATGGGGGCGGGTTTTACAGAGCTCAGCATTCAGAAAATCGGTAGATCTGTTGCATACATAACAGAGATTTTTTTCAAAATGACAGCAATCAGCCCAGTAAGTGACACATTGCTGGAATCAGGGTCTCTGCCCCTACATCATGCTGCTCTTAGATGGAATAGAAAAATTATTGTGACAGATTGCCTTTAAGAAAAATGTTGAAAAAATTGTGCACCTATTTTATGTTACGTTCCAGTGAACAGAGACTCATTGATGACCCACATATTTTGCAGAGCTGCCACAACTTTCCATGTCGAGCCAAGAATATCTCATGTAGAGTAATGGCATTTTGGGTGGCATCGATTTTCTTTTACAGTGTACAGCATAGTTTTCTTAAAACAGAAGGCATTCATATAGCCGACTTCTATCACAAGAACTTTTTGGTGTTTTCTATTATACTAGGTTCTAACTTTACCAGTTGCCAGGATTGGCTGCAATCCAATTAAAAATAGAAAAATCATTAAATCTTTGATCCTGCCAGAGAGATATGATGGGGCAGAAGGGAAAAGCTTAGGGAATATGCTGATCAGACAGGCTTGTCATTTGAGAAAAGAGACCGGAAGATCAGAATACATTCTCATGAGATATCAACTTCATTGTCTTTATTAATAGGTTTGGAGAAAAAAGAAGTCACAATAGCTGCATTTATGAACTTTGGACATTTTCTTCCATGGTTAAACAAACCTCCAGGGAAATGCTCTAAACTCTAGAGCCAAACTAAGAAAAGAAGATCTTTTTGGATATCCGAAATTCTAACACATTAGACATTTATATCACTCACTTCTGACACTAGTTCCTTCCACAACTATTATTAGAACTTTTTGGTTCCTTCCACAACTAGTATTAGAACTTTTTTATTCCTTCCACAACTACCACTAGAACTTTTTGGTTCATTCCATAACAAGTATTAGAACTTTTTGGTTCCTTCCACAACTACCATTAGAACTTTTTGGTTCCTTCCACAACAAGTAATAGAACTTTTTGGTTCCTTCAAGAACTAGTATTAGAACTTTTTGGTTCCTTCCATAACTAGCATTAGAACTTTTTGGTTCCTTCAAGAACTAGTATTAGAACTTTTTGGTTCCTTCCATAACTAGCATTAGAACTTTTTGGTTCCTTCCATAACTAGCATTAGAACTTTTTGGTTCCTTCCACAACTAGTGTTAGATATTTTTGGTTCCTTTCCGAACTAGTATTATAACTTTTTGGTTCCTTCCACAACAAGTATTAGAACTTTTTTGTTCCTTTCAGAACTAGTATTAGAACTTTTTGTTTCCTTTCAGAACTAGTATTAGAACTTTTTGGTTCCTTCCACAATTAGCATTAGAACTTTTTGGTTCCTTCAAGAACTAGTATTAGAACTTTTTGTTTCCTTCCACAATTAATGTTAGAACTTTTTGGTTCCTTCCAGCACTAGTATTAGAACTTTTTTGTTCCTCCCACAACTAGTATTAGAACTTTTTGTTCCTCCCACAACTAGTATTAGAACTTTTTGTTCCTCCCACAACTAGTATTAGAACTTTTTGCTTCCTTCCACAATTAGCATTAGAACTTTTTGGTTCCTTCAAGAACTAGTATTAGAACTTTTTCGTTCCTTTCAGAACTAGTATTATAACTTTTTGTTTCCTTTCAGAACTAGTATTAGAACTTTTTGTTTCCTTCCACAACTAGTCTTAGAACTTTTTTGTTCCTCCCACAACTAGTATTAGAACTTTTTGGTTCCTTCCACAACTAGCATTAGAACTTTTTGCTTCCTTCAAGAATAAGTTTTGGAACTTTTTGGTTCCTTTCCTAACTAGTATTAGAACTTTTTGGTTCCTTCTACAACTAGAGTTATAACGTTTTGGTTCCTTCCAGCACTGTTATTAGAACTTTTTGTTTCCGTCCACTACTAGCATTAGAACTTTTTGGTTCCTTCCAGAACTAGTATTAGAACTTTTTGCCTCCTTCCACAACTAGTATTAGAACTTTTTGTTTCCTTCCACAACTAGCATTAGATTTTTTTTTGTTCCTTCCACAACTAACATTAGAACTTTTTTGTTTCTTCCACAACTAGCATTACAACTTTTTAGTTCTTTCTACAACTAGCATTAAAACTTTTTGGTTCCTTCCACAACTAGCATTAAAACTTTTGGTTTCTTCCATCCAACCATATTTTGGTTTACAAGTTGTGATATTTTACTACAATCTGATTATTAAAGGTGTCATCTGATATACATTATATCACCTACCCACAGGATCGATTATGCATTTACAATTACTGAGATCCTTGCCATTTAGACCCCCACTGAACTCAAGAATAAGGGGGCCCAATATCCCATATGTGAATTAAGAACTAGTGATCTTGTGTGACCACTTCTTCATGAACTGTTCATAGAAGTTAGGTAATGGAGCAATGGCTGCACATAACACTTCATTCACTCAGTGGATTTGGTGCCTTTTTTGTGTAGGGTAGAGATCTCAGAGTTTGGATTCCTAGCTATCATTCATCTGTCACCTACCCTATGGATAGGTGATATATGTTGTTTATGAAACATCTCTTTAATAGGAAAATGATTAAAGTGGTTGGCCACTACTTTTTTTTTTGATGGGTGCGACACCCGGAACCGCCGCCGATGAACTTTTACTGGCACTGGCCGCAGCCAGAAGTTCTTAGATAAAAAAAGTAGTGGCCAACCCCTTTAAATCTTGCACAAAGGCTGAGTTGGATATAATTGGATATAGCAGGAAAACTCATGGAATACTGTATGTTGCTCTAATCAAGCAGGCTTGTGATTCAAGATCAGAGACCAGACTGCATCGCCCTTAGACACACATATTGTACTTAATGGTCTTAATTCAACAGACATTGACTGGTTTGGAGCATAAATACTTTTTCAATTACTACAAATGTTGATTCTGGAGATGTATAATTTTTCCCTTTTTGTCTAAAAAGACCCTTTTAGTTTAGGGAATCTCATGAAGTGCCCACCTAAAACTGCAGTACGGAAAAGGCAAAAACCTTGTGGGATAGAGATGAGTGGACCTGACACGGTTTGGATTTGCCAAAATGCACGGATTTTACCTGGAAATACAATTTGTGGTGAATTTTTTCTCCTCAAATTGAATGTTCCTCATTATGTTCTAGGGCAGGGGTCCTCAACCTTTGTCTCGGGAGCCACTTGTGGCTTCCAGTCCAAAGATGTGTGGCTCGCTGCTGCCTGCCAGCTTTGTGCATTAGCACCATGTCTAGTGTCTGGAGACCGGATGATGCCAACTGTCAGAGGAGGTGCTTGAACCTTGATGCAACAGTGTCGTGAGAGTGGTTGATGCGAGAATACTGAATGGAGGTATTGTGGGAACCTCTGGATCTTGGTATTCTGACTTGGTGTGATTTCTGTGGAAAAGCTTTGACTGGCATTATGTCAGCAATAGGGGCTCTGTGTGTCGCTACTGTGAGGGGGCAGGACCTGGATGTGGCTCTCCACCCTCTCTCTTAGAACAAAATGTGGCTCATGACCCTCTCTCAAAGCTGAATGTGGCTCCCAAGGTCAGAAAGGTTGGGGACCACTGCTCTAGGAGAGACGCCTGGGCATAGACAATGTAAGATCTAGAAAAAAATAAAACAACTGATACTCACCTGGCTGCTCAGCTTCACTGTTCACTGACCCCCGTAAGGTCGTCATCATCTCTTCTTACCACCAGAGAGCTTTGAAACCCTGGGCATCTTCACATTAGGTCAGAACGTCTGGCCATGACTAGGCCATGTACATGCGCAGATATTGACTTGGTCTAGTTATGGCCAGAAGTCCCGACCCAGATTGCACCTTGTATGGCCGTGGCGCATTACATCACCGTGACCTTATAATGCATATTGGTAGACACGTCCTGGGCGAGTGAGAAGACTTCAGGGGGTTTCACCGCAACGTAGTAAAAAGAGGTGCCGAGGACTGTACAGGCATAAGAGAGCAGCGGACGTGGCCAGAGAGGTAAGTGGTAATGTGAGTTTTCATTTTTTTCTTTTGCTTTTAAACCTTTTGATGGCCCTTTACTGTTCAGCAAAATGCCTGACATCTGGCCGCTATTTTGCTGAATTCACATTTAGCGAATTACAAAAAATCTTTAACCTGGAGAATACAGATATTTGTACAATTCGAGTGGAACTCAATTACACTTGAATAAATTTGCCCAACTCTAGTTTAGATTATTAGATGTGCTTTTTAAGAACAAACCAATTATTAGACATGAGAATGTAAATGTGTTGGTTATATATACAGAATATGGAGCATTGAATCTCGTGTCATGATGCACCTTTTTAGAGGTCATTGAACAAAATCTGTGGATGTCACAAAACAAAAATAGAGTTTGTTGTTATAGAAGCAATGCAATGTTAGGGCTCATTCAGACATCGTTTTATATGTACAAGTTCTACACATATTTTTCACCTATTATAGTCTATGGGGCTGGTCACATTTCCGTGTATTTTTACAGACCAAGTGGTCCTCACTATAATACAGAGACATGTCAAAGTTTAATCAGAGTAAAGGATCAAACTTGTCAATGCAAGTTTATGGGTCCATGAAAAAAAATCAGACAGCATTTGGAAGGCATCTGACTGTCTGTGTACCATCCATGAGCTGTCTGATCTTGATAGGAGAAGTTGGAGAAAACTTCTAGTATGAAAAAAACAGAAGAAACTCTGATGGTAAAAGTGATGCGGACCAAACACTGATGGAAATTTGATCCAAAACGCTGATGAAACTTGGTACAAGTTTTTGCGTTAGAGAAAAATTCCTGAAGTCTGAATGAGCCCTGACTCTTACCTAATTACATCTCTAGTAAATGTAATATATGCTAAGTATTTCATTCCAATAAAATAGTCAAACAGGGGGAAAACAAGTCTTCAGATGCTGCCAAATTGGAATGTGTGGGCTTCAATTTGGATTTCTAATAAGTAATAAACGTGTTTCAAAATTGAGCCGCTCTCCTTGGATTACTGTTTTGAGTTAGATGTGCTACATCGTACCCCGCGAGTTTTGCCAACAACTTTACGTGTCTTTGTTATTCTGAAGGAGTTAACTGAATAACAATCACTTCTCATTGATTTAATTTGGCTAGAAATTAGATTTCACTTGGCTATTTGTAGTTCCTTTTTCAACAGACTTTATAAAACACAATCCCCCGGCTAATGTCTCTTGTCAACCTGCATCTGTTCCTGCAGTATTGAAAGACAACAAAGCCAGGCACACACCTGTCTTCTAATGAACACTACACAATGTATTTGCCTTTGTGCTTTTAAAGTTTGCTGCGTGTATTAATGGAAATGACTCGGCAAAGTAAATTGTATCTTGTTTGCTTCTGCTCTTCCATGTGTATGTTGAGGACAAACATAAAGAACAGCTGGAAAAACTTCCTAATGATCTGAATTCTGGTGCCATATTTCAAGAACATTCTTTGAACAAACCGATATTTATGGAGCTAATTACTGTATTGTGATATAATTACTAGTCCGATAGTTTCTATTTTTACTAAAGGGCAATTATAAGGGTAGTGTATAACCAGAGAAGGTAGAACCCAAATTAAAATAGATCACCTTCATGTTACTGGTGGTTCCAGAATAGCTTCAAAACCAAGGCATAAAAATCTAATGCTAGTTCAACTTTTTTCCCCATTCTTGTAGAAAGGACTGGACTGGCCCCCAAAGCACCACTGGATTCTCTGTTGGGTCAGGACAGGCCCTCAGAGCACTGCTGGATTCTCTGTTGGTACAAGACTGGACAGGTCCCTAGAGCCCTACAGGGTCCTCTGTTTGGACAGGACTGCCACCCAGAGCACTACTGGATCCTCTATTGGTACAAGACTGGACTGGTCCCTAGAGCACTACAGGGTCCTCTGTTTGGACTGGACTGGACTGGCCCCCAGAGCACTACTGGATTCTCTGTTGGGACAAGATTGGACTCGCCTCCAGAGCACTACAATGTCCTTTGTTGGGACAAGACTGGACTGGGACAAAGCATTACAGAACCCTCTGTTGGGACAAGATTGGGCTGGCCACTAGAGCACTACGATGTCCTTTGTTGGGATAGGACTGGATGGGGCGCCCAGAGCACTACTGGACTCCCTGTTGGGACAAGACTGGACTGGCCTCTAGAGCAATACAGGGTCCTCTGCTGGGACAGGACTGGACAGGTCCTCAGAGCACTACTGGATCCTCTGTTGGGACCAGACTAGACTGGCCCCTAGAGCACTACAATGTCCTCTGTTGGGACAAGAGTGGACAGGGCCACAAATGCATTACAGGATCGTCTGTTTGGACAAGACTGGACTGGTCCCTAGAGCACTGCAGGATACCTTTGTTGGTATAGGACTGGACTGGCCCCCAGAGCACTACTGGACTCCCTGTTGGGACAAGACTGGACTGGCCTCTAGAGCAATACAGGGTCCTCTGCTGGGACAGGACTGGACAGGTCCTCAGAGCACTACTGGATCCTCTGTTGGGACCAGACTAGACTGGCCCCTAGAGCACTACAATGTCCTCTGTTGGGACAAGAGTGGACAGGGCCACAAATGCATTACAGGATCGTCTGTTTGGACAAGACTGGACTGGTCCCTAGAGCACTGCAGGATACCTTTGTTGGTATAGGACTGGACTGGCCCCCAGAGCACTACTGGATCCTCTGTTGGGACAAAACTGGACTGGTCCCTAGAGCACTACAGGGTCCTTTGTTAAGACAAGACTGGAATGGGCCCTAGAGCACTACAATGTCCTCTGTTGAGACAGGACTGGACGGGGCCATAAGAACATTACAGGATCATCTGTTGGGATAGGACTGGACTGGCCCTCACAGCACTACAGGATCTTCTGTTGGGACAGGACTAGACTTGCCCCCAGAGCACTACTGGATCCTCTTTTGGGAAAATACTTGACTGGAGCAAAGAGCACTACAGGGTCCTCTGTTTGGACAGGACTGGCCCCCAGAGCACTACTGGATCCTCTATTGGTACAAGACTGGGCTGACCTCTAGAGCACTACAGGGTCCTCTGTTTGGACAGGTCTGGACTGGACCCAGAGCACTACAATATCCTTTGTTGGGACAGGACTGGACTGAGCCACCAGAGCATTACAGGATCCTCTGTTTTGACAAGATTGGACTCGCCCCTAGAGCACTACAATATCCTTTGTTGGGACAAGACTGGATTGGGCCACCAGAGCATTACAGGATCCTCTGTTGGGACAAGATTGGACTGGTCCCTAGAGCACTACAATGTCCTTTGTTGGGACAGGGCTGGATGGGGCCACCAGAGAATTACAGGATCCTCTATTGGGACAAGATTGGACTGGCCCCTGGAGCACTACAATATCCTCTCTTGGGACAGGAATGGATGGGGCCACCAAATCATTACAGGACTGTCTGCTGCGACAGGACTGGACTGGCCCTCACAGCACTACAGGATCTTCTGTTGGGACAGGACTAGACTGGCCCCCAGAGCACTACTGGTCCTCTTTTGGGAAAATACTTGACTGGCCCCAAGAGCACTACAGGGTCCTCTGTTGTGGAAAGGACTGGACTGGTCCCTTAGAGCCCTACCTGATCCTCTGTTTGGACAGGACTGGATTGGTCCTGTATAGCACTACAGGATCTTCAGTTTGAACTTAATTCCATACCTGCCCACTGTCCCAAATTTGTAGAGACTGTCCCTAAGTTTGAGACATAATTCCTGTAATTTTGGGCCATAAAGGGGTGTGATTTATAAAAATCCTGCCCCAAAGTAAGTATTTCAGGATTTCCTGGGCAGTTAGTGATCGGGTCAACAGCATTCCTGCTAGGATTGGAGGGAGGATTTAAACACCTTTGTTCCTGAACATAAATATTGGGTAGGTAAATTGGTCTAGCAGAAGACAACTCCATTTGGAAATGACATTGTAACCATTTTGCCTTTAGGATCAACTTTTCATGGGTTGTACCACTATATAACCCATTAGAACTATTGATCAGTTTTCTGAATGAAATGATCACAGCAAAGTTTACAAAAGTGGACCAGCAGTCAATATTTGTAGGTTGAGCCCTATGAACCCTGGTCTGATACTTCTAGTGGAAGAAAAGAGCTACATGACATCAAGTCTGCTCCCCTCCTCCAATGACGTTGGAGTCTTGTGCAGCCAAAAGAATAAGATGTGAACAAAATAAGATAGAATTAATCCACAAAACAAATTCAACAAATATTGTTGTGTTATATTTGTATATGATTTACCTATATACGTTATTAGCACAGAATGTGTGGCTATTTGTAACCATGAAGAAATTCTGAACTGTCAATCAATTAGGAACGCATCACTCATTCAGGAAGTTAGGAGGCAGGGGAGACGTGCGCTCCTGAAGAATGAACATGAGCCAATCCCTTTAATATTATTATTATTACAATTATAATTATTATTTGGAATAGGTCCCACTTTTTCTGGGAAGATTTTACAATATATTGTCTTCATTTTGTGGAATAATATTTAGTGTCATTAAAATCTTTCCGAATATAGAAAGCCTTAATGGTTGATTATTTTATACTATTAAAATATTACAACATTTATGGCACTAAATAAAGGCCATCATTCTATTGAAAACTCTGGCTCTTTGTCAAACAGTGGGACAAAATGATAAATTATCTGTGACTGTCGGCACCCTCATCCCAAATTAAAAGTGGTAATCATGTTGAATATTCTTCCTTACAGCATTTCATGTTGAACAAGACTCTTAGATGCCTTTACTCCAGCCCATCTGCTAGGATGGCATCTTGCCTGCCAACAAATTTTACTGTTTAACCAAGATGTAGGTGCCAACAGCAGAACTGTAAGATTTGCAAGATGTATCAAGAAATTGGAAGATTTTCTTTGCTAGAATCACTGTAAATTGTCTGGCACTAAAATTACATATATTCAATTTTATTCCGAGTCTCACTTGTTGACCGTCCCCTTATAGAAGAAAATGATTCCTATTTTGTATTCAGGAACGGAAAGGTACTATAACAATTGACGACTGTGTGTAAGGTGCCAAAAGATTTTCTCTTCCTCTCCTGAATAGTTGCCAATGGCCATAAATGCCATGAAAAGAACAAATATAGCCATTAAATATAGCAATAAAGTCGGATCATTCCAAAGCCTAATGGTTCATATTTATCATGTGCTGTAGCCAAATGGACAGCGTATTTTGCACAGGTTTTTGTTAAGATATTGGATGGGAAACCTGGTGACAGACATCTGGTGGCACTTAAGTTTACAACCTGCTCTGTGCAACCAGTGTTGTTGCTGTATGGGGGACAAACGCAGCCGGGTCCCTGGGCCCAAAGGCTCCCTGCATTTTACATGGACAGTTCTTGGTGCTTATTTAGCTTCAATATACATTTTTTTTAATTGTGTATCCAGATCCCATACAGGGTGACGTCATTATATACGCTATGTTTAAAGACACAAGATTAATAGTATAGCTTCAGTATCTGGACGCATACACTTTAATGGCAGACAATACAGTCAGAGTAGTTCTCTAAAGACCATGAACAGCTGATTAAAATATATTAGTATTCTTTGCATATTTGTAGCCATTACTTGTAAGGAATAATGTTCTTTCCAATCACTTCGATCTTGATGATTTTGTGGAAGGCATGTGTCTATGTTACTGTAAAGAAGAAAGGCTTTGATGTACAGCATAGAAAAGAAAAGGGGCAGCCATTTTGAGTCTACTTAAAAATAAGAGTTTTGTTTCAGAATGTTCCAGAATGGTTTTTCTTAAACTGTCATGCAATGTTCAAAAAGAGCAAAGCTGAAAAAGTGACCAATAAACAGGGAAGCCTCACCCACGAGGCACTAGCACAAAGCCTTGAAGGGTATCTAGCCCTTGTAAAAATTGCACCTAATCGCTGCCTCTGTTGTGCACAGATTGAAATGTTAGCAAATATGCTAACTAGGGTGCTCAGTGCGCTCTGGGGATGACCGAGAGGCTTAGTGCTCTGTTCTGTCCACTGGTTTTGACAGCCCAGCTTCTCTCACTGGTGATTGACCGCGCACTCCTATAGCAAGCTTTTTCTGCAGAGAAACCTCAAGCAAGCTAGCACTTTCATTCACTAATTATGGAGGCAGGGGCATGTAAAACCTGTGGGTGGAATGGAGCATTAAACATCTTGGCCAGATTGCACTGAGCACCTTATCTAGCATGTAAGGGAACTTGTCACAAGGTTTTCCCAATATAAGGTTCGGCCACCACCTTTAAACCTATCAGCAGAATTGTGTTGAGTAACCTACAGACAGTGTCAGGTCGGCGCCGTTATACTGATTAATGATACCAGGTGATGAAATCCGTCTTGCGGTTGTTGTTTAATCTTTGTAGTTTTCAGTTAATGAGATTCTGGTACTTCAGGGCGACCTGTGGGCAGGGCTTTATGTGATATCATTTTAATCAATATAATGGTGCCAACCTGACACTGTCTGTAGTTTACTGAGCAATACCCTGTTGACAGGTTCCCTTTAAGTTCTTTTTTTATAGCATTCAAGTAAGGTGTATGTTAGTCCCCAATTCCTTTTGCATAGCACAAGCAATATTATTTACTACACCCACATTCTTTGCTGTCCAGTCCGATGGCTGTTGCTGGTTTTGATCCGACACCTCCTCTCTCATCACAATCGACGTCCTCCTGCCTTGCTTCATGTGGATGACGTGTTCTATGTCATCCACACAGTGTTCTCCATTGCGCTCCTGTACAGGCGCACTTCTTTCTGCCTGCAGAGGACAGAGCAAAGTACTGTAATGTGCATGTGCTCGGAGAGGCCAAAATGCGCCAGATGATCTTGAAGTAAAGCTGGCGCATGCGCACTACAGTGCCTTACACTACCTTCAGCAGGTCAGAGGGAAGTACACCTGTGCAGGAACGCGATGAGGGACAGTGTATGGATGACATAGGATGCGTAATCCACATGAAAAGGTTAAGGAGGACAGGGGAGGAGTCCTGAGGAGATCATTTGCATATTCCCAGTTCATTCTGGGATAAGTGAAGAGTCTCCGCGAGCTCCAAGAACACTGGGTTTTGGGTGTTGCAGCTGAAAGGAGGACATCGGTAAACCAGGGGAGGAGTCCTGAGGAGATCATTTGCATATTCCCAGTTCATTCTGGGATAAGTGAAGAGTCTCCGCGAGCTCCAAGAACACTGGGTTTTGGCTGTTGCAGCTGAAAGGAGGACATCGGTAAACTGCGCGCCTGGTGGCGCGTGAATTTTGGCACTTTTTTCACCACTGTGATATCTCTTTAACAATAAGAGCATGGAAGAGGCTAGGAGCCATGTGGTGAGTTGCATTTCTTGCTACATGTTCACAGGTTTACCAGTGGAAAAGCCAAATTTCACATGCCACAAATGCAAGCTTGTGTCCATGTTGGAGGAAAAGTTGCGAAATCTAGAAGAGAGGTTAGCTACATTGAAGATCATTAAGGAAGATGAAGAGTTCTTAGACAAAGCAGAATTATCTCTTCATGGTGCAGAAAGAGAAGAAATTCGACCTGCACCTGAAGAAACAGAGGAATGGAAGCATGTGACCCAGAGAAGCAGGAGGATCGTGAAGCAGTCAGCACCCATACTGCTCAGGAACCAGTACCAGGCTCTCACACAGGAGAATGATGAAAACATACATCAGGATAACACTTTGCCCACAAAGAGCAACCTTGTAAGCCCTCAGAGTCCTCCCGAATGGAGAAAGAAAACTGTTGTGATGAAGAAACGGAGAGTTGTTGTCATGGGGGATTCCCTGTTGAGAGGAACAGAGGCCGCTATCTGCAGACCGGATATAACCTCAAGAGAAATGTGCTGTCTTCCAGGTGCAAAAATTAAAGATGTGTCTGACAGGATATCAGGACTCTTCAGACCTAAAGATGACTACCCATTACTTCTAATACATGTGGGGACAAATGACACCACAAGAAGTGACCTGGAAACCATCGGCAGTGACTTTGAAAACTTAGGCAAGAAAGTGAAAGAACTGGGTGCGCAGGTGGTCTTCTCATCCATCCTCCCAGTGGATGGCCATGGAACAAGGAGGTGGAATAAGATTCTGCAGGTGAACAACTGGCTACGTCGATGGTGCCGTCAGCAAGGATTTGGATTTCTGGATCACAGAGTGAATTACCTATACGATGGACTACTTGCTAGAGATGGGGTGCACCTTACGAAGACTGGAAAACATGTATTTGGAAGTCGCCTTGCTACACTCATCAGGAGAGCTTTAAACTAGAACAATGTGGGAAGGGAAGCAAAACGCCAGAAAAAGCCATACACCTGACAAATGCTATTGAGAACTCGGCTATTAGAAGTGGAAAGGAAGAACGAAGACAAAACAATCTAAATAATAAAAATATTGGAGGAAGAGAAACCAATCACAAACTAAAATGTTTTTATACAAATGCACAAAGCATGGGCAACAAACAAGGAGAATTGGAACTACTAACGCTGGAGAAGTATGATGTCATTGGAATCACTGAAACTTGGTGGGACGATACACATGATTGGAATACAAGGCTAGAAGGATACAACTTATTTGCAAGAAACAGACTTGATAAACGAGGAGGAGGTGTCGCATTGTATGTTAGAAAAGTGTATATCTGCACAGAGATTGACGCTTCAGAGACTGGGAGTTCTGTGGAAACTGTTTGGGTAAGAATACAAGGACAGAACAATGGAAAGGACACCATTGTAGGCATTTACTACAGGCCGCCTATGCAACCTGAAGATATGGATGAACTCTTTATGCATCAAATGGCCAAGTTCTCCAAAAAATATGACATAGTGGTCATGGGAGATTTCAACTATCCAGAAATTTGTTGGGAATCTCTCTCAGGCAAAACTAACAGGTCAAGGAAATTCTTATCCTCTCTTGCTGACAACTTTATCTTTCAAAAGGTAGAGGAGAAAACAAGGGGATCTGCTACCTTGGATATAATCCTTATAAACAGGGAGGAAATGGTTGGGACCCTAGGAGGTAGTGACCATGCTATTTTAGAATTTTGGATAAAAAGAGGAGGAAGACCTGTGAAGACTCAGACGTCAAGGTTAGATTTCAGAAAGGCAGATTTTAAGGGACTCAGAAGGAGAATTGGAGGGATCCAATGGCAGGATATCCTTAAGGATAAAAATGTCCAGGAAGGATGGGACATCTTGAAAAATGAGATTCTCAAAGCACAATCGTTAACAATTCCAAAAAGAGGGAAGAATGGGAAGCATTTAAGGAAACCAGGATGGATGAACACAGAATTTAAACACATGCTAAAAAGGAAGAAAGAAATGTTTATCAAATGGAAAGAGGGAGGCATATCTAAAGAAGAATATAATGCCATCTGCAGAACCTGCAGGGCACAAATCAGATTATCTAAAGCTGACAATGAATTAAGGCTTGCAAGAGATGTCAAAAGCAACAAAAAGGATTTTGGGGATACGTCAAAAGTAAAAAAAATGTCAAAGATGCTATAGGATTTTTACAGGATGAAAATGATAAGAAAGGATGTTGAGAAGGCTGAACTTTTAAATTCCTATTTTGCATCTGTTTTCTCTCAGAAAGGAAATGTAACTGTTAGGGTTCGATTTCCCACTGCTGCACAAGGGGGGTCTCGAACCCGTCCCGCTGCGGTCTCCCATTCATCTCCGGCCACAGTGAAGCCTGCTCAGCAGAGGCATCGGTCCAGGCGTCTTGCCCACTCCACTACTGGGCAGTGACTTGTTGCTGCCTTTCCTGGATCTGCTATTATAGTCAATGCTGGAGCAGACGTCTTTGGGACAAAGTACTGCATTTTCCCTTCTGAGCATGCCCAGAGTGAGATCTCTCATTGGAGATCAGGGGTCACATGCTCAGGTACTGCAGCAGCTCCTATTGGCCTGCCAGGAAGGCCCTGTTACTACGAGTCTTCTGGAACAGGTTTCTCATTGGTCCTTGTTCCTGGAAGGTCCTGTAGCTGTTGCTATAAAAGGGTAGCATGGCTGGGCCGCCATGCGCTAATATCAACCATTGTATGCTATGCGCCAGTGTGGTCATGCGTGTGTGTGGTTAGGGACCCGGCTGAAATAAGCCACTAGAATACCGACTTAATCGGTGAGGAGTTTGGTGTGCTAGCTGGTCAGGGTCGGTGTCCTAGATGCCCTAGATTACCGGCATAACCGGTGAGGAGTTTGATTGCCGTATTCAGGGTCTGGCGTTCAGACGCCATAGATTGCGGGTGACTCCCGCGAGGACATTAGCGCATGACCACGTATTATGCTCGCTTAGCAATTATCCGTGTACCTGAGAGCCTGACAGGACACGGTACTTTTTCTCAGCGGCTCTGTGACGTTGACGCTAGTCAGCGCCCTAGCGTTTTACTTTGTGGCTCACTGAAGTTAAGTGAGTTCGCACCTATCGCCATATAGCGCTGTGGCATCCCGTTAGCGGCTCTGGGATTAACAGAGTTCGCACTTACTGCCACAACGCGCTACAGCGTTTATTTTTGCGACTCTGCGGGATAACAGAGTTCGCTACTTTCGCCATCTTATTAGCAGCGGGCTTCGCCTGCATGGTGGACCCCGGGCTGCGAACGCACCTCTCTATTATATCTATTAGGTGCGTTCCGCAGACCCTAACATAATATTAGCGCCAGGGTCTGGCTAGTAAAATGGCGGATGACCAGCGTCTAAGGCAGTATATCCAGCAGCTGGAGGGAAGGTTGGCGGCTCTTGAGCGCACAACCTCAGCTGTGGATATTACCGCAGTCGCTGTTCAGGCTGCTAGCGTGGCTGCAGCCAGTTTGTCCTCTGCTACCTCTGTCCCTACATTATCCCACCTCCTGCTTCCTGACAAGTTTGCTGGTGACAGCAAGCAATGTCGGGGATTCGTGAGTCAGTGCTCTATACAGCTCGAGCTTCTGGCTGCACATTTCCCCACGGATCGGGCACAAGTGGGTTTTGTACTGTCTCTACTCTCGGGCAGAGCGTTGGAGTGGGCAACACCGCTGTGGGAGCGTGACGATCGTGTGGTGCGGAGTGCTCCTCGGTTTTTGGAGGCTCTGAAAAAGGTCTTTTTAGGACCTTAGGTCACGCACGATACGGCACTCCAACTGCTGACAATGTCACAGGGCTTGTCCATGGTCAGCCAGTTCTCAGTCCAATTTCGGACTTTGGCCTCTGAATTAGAGTGGCCAGATAAAGTTCTTATTCCAGTGTTCTGGAGAGGACTGGCAGACCATGTAAAGGACGCTTTGGCTACCAGGGAGATTCCTGCCACACTGGAGAAACTCATTTCTATATCTACCCGCATCGACCTCCGTTTTCACGAGCGGAGGTTAGAGCGGACCCAGTGTAGGCAGAGGTTTCGGCTGGCACCCACCTTTGCCAAACCTCTGGAATTTCCCGTTCGGGCGTCTGACTCCCCAGAGACCGTGGAGAATACTCGAGTGGGATCTAAGTCTCGGACCACTCGAGTATCCGTGGTCTGTAGAGTGTGTCAGCAGTCAGGACATTATGCCAACCGATGTCCCCAGCGAATAAGTAAACGGTCATGTTCCGTGACCATGGGTGCAGGGTCATTAGACGCAAGGGATTTTGCTCCGAAGATGCTCCTTAAAGGGTTAATCTCTCTAGGTTCATCCACCCTTCCCGCCAAGCTTTGTGTGGACTCTGGGGCAGAGGGGAATTTTATGTCCTCCTCCTTTGCCTCTCGTCATTCCATACCGCTGGTGACGCTCGCCGAGCCAATATCGGTGAGAGTGTTGAATGGAGCAATCCTGCCCTCACAAATCACCCACCAGACTGTCACTCTACCTCTAAGTCTCCTTCACATCAGGAGAATATATCCCTTTTTGTCCTTCCTGAGGGAATAGATGAGGTTTTGTTGGGATTACCCTGGCTTCGCCACCACTCTCCCCATATTGAGTGGTCCTCTGGGAGAATACTGGGTTGGGGTGATCATTGCAGAGACAAATGTCTCAGAGAGGACATTCAGGTTTCCACAACGGAGATACCCATAGATCTTGATTCCCTTCCCAAGGTTTATCGGTCATACGCAGACGTATTCTCCAAAAAGGCAGCGGAGACTCTGCCGCCTCATCGCCCTTATGACTGTCCTATAGACCTCTTGCCTGGAACGGAGCCCCCTCGGGGAAGAGTGTATCCTCTCTCTCTTCCTGAGACGGAGGCCATGTCACAATACATCCAGGAAAATCTGGCCAGAGGGTTTATTAGGAAGTCAGTGTCACCAGCAGGGGCAGGATTTTTCTTTGTGCAGAAGAAGAATGGAGAATTACGACCGTGTATAGACTATAGGGGTCTTAACGCCATTACCGTTAAGAACAAATATCCTTTGCCCCTAATATCTGAGCTCTTTGATAGGCTCCAGGGAGCAAGGGTATTTACTAAGCTGGATCTTTGCGGTGCCTATAACCTGATCCGCATCTGTGAGGGGGACGAATGGAAGACGGCGTTCAATACCAGAGATGGACATTACGAATATCTTGTGATGCCCTTCGGGCTCTGTAATGCTCCAACCGTCTTCCAAGATTTCGTAAATGACATCTTCCGGGACATGCTTGCCACCTCTGTGGTAGTCTATCTGGATGACATTCTCATCTTTTCTCCAGATATGGACACCCACCGGAGAGATGTTTGCAGGGTCTTCGACCTCTTGCGGGCAAATTCCTTATATGCGAAGTTGGAGAAGTGTGTGTTTGAGCAGGAGTCTTTGCCATTCCTGGGCTATATCATCTCCACTCAGGGATTGGCTATGGATCCTGCCAAACTACAGGCTGTAATGGATTGGCAAGAACCCCACTCTCTTAAAGCGGTGCAGCGCTTTATGGGGTTCATTAATTACTATCGCCAATTCATTCCCCACTTCTCTACTTTGGTTGCTCCCTTGGTAGCCCTCACCAAGAAAGGAGCCAATCCCAAATTGTGGTCAGAGGAGGTCTCCAAGGCCTTTACTTCAATCAAGTCCCATTTGCTAGCGCTCCTATCCTACATCGTCCCGAGGTTGATAAGCCTTTTATATTGGAGGTAGATGCCTCGTCCGTTGGTGCTGGAGCAGTCCTTTTTCAAAAGGATGCTCAAGGTCGTAAACATCCTTGCTTCTTCTTCTCCAAGACCTTCACACCTGCGGAGAGGAATTATTCCATTGGGGATAGGGAGTTGCTAGCCATGAAGTTGGCCTTTTCTGAGTGGAGACATCTCCTGGAGGGGGCTCGCTTTCCCTTCCAAGTGTTCACTGACCACAAAAATTTGGTCTATTTACAGACCGCCCAGCGGCTAAATTCCCGTCAGGCCAGATGGTCCCTGTTCTTCTCCCGATTCCATTTCACCCTCCATTTTCTCTCAGGAGAGAAGAACATTCGTGCTGATGCTCTGTCTCGCTCCGTGGTGTCCTCTGAGGAGGTGGAGGAGGAGCCTCGGCTGATTGTCCCCACAGAGAGCCTAAGAACTGTGGCCCCGGTTTCGCTTGAGTCTGTGCCTCCGGGCAAGACTTTTGTGCCCATCAATTTGCGACCGGAGGTTCTCTCTTGGGCACACTCGTCCAGGGTGGGTGGACATTTTGGGGCAAAGAGGACATCTGAGTTGCTGGCGAGGACATACTGGTGGCCACATATGGTCCGTGACATCAGGGAATACGTTCAGGCATGCGTCTCCTGCGCCAAGAATAAGTCCCCTCGACAACGGCCAGCTGGGTTACTCTTTCCTTTACCGGTGGCAGACAGGCCCTGGGAGATGGTCGGGATGGATTTTGTGGTTGGCTTACCCAAGTCTCGGGGCTGCACCATCATCTGGGTGATAACCGACCACTTCTCCAAAATGGTGCACTTGGTGCCGTTACCACGGTTACCGTCTGCACGGGCCTTGGCAGCATTATTCATTAGGCATATTTTCCGCCTACACGGTATGCCAGACAAAATTGTTAGTGATCGAGGTCCCCAGTTTGCGTCTCGGTTCTGGAGAGAGCTGTGTCGTTTACTCAGCATTGAGTTGAATCTCTCCTCTGCATACCATCCCGAGACGAATGGGTTGGTAGAGAGGGCCAACCAGACCTTGGTCACATACTTGCGACATTTTGTCTCTGCCAGGCAGGATGACTGGGCATCCTTGCTACCGTGGGCTGAGTTTGCTCTAAATAATGCTGTGGCTGACTCCACCGGACAGACCCCATTCCTCCTGAACTACGGTCAGCATCCGCGGGTACCAGTGCCTATGCCCGTGTCTTCCGCCGATTCCAGGGTGGCAGACTGGGCTGTGGAGGCACGGGACATTTGGGACCGCACTCAGGATGCCATACAGGCCTCCAAAGAGAGGATGAGGTCTTCGGCCGATGCCCATCGGCGCCCCGCTCCTACGTTTGCTCCGGGTGACCTAGTGTGGCTTTCTGCCCGAAACATCAGGCTACGGGTAGAGTCGACCAAGTTGGCACCTCGCTTTTTGGGCCCCTTTAAAGTTCTTGAGCAGGTGAACCCGGTAGTTTACCGCCTAGCCCTTCCGCCTCGCCTTGGTATCACTGACACCTTTCACGTGTCCCTCTTGAAACCCGTGGCCATTTCCCGGGTTTCCGAGTCATCTGCTGGGACGTCGGGTTCATCTACCGACGATCATGAGGTGAACGCCATTGTTGGGTGCAAGGTGGTACGAGGCAAAAAATTTTATTTGGTGGATTGGAGGGGTTATGGGCCTGAGGATAGATCCTGGGAGCCTGCCGAGCATGTTCACGCTCCGCAGCTCATCGCTGCCTTTGAGCGCAGCGAGGCCCAAAGAAGGGGGGGCCCTAGGAGGGGGAGTAATGTTAGGGTTCGATTTCCCGCTGCGGTCTCCCATTCATCTCCGGCCGCAGTGGAGCCTGCTCAGCAGAGGCGTCGGTCCAGGCGTCTTGCCCACTCCACTACTGGGCAGTGACTTGTTGCTGCCTTTCCTGGATCTGCTATTATAGTCAATGCTGGAGCAGACGTCTTTGGGACAAAGTACTGCATTTTCCCTTCTGAGCATGCCCAGAGTGAGATCTCTCATTGGAGATCAGGGGTCACATGCTCAGGTACTGCAGCAGCTCCTATTGGCCCGCCAGGAAGGCCCTGTTACTACGAGTCTTCTGGAACAGGTTTCTCATTGGTCCTTGTTCCTGGAAGGTCCTGTAGCTGTTGCTATAAAAGGGTAGCATGGCTGGGCCGCCATGCGCTAATATCAACCATTGTATGCTATGCGCCAGTGTGGTCATGCGTGTGTGTGGTTAGGGACCCGGCTGAAATAAGCCACTAGAATACCGACTTAATCGGTGAGGAGTTTGGTGTGCTAGCTGGTCAGGGTCGGTGTCCTAGATGCCCTAGATTACCGGCATAACCGGTGAGGAGTTTGATTGCCGTATTCAGGGTCTGCCGTTCAGACGCCATAGATTGCGGGTGACTCCCGCGAGGACATTAGCGCATGACCACGTATTATGCTCGCTTAGCAATTATCCGTGTACCTGAGAGCCTGACAGGACACGGTACTTTTTCTCAGCGGCTCTGTGACGTAACAGGGTTCGCTTTTGACGCCAGTCAGCGCCCTAGCGTTTTACTTTGCGGCTCACTGAAGTTAAGTGAGTTCGCACCTATCGCCATATAGCGCTGTGGCATCCCGTTAGCGGCTCTGGGATTAACAGAGTTCGCACTTACTGCCACAACGTGCTACGGCGTTTATTTTTGCGACTCTGTGGGATAACAGAGTTCGCTACTTTCGCCATCTTATTAACAGCGGGCTTCGCCTGCACGGTGGACCCCGGCTGCGAACGCACCTCTCTATTATATCTATTAGGTGCTTTCCGCAGACCCTAACAGTAACATCAACTGATCTTCACTGTCCTATAAAAGGAATAGAAGAATCCAGGATATCTATAAACAGAAAGACAGTGAGGAAACACTTAGCTAACCTAAATGAAGTCAAGTCTCCAGGTCCAGATGAATTACACCCCAGAATACTGAAGGAGATAGCAGAAGAAATTCTTGAACCACTGTCCATAATCTTTGAAAATTCTTGGAGAACAGGAGAAGTCCCAGAAGACTGGAGAAGAGCAAATGTTGTTCCTATCTTCAAAAAGGGGAAGAAGGTGGACCCAGGGAACTACAGGCCAGTGAGTCTGACTTCTATACCAGGAAAAATCTTTGAACAAATTATTAAAGAACATGTATGTAAGTACCTGCATAAGAATGAAGTGATTAAACAGAGTCAGCATGGGTTTGTAACTAATAAGTCATGTCAGACTAACTTAATTTCCTTCTATGACAGAATCACTGACTGGGTGGATCAGGGAAATGCTGTAGATATAGTATATCTTGACTTCAGCAAAGCATTTGACAAAGTATCACACACAATCCTTATTGAAAAAATTACTAAGTATGGAATGGACAAGGCAACTGTTAGGTGGATTCATAACTGGTTTAGTGATCGGACTCGAAGAGTGGTCGTAAATGGCTGCACATCCAGTTGGAAGAATGTCTCAAGTGGGGTACCACAAGGCTCTGTTTTGGGCCCTGTATTGTTCAACATCTTTATCAATGATTTAGATGAAGGAATTGAGGGTAAACTGATCAAATTTGCTGATGACACAAAGCTAGGAGGGGTAGCTAATACTAGAGAAGAGAGAGAGAGGATTCAAAAAGATATAAATAAACTGGAGCAGTGGGCAGCATCTAACAGAATGGTTTTTAACAGGGAAAAATGCAAAGTACTACATCTGGGCAATAAAAATGAAAAAAGCATATACAAAATGGGAGGAATAGGGCTAAGTAACAGCACATGTGAAAAAGACTTGGGTATACTAATTGATCACAGACTGAACATGAGTCAACAGTGTGATGCAGCAGCAAAAAAGGCAAATACAATTCTAGGATGTATCAACAGAAGCATACAGTCTAGATCACGTGAGGTCATTATTGCCCTCTACTCCTCTTTGGTCAGACCTCATCTGGAATACTGTGTCCAGTTTTGGGCACCACATTTTAAAAAAGACATCAACAAACTGGAGCAAGTTCAAAGGAGAGCCACCAGAATGGTGACCGGTCTGCAAACCATGTCCTATGAGGAACGGTTGCAGGATTTGGGAATGTTTAGCTTGCAAAAAAGAAGACTGAGAGGAGACTTAATAGCTGTCTACAAATATCTCAAGGGCTGTCACATTGTAGAAGGATCATCTTTATTCTCATTTGCACAAGGAAAGACTAGAAGCAATGGGATGAAACTGAATGGGAGGAGACACAGATTAGATATTAGAAAAAACTTTTTGACAGTTAGGGTGATCAAGGAGTGGAACAGGCTGCCACGAGAGGTGGTAAGTTCTCCTTCAATGGAAGTCTTCAAACAGAGGCTGGACAGACATCTGTCTGGGATGATGATGAGAATCCTGCTTTGAGCAGGGGTTGGACCAGATGGCCCAGGAGGTCCCTTCCAACTCTACCATTCTATGATTCTATGAATTGCAATGAGAGAGAAGGCGCCAGATCAAAACCAGCAACATCCATCGGACCTGACCACTCCATATGGGGGTATAACAAAAGGTCTTTTTTTGTTCTATGCTGTGGAGGCTTACACACACTTTCTAAAATGCTGTAAAACAGGCCTTAAAGGTGGTGGCCATACTTTATATTTAGAGAACCTGGTTACAGATTCCTTTATACTTTAGTTGTTTGCAGAATGGAGGCAGCGATTAAATTTTTTATAGGGGATATATCCCCTACAAGTCAATGTGCTTACTTATATTGTCAATTTTGGGTTGACAGACTCCCTTTAAAGTGATCCATAATCACGATTTTGCAATAAACAATGATCCCATCTTCCAACACAAACAGAATAATGTCTCACACCATATGAGGTACGTCACAAAATCGATTATTGCAAAAGATTTGGATTCAAACATACAATTCGTGAGTCTACAATAGCAAAAACTCCACAGGGAAATCCCTTCTCAAATTCTGAACATTAAATCTGAGTTTGAAGAGAGTTCTGTGAAATCACACATCTGTTCCTACTAGTTTCTAAAATGTTACAGCAAACTGACTTACAGAAAGAAAACGACAAATTGCCCTATTTAGAAAACAGTTGTTGGAAGAGATGTTTGGCAAGGACTGACAGGCTTTTAACAATGTGCATGTTTTTTTCTGACAGAATCCAAGTGAATATTTTATTTACCTGGTATCACACCTTTCTTTAAATAAAATTGGGAATAATGAAGCAGAATCCTTGTCAAAAAGAAGATCCTTCCCATAGTCAGCTCTAGAGCCCACCATGGTGGTGCCATTGGGGTAACGTCTACTATATCTCCTGATAAACTGCAAAGCAAGAGCATCCTTTGCAGATGTACCATATTTTAACCTAATAACTATACCAGGACTCCAAAAAATATTTTAGTTTGCCGAAAACTGTAAATGGACACTTTAGATGGGACAAGCCGTTTTATATGTGTTCACCATGGTGAGTGGCATTTTTGGTTACTAGATATTTTTAGCTGATTCGCAATTTGAGACCTTTAAAAAAGTCACAAAGATTATCACAAATGTACTCCATATACGAAAGTTATTTTGGCACAAAATTGGAATCCTCAAGCGAAATGTTCAACTTTTAAACCAAAAAATTGAGATGAGCTAATAGTTCAATAAGCGGTTTAGGTTACGATCGCTGTATTAACAATATTCGCTGATCATAGCCGAATGCCATTGGAGTCAGTGGGAGTACAGATGAGCGAATAGGTTCAGAAATGATCATCATACATAAAATTGGCATAAATATGGCACATTCGGATTTGCCGATCGTTTTCCGAACATATTCTGGTCAAAGGTAAAAATTTATGGGCAGAATTTTCGAATCACGTGTGCCATTCTGAAAAATTTGGCAGAAAAAAAATGTAAAGGAAAACTGCAAGACAAAAAAAGGAAATGGACTTTAAACAAAAAAAAAAACGAAATGATGAATCTTAATCTCTTTGCATATTATGACATATATTTGCCAACAGAATATTATTGCTTATACATAAATAACCCCGAGTCGGTATATTGAACATTTCCAGATAAAAAACAACCAACCATTAAATATCAAGGAACATAGATAGCCAATTTTCGAGGCAATACTGTAAATATATTTTACGAGGAGAAACATCAGATGCATCTCTAATGACATTGTCACAACATGAGCTCTTTGAGAAGCCAGAAATCCAATTCCAGTAAAAAATCATGTAACCTTAAAATGTCATGATCAGCATTTATTAATTGTGCAGCTAATGAATAATTAGCTGCAGACACGTCTGACATTTTTGCCATTAATCTCAGCAAGCATTTTAAGCTTTAAACAACGGTCCAATGTGACTGAAACGGCAGCTGGCTGTTACAAAGTTTACACTTTCAAAACTAATAATGATATAAGAATAATGATGTTGAGGAGAAAAAGTTCAAGTTGAGGTGGATTGTTACAGTAAGACCTCAGTTTATCTATACAGTACAAAGACAGCCATGGAGAAGAATGAGGCCCATAATAAAAATCAGCTCTTCTCCCCTCCAGTATAAAGCTTCTCTGCCTAGGACATCACTGCCCACTGGCTTCACTTGGCTCCTTTGAAGGAAAGAGCATCTTGATGTTTAATACAACCGACCCTTTCCCGGGTTTACCTCTTTTTCCACGTTTGTCAAGATATCAGACTATGAATGAAAATTTCTGCTCGCAGACAAAAGGACAAGATGGATCTAAATTTTGGCATCCAGTTGGCACATAAAAATCATAGATTTCTTCAATGGTACTTCGCAATGTATACATATTTTCAGCATAGTGCAAAGAGACACACATTGTGATTAGTGTAGCCATTCCCAACTGCTCGTCCCATAATTGCTAACATAACAGGAAGTCCCATTTGATGATATTATTGTGGATATCTAGCTTCTATGACCCCTTATCAGGCCCAAAAATAAGCTGTTAATTCTACTTAACATAGAGCCAATTCAATCATATTCCTGCTGGTCTCTGCTCCCCCAAAGACACAAGATCTTCTGGCCTTCTGACCCTTGTATGTCACTGTGACTCTGACCCTATCTACCAATTTGATGGCCCTTAACACACAATGAGATAAGTCACTGTGTTACACACCTGTCCCAAAGATCCCAGGCTCTGCTTCCTTCACATTAGCCTGCTGCCCTCTGTTGTGCTCCACATTGTATTATGCAGGTTGCCTGGCATGGCACAGTAAGTCCTTTTCCATGATACTCTTTAAGACACATTATCAAAAATACCTATATTTTAGGAATGAGATTCAATACTTTAGTTTGGTATCGTCCACCTCCCATGCACTCTATGCTTTAACTTGCTGCAGTCCCTGCTGACTTCCACTTTATTTACCATATTACTCCAAAGATTCCTGAGTGTGCCATGTGCTTGCTTTCAACATGCCATCCTACCAGCTGCAACAACACGGTGCGTCCATGTATCCGCCAAAACCTGGGGCTTAGAAGATACACCTCACATGGTGAGCCTCGCACATTGGCTTCTAAGTTTGGTCTTCCCGAAGTGAACTCTTCAAACTAGTGAAAGTAAGACAATTCTGATCTCAAGACATGTTATTGAACCAAAAATGTTCAGGGAACTCCCACTAAATCTTTATTTCTCCCTTGTGGGTTATCGACAGTCTGTGACTCTCTTGCATCACACACGTTACAGTAATAAAAAGTTTGTGTTGCGTTGAAATTGCATCATTTGCAATTCTCATTTACAGTTAATTCTTCTCAACAAATAAAAATTGTATTCTAATTATCCATTCCCTTTATCTGTTTCCCAAACTGATTAAGCATTTTCTCCGGAACGACTGCGAAATGCGCCGCAGCCCGACAGACGTCGCCGCAACTCCCCCTGCCAATATTTAATGAGTTAAAGATTGTGGAGAGTTAGCAAGTACCAACATAAATCTAAAGGCCACAAAAGGCCAAAATCATCACCAGATTGAACAGTAAAACAGAGATAAAGCTCAACAGATGTTTCTCTTTTAATTTAGTCTTCTAGGATCCCATCCAGACGAGACTCGGAGCAGTCTGATAATGAAACATTTACATCTTTTGCTGCGGAGTTTGTAAATAATCATCAGTTAGTAAAGACATGGAACAGAACTGGGTGGAAACCGACACCTGCCTTCACAAAGTATCAGTAATTATATCTGGGCATGGAGCAGGCAGACTATCACATGCAATATTGAGTGGGAGGAATTCGATATAAAAACACAAAAGTCAAGGAGGTATTCGGCTCATGGCTCAACCCTGATTCAGAGAACTTGGCAACTGTTTGGCTCACACTGATCCGTTCTGTCAAGAAAAAAAGCATGTAGGTCAGGAGGCAGGAACGAAAATTAGTTTTGTTGTATAAATGGTGTGAGATCCAGTTAATGCAAGGAAAAGCTCCTGTTTCTTAAAAAGTCTCTTTAAATTGCCCCAATTGAAGAAAATCCCACCACCAAAGTTGTTGGGAAAGTGAAGAGTTCCAAAAAAGACAAAGGTTTCAATTCCATAATATTTACTGAAAAAGTAATTATTTTCCTAACTAGTTACAGAGAAAAGAGATGTGGTCAAGCAATAACATGTTCTGTGGCTTAAAACTTCAGATTTATTCAAACATTTAATGTTTCCAACAATAGTAGAAAACATGGTCGTCCTACGCAGTTCTACTGTCCTGTGTATGACTACAGCTGAATGGAGATTTTAAATGCTTGACTAAATGTGACGTTTTAATACAGAAATATATGTAGCTTGACCATATTTTTTTTTCTCTGTAACTGGATTGCTCGAGTGGCTCTGACCAATCCTTGCAATCTTTTTCATAAAGCCAAAGCACATATACTAAGTATGGTGAGCTGATACACTATTTTCCACACTATTCTATTCATTATAATACTGCCCTTTACATATAATAATAATACTATGTACTATACTATAACTATAATAATACTGAACCCTATGCACAAGAATATAACTACTATAATACTGCTCCTATGTACAACAATATAACTACTATAATACTGCTCCTATGTACAAGAATATAACTACTATAATACTGCTCCTATGTACAAGAATATAACTACTATAATACTGCTCCTATGTACAAGAATATAACTACTATAATACTGCTCCTATGTACAAGAATATAACTACTATAATACTGCTCCTATGTACAAGAATATAACTACTATAATACTGCTCCTATGTACAAGAATATAACTACTATGATACTGCTCCTACGTACAAGAATATAACTACTATAATACTGCCCCTATGTACAGGAATTTAACTACTATAATACTGCTCTTATGTGCAAGAATATAACTACTATAATACTGCTCCTATATACAAGAAAATAACTACTATAATACTGCCCCCTATGTACAAGAATATAACTACTATGATACTGCTCCTACGTACAAGAATATAACTACTATAATACTGCTCCTATGTACAAGAATATAACTACTATAATACTGCTCATATGTACAACAATATAACTACTATAATACTGCTCCTATGTACAAGAATATAACTACTATAATATTGCTCATATGTACAACAGTATAACTACTATAATACTGCTCCTATGTACAAGAATATAACTACTATAATACTGTTCCTATGTACAAGAATATAACTAATATAGTTCTGCTTCTATGTACAAGAATATAACTACTATAATACTGCTCCTATGTACAAGAATATAACTACTTTAATACTGCCCATATGTACAATGATATAACTACTATAATACTGTCCCTATGTATAAGAATATAACTACTATAATACTGCTCCTATGAACAAGAATATAACTACTATAATGCTGCTTCTATGTACAAGAATACAACTACTTTAATACTGCTTCTATGTACAAGAATATAACTACTATAATACTGCTTCTATGTACAATGATATAACTACTATAATACTGCCCCTATGTATAAGAGTATAACTACTATAATACTGCTTCTATGTACAATGATATAACTACTATAAAACTGGTTCCTATGTATAAGAATATAACTACTTTAATACTGCCCCAATGTATAAGAATATAACTACTATAATACTGCCTCTATGTATAAGAATATAACTACTATAATACTGCCCCTATGTACAAGAATATAACTACTATAATACTACTTCTATGTACAATGATATAACTACTATAATACTGCCCCTATGTATAAGAGTATAACTACTATAATACTGCTTCTATGTACAATGATATAACTACTATAATACTGCCCCTATGTATAAGAATATAACTACTATAATACTGCTCCTATGTATAAGAATATAACTACTATAATACTGCCTCTATGTATAAGAATATAACTACTATAATACTGCCCCTATGAACAAGAATATAACTACTATAATACTGTCCCCTATATACAAGAATATAACTACTATAATACTGTCCCCTATGTGCAATAATATAACTGCTGTGATACTTTTCTCTATATACAGGGTTGTAATTGCTATAATACTGCTCCCTGTACATCTTAACACTTACTATTTATATTTTATTATAATATCAATTAACTCTATATTTCAGAGATAAATTTATGAATTTTCTCCTGTGGGACATTTGGTAGAAAAGTGACAAGTCAACAAGATTTTACATTTAGGCGATGAATGTAATTTTCAGTTATGAGATTTCCGATTGGTCAGAATAAAACAGATGATTTATGGACTGTATTATTTATGGTTGGGCACTGCAGGCGTTCCTGTTCTTACGGAATAAAATGGCCACAAGATCTGATTGTCAACTCACAGGAGACAGAAGATTCTCTATAAATTCGCTTTAAATGCTTCCAATGTTTTGTGCTCGCAGCTTCTCTGATCGGATGGACTGAAAACACTATAATTCATGGAAACTGTGTTCTCAGCTGATCAGCGACATATAAGTACAGCAGAGCTGGTCTGTATATATATGTGTGGGGTAAAATACAAAGATGAATCCTGGGCTGACTTACTGGGATAACTGAGAATTTTGTGTCAAATATTGTTTCTCTTTTTACCCAAAAGGAGCAGCCATTGTCTGCCATTTAAGTGTAGGAGAGAAGAGAAAGATTGGGCAGATGGAATTCAACATGCCTGATCGTCTCCCTCTCACAGGAGCATGGCAGCTGCTTATTCCACACTCCCCATGCAGAGCACATGCATGCTCAGCTGAAACAAGCATGCATATGTATGGCGAATCAGGAGGGCTATCTGCCTGCACAACAAGGATTCAGAGAAACAAATGACCCAGCTCTGCTACGTGTGTACACACAGCTCCCGCCAAACTCAAAAGCACTCAGTGTTTTATGACCTGGTGTTCTCATAGGGAACCTTTTGGCTTTATTTTGCATTATCCCGTGCTGCATTACTTTGCATGCTGTGCAAATCTGAGAATAAAAGACTAATAAATCACAATTTATTACAGATTCTCCACTAAAATGTTGTAAATTTAGTTCTATTTCTCTACGGACTTCATGACTTCCGATAAATCACCAGCACCATCACCTAGTCAGCGGTGGCATCTTCGAACAATGTCAGGAGGTTTTACTGGGGGCCATATATTCTCAATGTTTGTAACCTCGCACAGTTCATGGGCCATTGACCAATATGATGGACACTTTCACCTGCCCGTAAGTACAACATTAAAGTATAAGTATAAGTATGGCATAACTAAGGGAAGACAGCTATCATGTAATATCCATCATCTATCATCTATGTATCTATGTATCTATCTATTATCTCTCTATCTATCTATCTATCTATCTATCTATCTATTATCTATCTATCTATCATTATCTATCTATCTATTATCTATCATCCATCTATCTATTATCTATCTATCTATCTATCTATCTATTATCTATCTATCTATCTATCTATCTATCTATTATATCTATCTATCTATCTATCTATCTATCTATCTATCTATCTATCTATTATCCATCTATCTATTATCTATCTATCTATTATCTATCTATCTATCTATCTATCTATCTATCTATCTATCTATCTATCTATCTATCTATCTATCTATCTATCTATTATCCATCTATCTATTATCTATCTATCTATCTATCTATCTATCTATCTATCATCCATCTATCTATTATCTATCTATCTATTATCTATCTATTATCCATCTATCTATTATCTATCTATCTATTGCAGAAAAGTGGAACAGCACATATACCAATTGCCTCCTCAGCAATGTATCTAATACTTGCCCCAATCCAGACAAAAGTAAAAGGGAAGGCAGCACTCCACTGACTTAAAGGTGAAAAAAGTGGATTTTATTCAGACCCACATTGCATAGCGACGTTTCGGCTCACACTGAGCCTTTCTCAAGGCTTAGGAAAGGCTCAGTGTGAGTCGAAACGTCGCTATGCAATGTGGGTCTGAACTTTTATCTATCTATCTATCTATCTATCTATTATCTGTCTATCTATCTTTTATCTATCTATATATTATCAATCTATTATCTATGTATTATTTATCTATTATTTATCTATTATCTATCTATCTGTTATCTATCTATTATCTGTGTATCATCTATCTATGATGTATTTTCTATCTATTATCTACTGTATCTATTATTTATATATTATCTATCTTTCTAACTATTTATCTGTATTTATCTGTACCTATCTATCGTTATCTGTATATCCATCTACCCTAATCTATTTATCTGTCTGCCCATGTTAATAATAATATTAATATTAATATGGTATGTATAACATCTCTGGTTGCTTTCAGTAAATGTAAACCAGTTTCAGATGACTTAACTGCAGCCCCATTTTATATTACAGAGACATTACCTAGTGGGATTTAGTCAACCAAGCTGTCATGTTTCCATGGTTGGGTTGTGTCATGAGTGGCCGGGGTATTGCATCTACTATAATGTGGCCACATTACTGACATCTGAAACTGTCCTTGTAGTCAGTGGTAGTCCTCCCTGTCCTGCTCCCCCATATACTATGGCTGCATGTTGGTGCAATGTATCAGTGTAGAAAGATCAGGCTGAAATTCAGTGACAAAGAGATCTGAGGCTCTGGCGCAGCGGATTGGCTGGATTGACCCAATGTAACACTCTGCAATGATCTGATTGGTTCCTTTCGGCTCTTCTTTCCCTTTCTTCTGCTCTGGTCTATATGATTGGCCCAAAGCTGCTACTTATGTACCTGCATTGTGCATTGTTTTATGCAGCTGTAATCTATCCAATATGCTTTTGTTTATACAGTAATTAGTCTTTAAAATTGAATATTCTTTTTTTTTAAATTCTTTATGCCCATACATTTTCCACCTTGTAATATATCTTACTCATCCATGGGGGTGCTTTTATTTTCCCTTGTATGTTTATAGGTTTGTAATCCTTTTGTTTGTGAAGGATTACAAGAGAAAGGTTAATTTACTGTACAATTCATCACAAGGGGGACATTTGGCACACAACACAACACTAAATAATCTACAAAAAGAAGATATGCTTATTACGGGAATTCCCTCGGCCGTCATTTATAATAAGGATTATTCCTACAACCATTGTTCTGATAATTCCCCATTCTTCACTGTACCAGAGAAACACTTTTAACTAGAGGTCTGAGCACAAAGTGGTATCATATGAAAGCGAGGAAAAAGCTAAATTATGAAAATTGGCAATTTTTTAAAAAAATTTGTTTTCAATAATCACAAGTTTGCAATACTTGACAAGATTTGTTTGGACACTAATTTGCATTTTTCATTGGAAAGGTAACTCGGTATCTTCTCTTGCCTTTTTTGAGAAACTAAAAAAAAACTGCCACAGGTGCCAGAGATCATTCTCATCCTCTCCTGCCCAGGGACACAATCCTAGAGATTGACACGTGTTGACATCTAAAGGGTTAAGCTTTAAACTCTTAAAAGGGTTATCCCATCAGGAAAATTTATGGCATATTGATAGGATATGCCGTAAAAAACAGAAAATGCGGGCTCTACCACATGCCCCTGGTGCCCGGCATGTGAGGCCATGAATGGTGTCTCTGCATATATGGCTCTCCCTATTCAGTCACATGTCAATTTATGGTGCAAATGTGTTACGACACATTTCATGAATAGGGTGATCTCTGCTCTATGTCACCCCCAACGCTAATTTAGGGGCTGTCCACTCCTTCTATATTGATGACCCACCTATGATAGGTCACCACTATCAGATTGATGGTGCTCCGGCACCCAGCATTCTCTCCAATCCCCTAGGTTATAACCAGATGTAAGCTGTGTGCAGAGCAGAACACCACAGCTCCATGCTTTCTGCCTGCAGATCAGCTCCTATTCTCATCAGTAACACTAAATAGTGTAACACAGGGACAGACGTGACAGGCAGAAGAGCGTCCCTGTGCAAGGACAGTATACGGGCCCTTTTCAGTCAAGAGCTCATTAAAATGCAAAATTCCACCCACTTTGGAAGTGGTAGTGGCCCCCTTACCTCTTGCACCCCTGTGTGACCGCATAGGTTGTACCAATGGTATATCTGCCCCTGTTCTAACAAAGCTGTGGTATTCTGCACCATACGACTGGCCATCAGTGGGAATGCCGGGTATCAGACTTTCGCCAATCTGATATTAAAGAAGCACTTCTCTCATCAAAGTTTTCATCCTCTTAATATATTACAGTCATCATATTATATAGCACTGTGTACTTACAAATGCTCATTTGGCCCTTTTACCCAGTTAATTCTTCTCTTTTCCATTAGGTCTATGACATCACATGATTAAGAATAGACTAGCTGAGTCATTCTAAGCTCTATGTAAAATCAGGAGGTCAATTTTCCCTGTATGACTCATGAGTCACTGCAAAAGTCACTGCCATTAGGGAGCAGGGAGCAGCTGGGTCAGGAGATGAAGAGGGGAATTATAAATTCAGGGAAGAGACTTTCTGTTTCTACATAGAGCAGAGAAAAGAGAAGAATTAGCTGAGAAGAAAGGAAAAATCAGCAAATGGCAGTGCTTCTTTAATGACCTATCCTAAGAAAAAGTTATCAACATAAAAATATTGGACAACGACTTGAATATTTCTTTCTTTCTTCCTTTCCATCTTTACTCCTTTTCTTTTATTTCTCTTTCTTTCTTTCTTGTTTCCTTCTTTATTTCTTTCTCTTTCTTCTTTCTTCTTTATTTATTTCTTTCCTCTTTTTCTTGCTTTCCTCTCTTTCTTTCATTCTTTCCTTCTTTCTTTGTGATTGGACAACTCATTTAATATCTTTCTTTCCTCTTATTCTTCCTTTCCTCTTTTTCTTTCTTTCCTTTCTTTCTTTCTTTTCTCTTTTTCTTTTCTTTCTTCTTTCTTCTTTCTTTCTTTCTTTCTTCTTTCTTTCTTTTTTCTTTCTTTCTTTCTTTCCTTCCTATTGAATATGTATTGATAGTAAAGTATAGTTTCCTTTAATCGGAGACGGATTTTCTTCACTTTACACTGGTGCATTGTGTTTAAAAATTCAAGAAATAGCACAGAGACAGCAGGAGCATAATTAAAACATTTTTAATTTACAATACAAATTTGAGTTGGAGACTAGGAATGGTAACCAAAAAGTAATGAGATTTTTTTTCTTTTCTGTACAAGGAACAAACACGTTTCAGAGGTTTATCTTTTTCATTTGCAATCAGAAAAATATATATTTTTCTATTGCTATGATTAGCTTTTCCCAAACTGTTCCACGGTGAAATAGTTAATTTGAAGCAAAACTTTTCTTTTCCCTTTGCATAATAACAAGCTACAGGGCATTCTGGAAATGCTTTGACTTAGATAAATACAGCTCAACATAGTAGTAATTCAGAGACCTGGGGGTGTATGTATAAGAAATGGAGCACATTATGACAGAATACTAGGAAACAATTTTCTGGGTAACAGTTCAGTGAGGAAATAGTGTTATATATGAGGATGTCAATACCCGACGTAGCACAATAAATTGTTATGGTAGAGAAGATATAATTACAGGAGATTAATAAGATATGAAAGTAAATCAAATAATTTTAGTATTGCTCAAATTTTACACTATTAATAAATAATTAATGAAAATGTAATACTGTAAATAACCAGTAGGTGGTGGCAAAGAAAACTTTTCAGTTCAGTGTGTATTTGATCATATAATTGGGCAGGAATCTTATATACTGTATCTTACTGTCACTCTACTATTTGTACTGTGTGTATATAAAAAAAAAATATGTTCCATATAGTAGCATTATTTATAATATTACTTGTTCTTCACCCATTTCAAAGACATTATGCTGCAGTACAACCGATAACCACCAGGTGTCTACAACAAGAAAGTAGTAAGTTGTACATAACTTAGGGCCTAAATATGCTCTATTTTTATTGTATGACTCCTATATTCTATAAAATGCATAATAATATTATAATCAAGAAATGCAAACAACAAAATTGTAATACCGCCAATAAACATTAGGTGGTTGAAAAAAATCTCCTAATATTACAACATATTACCCATTGATTTTTTTTTCACCACACATTTTCTGATGAGAATTACATTCTTCTGCCCCAAAAGCCAATGTGGTTGTCATTATGTTAAAACTTGAAGGTTCCCATTCCATCCCAATACACAGACTGATCTATTATGTACATAGAGACATAGCCGAATGTCTGAAAACTGGAGACAATCCAAAACCTTGCTCTTTGTAATTAATACATAATTAAATCAGCTTTAATTACCAGCTAGCTTGCTCAGGTGTGCATTGCCTCTACAATCTGGTCTGATGCCTAAGCTCTATGGAATTACAGCCTCTGCAAGGTGCCATAGTTTAGCTGTGATTGCTCACAATGTAGAGTTCTGAGCAATGTAATGTGTGATATAGAGGAGACGCAGATTATTCATTGCCAAGGGAGCGAGCAGAAAATATGACCTAGACTATACAGCAGTCAAAGTCATTACCAGCAATATGTCTCGATTGGTCATACAGTCTTTTCTGCCTGTCAATTCTAGGACTGTGGTCCGGGAACTAAACAGGGTAGATGGAAAGGTTTGTAAAAAAATACCAAGCTAGTTGTGGCTTTTAGAATTCTTACATGATATCACGAACATGCAAAGCATAGACCTTCATGGACAACCCTTCTGCTAGGTTTCAGAAGTGAATCTGTGGGCAGAGCATAGAAATGAAGTCTGGAGAACATTTCAATACGTTTAGGAGATACATTGCCATCAGTGGGAACCTACAGTGGAAACAATGAACTATTGGTATCACCAGTATAGACCATTGGAAACAATGAACCATGGGTCACCAGTAGAAAACTGAAATGGAAATAGTGAATCTTTGGAATAATCAGCAAAAAATCAGTAGAAATGAGAAACCATTAGTCACCATTAGAAATCAGCAATGGGAAAAATGAACCATTGGATTTATCAGAAGTAACCAGTAGAAGCAACGAACCATTGTTAGCCATTAGAAACCAGCGATGGAAAAAATTAACCACCGGTCTCCACAGTAGTAGACCAGCAATGGAAAAATAGTACAAACCAGTAATATTAGTAAGGAACTACTGGGCACCAGTAGAAAACAGCAATGGAAGCAACAAATCTTTAGTTTTACCAGTAGAAATCGGTAGAAACAATGATCCATTGGTCAATGGTCACCATTAGAAAACAGCAATGGAAAAAGGAACCACTGGTTTCACCATTAGTAAAAAGCAATGGAAGCAATAGAAACCAGTAACATAGATAATGAACCATTGGTCACTAATAAAAACCAATAACGAAAAAAACATTGGTATCACCAGTATAAACCATTGGAAACAACAGGCCATTGGTGTCACTAGTAAAAAATCAGGAATAGAAATAATGAGCCATTGGTCACCAATAGAAAGCAGTAATGAAAATACTGAATCATAGGTGCACCAGTAGAAACAATGAATCATTATTAGCCATTAAAAATCAGGGATGGAAAAAATGAACCACTGGTTTCAAGAGGAAATCGCCAGCAAAGAAACAATAGTATAAACCAGTAATATAAGTGATGATCCATTAGTCACCAGTAGAAACTAGCAATGGAAAAATTAAACCATTGGTGTTTCCAGTAGAAATCGGTAGAAACAATGGAACATTGGTCACCAGTAGAAACCAGCAATAGAAACAATAAACCATTAGTATCACCAGTAGAAACAATGAACTATTGGTCAACATGAGAAACCGGCAATGGAAACTATAAACTATTGGTGTCACCAGTAGAAACCAGTAATAGAAATAATGAATCATCGGTGTCACCATTAAAAACCAGAAAGGAAACAATAACCCATTGGTCTTACCATTAGAAACCAGCAATGGAGATAATGAGCTATTTTTTGTCACCGGTGGGAACCTTAATTGAAATAATGAATCACTGGGAAGAATTGGCAACCAATAGATGTCAAAAATGAGCCAGGATGACCTACACAATGAAGGTACTTAGCAAAACTATGAATTTATCACTGAACAGCCAGAAGACCCCCCCAAAAGACCACAGAGTCTGGGAATCAGAAGTGCCTTAGTGACACTATTTCGGAGACCCAGAGACAATGAGCTGATCATGCTGAACCCCCATTATTACTGGAGGAAGCAGTGGCTTAACTTGAAGCTCATGGACCCCAATGCAAATGGTGCAATGGGGCCCCCAATTATTGCAAGTCTTTAATAGTATTGGTCTTCTCAAATGGGTTAAATGGACTTTTTGGACCCCCTAGGCTCCAGGGCCCTGGTGCGATTGCCACCCCTGCACCTATTGTCGTTGCGCTCATGGGAGGAAGTGACTAGTAACTATTTATTCACATGGAGGACATGAGGCATAACGTGGTATTAAGTGAAATCATTAGGCTAAGGTGGGTTTCCTGTAGTGCCCCCCTATGGGATCTCCCAATATGATGTCCAAAAAGACATTTAGAAAGGGAAATTGTACAGCAGATATCCCGTTTTAATACTGGTGTTTCCTATGTGGCAAAATGATCTTTGGACCCCTTTAGGCTCCAGAGCTCAGGTACAAATGGTATTTCTTCATTCCCTGTATCTATACACCTTAGTGGCAGTCAGACAGTCATGTAAGAGTTAAAATGAAAGAAAAGAAAAAGAAAACGAGAAAAAAGCTATGATCCGTGTATTTTATGATATCATCACAAAGACGTTTTCCTCCCATCTACATAAATGTAACAGCAGAACAAGATTCCCAGCACAATGTTTTCTCATTCACATTGGAAACAAATAATTTTCTTCCACCTCTGTAAAAGAGCAAATAAAAAATTATAAGGGAGTAGAATCATATGACCGGGATAACAAATGACCTGACTCTGTAATTCCCCGTCATCGCTTGCCCTAGACAAAACAACTGCGGTTTGTAATTTACTTCTAAGAGCAAATTCTCCTTTTTTTCCTTCTTTTTTTTTCTTTTGGTATCTGAACCTTTTATCAGATTGAAGCTTGGCTCTGAGGTTACTTCTGACTGAGCAGGGACTACTGCCTGCGAGCACATTTCAGTGAGACACCGACGCGCGTTCAGAAGGCGGCGTCCCCAAAGAAAGAAATGCAATTTGTTTAGCTCAATTCTCGTCATCAGATTAGCTAAACATGGCAGGAAGAGAAGGCGGAGGAGAAGGAAGTATTTAAATTGCTATTAAACTTTCCTATGTTGCAAACACAATATATAAAGTTGGTTTTAAGTCCATGCCCGGGCATGGTGCAGGCGGAAGATCTGTTGGATGGCACTACATCACTTGCTATACATATCATTTTTGTTTAATTTGGTGTATATGTTGCTATTTTCAATGAATCCTACATTGTTATTCTTTTGTTCCTGCACCCCTCCATTCCTAAGATTTGGCCTCCTCTTCCCTGTATGTAAATCTAGTCTTTTTTTAGCCTAGTAGGCATGATCACAGTGGCGTACACCTCGTACACACATGGCTCCGCTCCATACACCTCGTACACATGCGGCCCCGCTCCGTACACCTCGTACACACGCGGCTCCACTCCGTACACCTCGTACACACACGGCTCTGCTACATCCACACTGTAAACCCCTCCTGACCCCACACATAAACTTACCATCATCCAGCACCATGACGACCAGCACAGCAGAGTCCTGCACACACACGAGGAGCCTGATCATGTGACACCTAACTCCTCCCCTCCTGTGACCTCATCACAGATCCTGCTCGCACCTTTACAGAGGACAATGGTAAATGCTCGCTGTGATAATCTGGACAGCTGGGAGGGCAGGAAGGAGTGCATGGGGGGCAGGGCGGCTTCTCTCACTGCGGGACACAGTGTCCTGACCATGACAGCGGGTGGGAGGGGTTAGAATCGGGACTGTCCTGCTCAATTCGGGACGGTTGGGAGGTATACAATTGCTGCCGCGCCGCCCCCACACACTCGTGCCGCCTGGGGCGGACCGTCTCCCTCGCTCCCCCCACGCTACGCCACTGCATGATCACCAATGCTTTCGTAGAACCATGCCCAATTTAAGAAAAAGACTAAGGGCCCATTCATCATTTATGTTGTTTAGAAGTCACTTTTCTTTTTGTTGTCTTGTGGCATTGATATTTTTTTGGGTGCCAAACAGGGGCATACATAGAAATCATGGGGCTCCATAGCAAAAGTCTGAATGGGGCCCCCCCACACCTGCAGTGCATGCAGGGCCCCCTCCTCCACCCTCCACAGTGCGTGCAGCCGGGCCACCCTCCCTAAGGTGCAAAGTGCAGCCAGAGCCATTGTAAATGTAAAGTGCCAGCACAGTGAGGGGACACATTTAACAAAAAAAATCCACCCCGTCCCCCAGCCAGCTCACCGTATTGTGTGTGTGTCCATGTGCTGCTCTCTGGCTGCCAGGAGGTGTGGCGTTCTTATGCAAATGCAGCCAGAGACTTCAGCCAAACTTCTGACCAGAAAATAAGGAAAGGGGAGCTTCAAGGGAGTATACAGTGGCCGGCGGCCGTCGCTTACATTTAATTAAAGGAGATAGTACTGTGTCAGCACAGCACAGCTGCCAAACCGCAGCAGCCGTCGCGGGCCCCCTCACCTGTCCGGGCCCCATAGCAGCTGCGTGGTCTGCTACTATTGATGGTACGCCACTGGTGCCAAATTTACGCGTGTCATCCTTATTTTGAACAAAATAAAAAGTGCCCTTTATTCCTGTCTTTAACCTATATTGTGGCTTTTTAGTGCATGTTTTGCTAAAATGTTATAGCTTTTGAGCCAAATATTCATGTAAAAGTACTCCAAGGGAATAACTGGTGAACATTTGCATTCGATTTTTGACTTTTTAAAAAGTTGGAAATGATAAATTGGGCGAATGCATCTGGAAACATCAAATTCTTCTAAGAATGGAGAGCATGAAAAAAACAGGAGAACATGTAAAGCAGACTAAAAAAAGGCACAAATTAAAACAAGAACAAGACGTTAATGAAAACAGGTGAAAAACAACAAAAGCCAGAAAAACAAGGAGGAAATGCAATAATAAATTGGGTCCCAGATTTATATACAGGGAAGAAGAGGCCATATTTCATGAAAGGAGAGGAGCAGGAACACAAGAAAAGCAACGCTGGATTCAGCAGAACAGAGGCATTTATACCAAATAAAAAGCGTACATGTTTATAGAAAATGATGGGTCCTTTTTAAAGCCAGAACAGCCACTGCGAGCTCTTTGAATTTCCTTCTCTGGGATACAATTCATGACTTGTAATTGAATTTTGATCTTAAATGGATAGGCTAAATTAAGAGCTGTATTTTCAAATACATTTTTAGGGCAGTCTGAAATTCATCAATCCATCCAGAGCAGAGAGCAACCACAAAGAATGCTTTTTCTTTGGAAGTATCTGTCATCTGTGCATTACATACTGAGCCCATTTCAGTGGGCACCATGGTGCTGCAAGACTATTGCTTCTGGGTTCCCTTGCAGTCAGGACAGGACTGGCCATCTGGCAATTCTGGCAAGTGCCAGATGGGCTGGTCTGGTTGTGGGCCGCATTGTCTGCTATGCTCTTAACAGTATCAACATCCTCAGGGTGCAGTTGAGACGGAGCATCAGAGAGGAGGAACAACATGGGCCTATCTGCTTTCAAATGCCAGGGCTGAATTTCACTCCAAGTCCGTCCCTGTCTACAGTTGACCGTTGGAGGTCTAAGCACAGGAGCACTCCGTGATCAGCTTCTTATTGGGAAATACTGGACTCGCTAAAGCCAACCCATTTAAAGATTGGCTAATCTAAATGACTGGAAGATATTTTTTGGAAGATGAGGCTTGAGTGTTTATATCAGTGACATGGACTTTGAATAGGCAGGATTGTGTTTCTAATGGGGATTAGTGGAGGTGATGTTTTAGGCCAGATACAGTTTTATTTAAGAAATCCTCAAGATGCCCTATAAACAAGACATCTTGGACCACCTTGTACCTCCTAGCTGAACCCCACAGTGTCCTTTTATAGTTAATTACAGTTATGTCTCCTGTGACTCCTTAACATGTGATGAATGTGTTTCCAAGGCGTCATCCTGGGACAATCATACATGATAAGTAGCCTACATGGCCCTCTATATCTCCAACCATGAATGGAAAATTAGAAAATTATGATATGTCCATGTCTGTGCCCTCTAAACTAGGATTGGTAACATAATACTGTCATGATCTGCTTAGTTTGTGGGATTAGGTAGTTCAGAGGTTAATCTGGACTGCCTCACTCTGGGATCTGGGAGGCTTCTTATAGCCTCATTGTGGGGTCATTCCTCCTCGCTTATACTTTGACCCTTAGCCGGGTGTGTGTGACCCTGTGCTTTGTGCTTGTGCTACTTTATGCTTGCTTGGTTTTGACTTGGTTCTGTTCACGTTACGAGTTCTGACTGTCCCTTCTGTACTACGTTGCTATCTCCGTGTATCACTCCTTGCCTACGTTCTGACTATTTTCTGCTCACCCCTCCTGTGCCATGCCGTCCTCTCCGTGTATGACCCCCATTTGTCTGACCTGAGTTTCCCTCTCCACTACTCCAGGGTTCCTGTAGCATCCTGTACTCATCTCCAGCAGCAGTACGCTAAGCCCCGTCCCCTGTGGTCACATGATCGTAGGTCTTTTTGCTTTCTGCTACCTTCAGCGTCTCCCCTCACCACGCTGCTCAGGTCCCGTCTGCCTGAGCTTTCCCTGTAGCATCTGACCCCGGACCCTCCCGCAGTGTGGGTGAGTCACCCTGCTCAGCCGTGGTAGTTCACCGGCACTGACAGGATCATTATAAATACCCATTCCAGGACACAATAGAATTGGAGAGAAACCGGCCCAAAATGCCGATAACAGACGGGTCCTTACTAGTGTTGATCGAGCAGTGAATTGCTCGAGTGCTCAGTACTTGGATCGAGCTGAGTGGATGCTTGAACGAGTTCCACTCCAGTAGCAAGCATAATGAAGGTGACTGGAGAACTCGAACATTTTTTCGGATTTCTCTCTCAACTCGATTTAAACGGGCTTCTTACAGGGCACCAGAGCACTCAAGTGTCGCACAATACTCGGCTCTGCGATACTCGATCGAGTATTGAGCAGTACCGAGCACGCTAGCCAATCACTAGTCCTTACTTTGGCACTGGTGCCTGGGAACAGATAGGTCTATGCTCCTTAAAACTACACCACAGGATATCTTCCCTAATAAGATGTCAGCTGTTATGAAGATAATGTTTTGTATATACTGTAATATAAATATGTATATACCGAATATTTGTAATAGGCGAGCACATTGGAATAGCAATAGGATACAGTCTCCCTTGGAGAAAAACTCCTGCTCGGAGACTTCCTGCAATGATTTGATGGTTTGGGAGCCATGAATTTGTGTAGAGATCTAACAGATCTCTTGAGCAACAGCTGAAAGCTCTGAAGCTCGCCTCTGTCACACCAAGGTTCACTGACTCTTCTGTATTCCTTTTAGGTTAAAAGCAGATGTTCCGTCTTCATACAGTCATGACTTTTCTGCTGCAAACATTCACTTTCAGTGAAGTTACCACAAATAACATTTTCCATATAACATCTAAACAAAAAAAAGATAGATGGATAGATAGTAGATAGATAATATATAGATAATAGATAAATAGATAATAGATACATAAGTAGATAGATAGATAGACAGACAAAAAATAGAGAACAGCACAGGAAAATGTAGGATGCAAAGCCTCACAGGTACATACAAGTCCTTATAAATAGAAAATTCAAAGAGATTGAGGCAGCGCACCATATGAAATTAGAAAAAAAGTGCTTTTTAGTAGCCCATGTGGCTATTAAAAAGCACTTTTTACTAATTTGATATGGTGCGCTGCCTCAATCTCTTTGAATTTTCTAGATAGATAGATAGATAAGATAGATAGATAGATAGATAATAGATAGATTGATACTAGACATAAAAGATAGATGATAGATAAAAATGTATTTTGAACCTTGAATGCTTGATGAGACATATTTCAATTAGGTCAATCACCAATTCATACGTACAAATTTAGATTGATATTGGTCTGATATATTGGTCACATATCCGTACATGTCAAAACCCCTAATTATCTGCCCTCCTACCAAAATTTAGGGTATGGGCCTGTAAAGTTGATTAATGACATCATCGTTCCCTCTCATCGGGGCATTATATGCTCTTAATGCAGAGTACCGATTGTTATAGATTTTCAGGTGTACATGGGGATACCATGGAATGATGGAAAGTTGCGGTAGCCCACAGTAGAGGACAGAGTGGGGGACAGATACTGTATGATGCCCTGTAGGCAGTAAATTGACCCTTTCCTTTTGCATCCGTCCCCCTACAGCGCTGCTTTATATTGACTTCTAGCTTTGTGTTTTCTCATTAAAGTGCTAATCGCCATGTTTATTACTTATCATCATTTTACCTGCAAGGTATGGAGGTTTTAATTGAGTTAAGCTTCGCATATGATGAAGGATCCAGATTAGACCGTGATTAAATCACACAATATTATTTGCACTGCCTGAGCCACTCTGGCTGTGACATTTCAGGATATCTACCATGGAGCATAAGAAACAACTTATTTCCGGATTAAACTGTATGTATTTTTTTAATCTATATAAGAAGCTTGTGTCTGAAGGTTATTCGGGCAGACGAACGGCCAAAGTTTGTACTTGTGACTTTCTGCCTGCAGAGCACTGAGCTGTGATTGGCTGAGCCTGATATAACGCATCAAGGGCGAAATTTTATTTGAGTATTGATCACCGATCAGTCATATCGACATATCACATTATGATGATTATCGGTATTGTATAATGCATTTTAATACCTTGTATAACAGCAGTAAATCCATGTTAATTGCTGATAATAAAGCTAGAGTCAGCGATGCAACGATTGCGGTTGCAGCTGCAACCGGACCTGTGTGGGAGGAGGGCCCACAACACCAAATTCATCTGGATGTTCATCCTCAAAAGCACATTCAACTGAAACGTATTGCAGTGCTGCTGTCCAATCAGATGTCAGCTTGCCAGTGATGGGCGGCGTATGGCAGTGACGTCATGCACTTTCTGTGCAAGCATGCAAAAGTCAGATGCCACCTTCTGCACTGGCTATAGATGAGGAGACCACACATTGTGGGAGAGAAGGAAGGTGAGCAGAATCATTGGTTTCTTTTTAAAATGTGCTGGAGAAAAACAAAAAGCGCCAGGAATGGGGGACATTATACAAAGATGGGGGACATTATACCAGGATAGGGGACATTATACCAGTATGAGGGACATTATACCAGGATGGGGACATTATACCAGAATGCGACATTATACCAGGATGGGACATTATACCAGGATGTGGGACATTATACCAGAATGAGTGACATTATACCAGGTTGGGGGACGTTAAACCAGGAAGAAGCCCAAGTTGAGGGTACATTATTATAGCATGGTGTCCCGGATGGGTGGCATTATTACTGCAAGGGCCCAGGAAAGGGGGCATTATTACTTAAAGATAACAATGATACTGGCACTCACATGAATAGTGGATTTAATTTCCCTTGTGAATGCCAGGATCATCTTTACTTACTGAAACTTTTTTTCCAGGAACACCACAAGACATAAGGAGTGCCGACCCGTCCTCACCTTCATTTGGATTATTACGGGAAGGGACCAAGATGGGGACAGTATTACTGGTTGAGATCCAAGATGGGGAACATTACTACAGTAAAGGGACAAAATGGGAGAAATAATTACATGGGAATCAAACACTCATGTCTTTGTAGGATCTAGATTGCTACAATGGCCCATACATCTGACCAACATACAAGTGAGGGCCCAGGTCCAAATTTTGCACTGGGGCCCATGGGACTCTTGTTACGCCACTGGCTGAGCCCAGTTAATCTATCATAATTCAGCAAAAATTCCAAAATTATTGATAAACCAGCAAGAATATGAAAATAATAATGAGATCAGAAAAAAATCACCAGGATGATTGATAACATCTGCAATTATACCAATGTAACAGCCATAATGAAAAGTGACGCAAGACATGACAACATCATAATATCAGCAGAAACAAAAATGATTATGGATCTAAACAACCTGATAATTGACAACATTGCAATAAGATAATAACAATCGAGAATAGTTTCCATAACAACCTGACAACTGACAACACCAATTTACTAATAACTCCATGGAAACAACCAACAGCACAATGAAAATGGACAGGACAACTCATGGGAACCTGATAATTGACGTTACAAAACCCTCCGGATAATTAAGGGCTACAACTTCTAACTATCTAAAATACCAGAGATTTTACACCAGAGGCGACAGCACCCTGATCACTGATAACGCGGGTGTTACATCATAATGATGGATGCCTCACCCTCTTCATAATAACGATCTCGCTATTTTCAGTAATTACACCAGGATAATTGTTAAGATCAGCAATTACATCATGAAAATCTACAACCCCAGCGAATATACCTAAATAATTGATAACACCCTCCATTACACCATGAAAACCGACAACAGAAGTAACTCTCCATAATAACCCGATAATTGACAAAACCACAATAACATCATGGTAATTAATAGGAGCATTAGGAACACAATGATAATTGATAGCATCACCTTCAGTATAACAGCGAATTCATTGTAAATATCATTTATTATGCCACAGGAATTGACATCCCAAAAATCCCCATCATTATGGAGACCACTACAACAGCGTCATTCATGATTGATCATTCACATTTTGCATTATTGAGTGAATTCTCTGCCAAACCCAATGATAAATGATAGCACTGTCTTTAGGAATACAATATTTTTGAGCATCTGTAACTTTATAACACTATAATGATTTATTTTTATTAGATATGAACAGATAAATACTCGTAGGATTGAGTACGAGATGCAATTCCTGAAATTCGCAGTTTCACACAAATTCGAACATTTTGACATTTGATTCGCTGTTTGCAAAAAAAAAACCTTGCCCAGCATAATTTCTGCACTGCTGAAGTATCACAGAGTGGACATTTTGCATGGCAGTGCAGGCTTCCCCATAATGTCCGGCACCTATGATATTTAGCAGATTACCATACCTTGTGCAGGTGTGGTCAGTACCTGGGACATCACAAATCAGAGGTTTGTACGGCAGAGTCATTATCCATCTTCAGAGTTACTGTGTATGTCTCTTTATCTTGTAGGGTGTAAGCTCTTACGGTCAGCAGGGTCCTCTCTCTCCTTACAGTGTAAGCTTTTATGTCAGCAGTTCCTCTCTCTCCTGTAGAGTGTAAGCTCTTATGGTCAGCGGCGTCCTCTCTCTCCTGTAGAGTGTAAGCTCTTATTGTCAGCGGAGTCCTCTCTCTCTCCTGTAGAGTGTAAGCTCTTATAGTCAGCGGAGTCCTCTCTCTCTCCTGTAGGAAAGCTCTAGTTAGGTGGTACTCTCTCTTAGTGTAAGCTCTAGTTAGGGGTCCTCTCTCTCTCCTGTAGAGTGTAAGCTTATGATCCATGGGGTCCTCTCTATCCTGTAGAGTGTAAGCTCTTATAGTCATGGGGTCCTCTCTCTCTCCTGTAGAGTGTAAGCTCTTATGGTCAGCGAGGTCCTTCTCTCTCCTGTAGAGTGTAAGCTCTTATGGTCAGCGGCGTCCTCTCTCTCCTGTAGAGTGTAAGCTCTTATGGTCAGCGGCGTCCTCTCTCTCCTGTAGAGTGTAAGCTCTTATGGTCAGCGGCGTCCTCTCTCTCCTGTAGAGTGTAAGCTCTTATAGTCAGTGGGGTCCTCTCTCTCTCCTGTAGAGTGTAAGCTCTTATGGTCAGCGAGGTCCTCTCTCTCCTGTAGAGTGTAAGCTCTTATGGTCAGCGGCGTCCTTTCTCTCCTGTACAGTGTAAACTCTAATAGTCAGTGGGGTCCTCTCTCTCCTGTAGAGTGTAAGCTCTTATGGTCAGCAGGGTCCTCTCTCTCTTCTGTACAGTGTAAGCTTATGGTCAGCAGGGCCTCTCTCTCTTCAATACAGTGTAAGCTTATGGTCAGCAGAGTCCTCTCTCTCTTCAGTACAGTGTAAGCTTATGGTCAGCAGAGTCCTCTCTCTCTCCTGTAGAGTGTAAGCTCTTATGGTCAGTGGAGTCCTCTCTCTTCCGTACAGTGTAAGCTGTTATGATCAGCGGTGTCCTTTCTCTCCTGCAAAGTGTAAGTTGTTATGGTAAGCAAGTTTTGCTCTCTCCTTCCTCTCACCTTACGTGTATTTTCCCAGCAATTATATTTGTTCTAGTGTTGAGATACACTCAAATTTATTCGCTGTGAATCGAATTTTGGGAGACAATTTGGCAAAGTCGGTAAATTTGAATTTCAAAAGATCCATTCTTCTCTGTTTTTTTACAATCTAGATTCCCTATCAGTATGTCTTTGGAGTGTGGGAGGAAATCAGAAAACCTGGAGAAAACCCACGCAAACACCTTGGTGATATTGTTTTTAGTGAGATTTGAACCCAGGTCGCCAGCACTGCAGTGGTACAGTGCAAACAACTGATATTTGATATAATTGATACTATCGCTCTTGATTGATGGTTTACAGCTTGTACACTGTGAATTGTATGTAAGACTCAATGATAAATATTATCATTATCTGTAAGAACATAGTAATTGTGAGACTCTGTAACACTACGTAACACCACTACAATAGCACCTTAATTAATACCGTTATACCACTGCCTACATTATCATTCTTGATTGATGGTTCAGCTTGTATTATCATGTGAACTGTGTGCAAACCTCAATGATAAATGATAACACTATCTTAATAAACATAGTAATTGTGGCACTATGTAACCCTGAGGGCTTTGACATCACAGCAATAAGACCACGATAATTGAGACCACTTCCCGCATCATCATTATTGATGATGTTTCAGGATTTGTATTATCAGGTGAATTCTATGTAAAACTCAATGATAAATGATAGCGCTGTCTTTAGGAACATAGTTGTTTGTGAGAATCTGCAACATTATGTCACAACACAACAATAGCACCATGATAATTGATACACCACTATCTATATTATTAAGTCTTGAGTGATGGTTTACAGTTTGTATAATGTGAATTCTACATAAAACTTAGTGATAAATGATAGCGCCATCTATAAGGACAAAGTAGTAGTGAGAATGTGTAATAATACGAGCTTCGACACCACAATAGCACCATGATAATTGCTACCACTACTCATATCAACACTAGAGTTGAGCGATACTTTCCGATATCCTAAAGTATCGGAATCGGAATGGTATCGCCGATATCACTAAAATATCGGCGATACCCGATACCGATACCGGAAGTCCCATGTAAGTCTATGGGAACAAAATATCGCAACTAAAAAAAACCCATTCTTTCCTTGTAAACACTAAATATACACACATAGAATACATATATATATATATACATGTCATTGTGACATATATATATACATATATGTATAGTTTATACACTTCTACATAGTAAAATATCCTCTCATTCAATTGCCGGGTAAAGCCGGCTTCAGTGAAAAGACAGAAGCACCCGACATGAAATGACACTTGGTGTACATAGGGTTAACCATGTCTTTTCATGTCGTTTGCTATCTGATTTGCACAAACAATTAAATCAGACTATGTGTGCAAAATTTCACACCTGTAGGGGTTAATTAAAGGTGTAAATTCGTTGTAAAAAAAAACGGACTTTTTTGCTACGAATTTACACCTTTAATTAACCCCTACAGGTGTGAAATTTTGCACACATAGTCTGATTTAATTGTTTGTGCAAATTAGGCTGGAGTCACACACAACCACAAAAAATCGGTCCGTTTTAGACGGTCGACAATCGGATCAAAATAAAAACATCACACATCCTTCTGGCATCCGATTTTCCTTCAAAGATGCGATTTAATCGCATGTGTGTGTACCTTGTAACATCCGATTTTCATCCGACTTGCGAGATTTTCTCGCAGGCTTGCAAAACTGACATATAATGGATCCAAAAGAATAGTATTTAAATGCCAAAAGAAAGAATAGATATATACACATAGAGCACATATATATATATATATATATATGTCATTGTGACATATATATATACATATATTTATAATTCTTACACTTCTACATACTGTTATAGCCGCTAATTCAATTGCCGGCTTCAGTGAAATCACAGAAGCCGACATGAAATGATACATTGTTTCCACACATTTAACCATGTAATTTCATGTATTTTTATATATGTTTGAAACATACAATTACATGAGTATATGTGTGCTAAATTTCAGACATGTAGGGGTTAATTAAAGGTGTAAATTCGTTGAAAAAAAATGCGTGGGCTCCCGCTGTATTTTCTCCACCAGACAGACAAAGCAAGCGAGTGGGGGCAGATAATAATAGCCTAGGGAGGGTACATTTTTTTTGTGCCCCCCCTGGCTACTAACATCTGCCCCCAGACACCCCAGAAAGGGCAAATCTATAATTAGATTCGCCCTTTCTGGCACTTTGCCCGTCTATTTCCCATTGCCCTGTAGCGGTGGCGAATGGGTTAATAAGGGGTTAAAATGACCTTGCAATTGAAAGGTCACTTTAAGCCAGGTTAATAATTGATAGCTGTCAATTAGACAACTATCAATTATTAATCCTATTGTATGAAAGAAAAATCAAACACACACAGTTTAATAAAAAATAAGTTTAATTAAATAATCACACAGTTTTTGACCATATTTTATTTTCCTGCTAAAACCATTTCCTGTAATAAAAATAAAATAAAAAAGCAAAATTATACTTACCAATCCGATGTACAGTCAGGTCCCACGGTGTAATCCATCAGAAAGGGTTAACAGGTTACAGGTCGCAGAGAGCTAATAATGCTGTCTCAGACCTGTATTCCCCTGAATGAATAACTTCCTCTCCCAGCGAAAGTAGAGGAATAGATTCATGAATGGAGCTTAATTGATTTATTGGCAATTTAACTGTAGTGACCTGACCTAAAGGGAAAGTGGACACAATCAATTAAGCTTCATTCATGAAACACATCCTCTCCTGTCGCCAGGAGAGGAACTTATTCATTCATGAGCTTTGAGCTGAGCATGCAGGATTACTTGCACTGCTTGGCTCAAAGCTAGTTAACCCTTTGTGAAGGATTACAGCGTGGGACATGACAGATCGGCGGAATAGGTAAGAATAATGTTGTTTTATTTCTTTTTCTTTATTTTAGGAGATCAATGGCTTCGCACGGATTAAGTGTAAAATAAAATATGGTCAAAAAAATGTGTTTTTATTTCATTAAAATTATTTATTCTTAAAGTGTGTGTGTTTTTTTATTTACTTCAATAGGATTAATAATTGATAGTTGTCTAATTGACAGCTATCAATTATTAACCTGCCTTAAGGTGACCTTTCAATTGCAAGGTGACAGTAAGGTGAGATTAACCCATTCGCCACCGCTACAGGGCAATGGGAATAGACGGGCAAAGTGCCAGAAAGGGCGAATCTAATTATAGATTTGCCCTTTCTGGGGTGTCTGGGGGCAGATGTTAGTAGCCAGGGGGGGCACAAAAAAAATGCACCCTCCCTGGGCTATTATTATCTGCCCCACTCGCTTTGCTTTGTCTGTCTGGTGGAGAAAATACAGCGGGAGCCCACGCATTTTTTTCAACGAATTTACACCTTTAATTAACCCCTACATGTCTGAAATTTTGCACAAATACACTCATGTAATTGTAAGTTTCAAACATATATAAAAATACATGAAATTACATGGTTAAATGTGTGGAAACAATGTATCATTTCATGTCGGCTTCTGTGATTTCACAAAACCCGGCAATTGAATTAGCGGCTATTACAGTATGTAGAAGTCTAGGAACTATAAATATATGTATATATACATGTCACAATGACATGTATATATATATATATATATATATATATATATATATGTGTTCTATGTGTATATATCTATTCTTTCTAGTCTTTATTAAAGCTGTCAGTGTGATTTTACAGTATAGCCGGGGATGAATTGCCGGCTTTTCTAAAGGACACCGATGCGATTTCATCGCAAGTCACACAGTGTGGTCCGTTTGTAATCAGATTTTTCATCGCTCCCATAGACTTGCATTGGCGATAGTCGACCCACAATCGGTGACAATCGCAGCATGCTGCGATTGTACACGGACGTTTAAAACGGACCACAAAAAATCTGATACTGGGAGCTGCTCCATAGATTAACATAGGGCAGACTGCAATGCGATATTTCATCGCATTGCAGTCGTCCGATTTTGTCGCCAGTGTGACTCCGGCCTTAGATAGCAAAGGACATGAAAAGACATGGTTAACCCTATGTACACCAAGTGTCATTTCATGTCGGGTCACCCGACATGAAATGACACTTGGTGTACATAGGGTTAACCATGTCTTTTCATGTCCTTTGCTATCTAATTTGCACAAACAATAAAATCAGACTATGTGTGCAAAATTTCACACCTGTAGGGGTTAATTAAAGGTGTAAATTCGTTGTAAAAAAAACGGACTTTTTTGCTACGAATTTACACCTTTAATTAACCCCTACAGGTGTGAAATATTGCACACATAGTCTGATTTAATTGTTTGTGCAAATTAGATAGCAAAGGACATGAAAAGACATGGTTAACCCTATGTACACCAAGTGTCATTTCATGTCGGGTTCTGCATTTTCACAAAAGCCGGCAATTGAATTAGCGGCTATTATACTATGTAGAAGTGTATGAACTACAAATATAAATATATATATATATGTGTCACAAATTCAATGACATGTATATATATATATGAGGTGTAAAATTGCTGAAAAAAAATGCGTGGGCTCCCGCCCTATTTTCGCAACCAGACAGACAAAGCCAGTGAGTGGGGGCAGATAATAATAGCCCAGAGAGGGACCATTATTTTTGCCCCCCCCCCGGCTACTAACATCTGCCCCCAGACACCCCAGGAAAGACAAATCTATAATTAGATTCGCCCTTTCTGGCACTTTGCCCGTCTATTCCCATTGCCCTGTAGCGGTGGCGAATGGGTTAATATGGGGTTAAAGCCACCTTGCTATTGAAAGGTGACCTTAAGCCAGGTTAATAATTGAGAGCTGTCAATTAGACAACTATCAATTATTAATCCTATTGCATGAAATAAAAATAAAACACACACACTTTAATTAAAAATCATTTTAATGAAATAAAGACACATGTTTTTGACCATCTTTTATTTTACTGCAAAAACCATTTCCTGTAATAAAAATAAAATAAAAAAGCAAAATTATTCTTACCTATCCCATGCACAGTCAGGTCCCACGGTGTAATCCTTCAGAAAGGGTTAATGTTTACTGCAGGGACCGCAGCTAATGCTGCAGCCTCACAGTAAACCCCAAATGAATGAGTTCCTCTCCTGCCTGACAGGAGAGTAAAGGCTGGGTGTCACATAACGATACACCAGCGATCCCGACAACGATTTGCACTTGTCAGGATCGCTGGTGTATCGCTACATGATCGCTGCTGAGCTGCCAAACAGGCAGCTCAGGCAGCGATCTGGGACAGCGACACTGCGGGTAACATCGCTTAAGGGCCCGTCTCACATAGCGATATCGCTACCGAGATCGCTGCTGAGTCACTAGTTTTGTGACGCAGCAGCGAGCTCACCAGCGATATCGCTGTGTGTGACATTCAGCGACGATCAGCCCCCTGCCGGGTATCGCTGATCGTCGCAGAAATGTCAGGACCTTTTTTGATCGCTGGTTTCCCTCTGACAGGCACGCATCGCTGCGTGTGACAGGCGGGAGACCAGCGATCCGCTGGTAACCAAGGTACACAGCGGGTTTCTAGGCACAGCCCCGCGCCTGGAAACCCGCTGTGTACCTTGGTTACCAGCGGATCGCTGGTCTCCCGCCTGTCACACGCAGCGATGTGTGCCTGTCAGCGGGAAACCAGCGATCAAAGGTCCTGACATTTCAGCGACGATCAAAAGGGGGGGGTTCCCCCCTTTTTTTTTTTAAACCCCCCCGAGAAAGACCGTGAGGCCTGGATTTTCAGGTTTTTAAGGGCCAAGATCCTGGACCTTGCCCCCCGATAAAACCAGGCCACCTAGATATCTTGGCGTTAACAAAAATGGGGGGTCCCCCAAAAAAAAAGGCGGGGGGGCCCCCCATTTTTGTTAACCCAACCCCGATGAAGAACCGCTGGGGGCCTGGATTTTCGGGGTTTTTTGGGGGGCCCAAAAACCTGGACCTTGCCAGCCTGATAATCCAGGCCACAGCTTTTGAATTTTGGTGATTAACAAAAAAGGGATCCCCTCGAAAAAAATTGGGCGGGGGGCCCCCCCCTTTTTTTTAAACCCCCCGAAAGAAACCGCTGAGGCCTGTTTTTCAGGCTGGTAAGGACCAATATCCATGGACCTTGCAACCTGAAAATACCCCCACCAGTCTTTTAGTTGGGGGGAACAAAAATAGGGATCCCCTCAAAAAAAAAAAAGGGGGGACCCCCTTTTTTTTTAACCACCCAAAATAAAAGCGACTGCTGGGGGCCGGGGTTTTAAAAGACGAAAGGGCCCCAAAGGATCTGGCCCCAAAGCCTGAAAATACCAGGACAGCGCCCCACTTTTTGGGCATAAAAGATTGCCAATTTGGCATTTTCCCCGGCTCTTCCCCCTTCCCCGTAGGGGCAAGGGGGAATAGGGTTTGAGTTGATTGCCGGTGACAATAACCTTAATAAGGGAGAGGCGTCAAAAGACACGACCCATTTAACCCCAAAAAGTATTAAAGAATAAAAAAAAGAACAAAAAGAAAAATATTTTAAAAAAATAAAAGAGACAACCAGTTTTCTTTTTTTATTATACACCATTCCGGACACCATCGATCCTGTAAAAAAAAAAAAAAAAAACCCCAAAAGTATACCACCTTGACCATCCATACGCAGTCCCCGACGACCAGCTCTGCTACATGGTTTACAGGCAGACCCGTCATCGCGAGCAGCACAGCTGATTACCTGTTCCCCCGGGCGGGACGTCATCGGACTGACTGAAAAGGGGGGGTTCCCCAGTCATGCCTTTTCGCGAGAAACGCTGTGCCGCCGGGGAAAGAAAATTTTTGGGGGCAGAAGCAGTGCGGCTGACCGGGAGTCTTCGCCAGTAAGTGCCCCACCCAAGACCCGACGACGACATGACAGTAAAAGTGCACCCCTTTCCCGGGGACCCGAAAAGAAAATATGGGGAACTGGGGAACGGAATTCCGATACGAAACGGCCATCCCCCCAATTTCAGTATCAAAAACTCAACACTAATCAAATTTGTTGAGTTTCAAAATTTTTATATCATTAATTCTAGAGACCAATAAACCGATGCAAGGCTCAAATTATTAGAAAAAAGTTCTTTTTTTTGTTAAAAAAAAGAGTAAAAAACAAAAAAGTGGACTGCAAAGAGATTATTTAAAATAATAGATAGGTAGATAAGGATACACAAGTAAACTGACAGGAAGGTATAAAACATAAAATTCAGTATAACGATACCCCGAAAAAATACAAGTCTAAATATTAAAAATTTAAAAATTAGAAGACGAATGATTTCCTTTAAAAAAAAATGTGTAAAGAAAAGGAGATGTATCAATGTAATAAAAATCAAAGGGCTTAAAAAAATTTTCCCCATCAGAGAAAATGCACCCCCAAAGCGGGTTTCGCATCAAGCTTTTCAGGGGGAGCAAATATCATGTGTTTCTAAAACCCTCAATGGTAATTGTAAACTATTTTTTGAGAAAAATAAATTTGACCATTAACCTTAGAGCTTTGAATACAACACAAGGGCCATAATTGATCCACTTACGTAATCTTAATGATGTGTTTCACAATTTGTTTACAAAAATTATAAAAACCCCGTGAAAATGTTTTTTATTAAACATGTAATAACATTATTTTGCCCCATGGTTAGAGATGACAAACCCAAAATTAGGGTTTCATAGAAAAATGAATGGAGAGTTGGAAGGGCCTCCTGGGGGGCCAACCCCGCTCAAAAACAGGATTCTCTAAAAAATCCCAGACAGAGTTATCCACCTCTGTTTTAAGATTCCATTGAAGGAGAACCACACCCCCTTTTGGCAACTGTTCCACTATGATCACCCAACTGTCAAAAAGTTTTTCTAAATCAAAATTTGTTCCCCCCCTCATTTCATCCCTTGCTTTAGTTTCCTTGCAAAAGAAAAAGATGATCCTTCACAATTTACAGCCTTGAGATATTTTGACACATTAAATTCCTCTTTATTTTTTTTTTTGCAAGCTAAACTTCCCCCAAACCTGCAAACCCCTTTCCCATGGCATTTTTTGAGACCCCGGCACCTTTCTGGGGGCTCTTTCGAACTTGCCCAGTTTTTGATCTTTTTAAAAAATGGTGCCCAAAATGGACACAGATTCCAGATAGGTCGACCAAAAGGGTAGAGGGAATAATGACCTATGAATTTTCTGTATGCTTTTTTTTATACATCCCCGAAATTCATTTCCTTTTTTCTGCTGCACACACTGTTGACTCATTAAGTTGGACAATTAGTAACCCCAAATCTTTTTACTGTGCTGTTACTTACCCCCTTCCTCCCCTTTTTTTTTATCTTTTTTTTATTTTTATTCCCAATGGTACTTTGC
>JARQOD010000003.1:326580010-326619457 GCA_033576555.1 Oophaga sylvatica
ACAAGAATAATAAAACATTTAGAAATTATTATTTTATATGATATTCATATTCTTCTTACTCTTCTAATTATTATTATGTTGCTTTTTTCTTTTTCCTTTCCTTTTTATACAATTATTACTTTATCATGCAATTTTTCTGTATTTATTTTTTATTACTATTAGAATTGTTATTATTAAGAATATTTCATATGATATTCTTATTCTTTTTACTCTATTATTATTGTTATTATTATTATCATACTTTTATTACTATTTTAGTATTATTACTTTAATTATTTTAGTATGCAATATGTATTTATTTGTTCTTCTTACTATTATTATCAGTGTTATTATTTTGTTTAGTTATAAACCTTTTCTTTTTATTAATATGCACATTTTATTTATTTTTTTAATACTGATATTATTATGGAATTATATTATATTCTTTTTACTCTTCTTCCCATTATTATTATTTGTATATGTTTCTCATTCCTTTTTTGTCCATTCAGAAGAGTTTTTGTCCTTAAATTTGGAAAAATTATACTTTAAAATGATAAGCAGACCTATATGATGGGATTGCAGAAAGCAATTAAGTAGCTGGGGGTCTCCCCTGCCTCCTGAGCTGCGCTGGATTGAGGTTACGATTCAGTTATGGCAGGCTGGAGTCTCAGCCTGCGCTGTGGTAATAGAAGAGGATGTGACAGTATTGTAAAAATAGCTGAACAAACAGCATGTCTGGATATCAAGGTCAGTGTGAGCGCCCCTTACCCGGCACAAGATGTGAGGCCCATATGATCTGCCGGCTCTCTGGAGATGTATGGATACGAGATAGATATGAATCTTCTATGTATGCACAAGTCAATAGGTATAAATATATATTCCTCCCTTGATGATTGCTTTTTTTTTACTTCTCCCACTTTTTTATTGCTCCACTTTTTTTTGTTTATTATTTTTCCTCGGGAGAATAGAGACCTCGCTAAAAATAAAAAATGGCTATGTCTATATTTCATTTCTTTATATAAGCTTGACAAGGTATTTATGACCTATACCAGATAGATGACATAAGCTGTCAAGGAAAAAACCTGAAGGATGTATGATGCTTTTACTTTGACTGTCCTGACACAGTACTTATAACCTATCAACGGCCAAACTGAAAAGTGCAGCTCAAATGTTACATCGTAGCACTACAAATATTACTAAATGTAGCTACAAAATGGGGGTTATCCTGTACTTCAAAGGAGGGAAAACATTGTCTTTTCTTGATTGTATAGATTTGTAGCACAAAACTAACCACTAGACATACGATAGATAGATGATAGATAGATCATAGATAGATAGATAATAGATAGATAGCTAGATAGATAGATAATAGATATATAGATAGATAATAGGTAGTAGATAGATAGATAGATAGATAGATAGATAGATAGATAGATAGATAGATAGATAGATAGATATGGATCGCCCATCAGGGCAGTGGGATACTCGGTACTGGGTCGGTGTCTTAAAGGGATGTGTCACAGCAGCAGTGACCCAGTCCGTGACCCTGGGCGTCCAATGAAAAAGGGGATATTTACAGGGGATGATAAAGAGTTTGTATTGAAGTGTTCGTGATGCCACCTGTGGTTTCTGGTCAGAGGTGACCAGCGCTGCAGTGCAGATCCTCTGGGACAGATGGTGTGATGCAGCAGAGTTGGTAAAGCTTCCCACTGGTGAAGCTTGTTATCCCAGGGCAGAGAGATGTTGTAGAGAGTAATGGTGCTGGGGGATGTAGCAGAGTGGAGTGTGTGCTGCAGGAAGAATTTGAGGAGACAGTCAGATGCAGTTTCCAAGGCTTTACTCACAGTTCAGGTGCATGCAGTACAGGTGCCCGCTTGGTGCCACGTCCTCCATGTGAGGAGTCCAGCCAACTCCCAGGTAGATGGAGAACACCAGTCCAAAGCTCCCTGTCAGTATATGCCTACCCTGGCCGTCTCTCTGTGCTGATTCCCACTCCTGCTTCTTTCCCAGCACCACATAAATTACAGTGTCCCAGTCCGGTAGCTGCGAATCCTGTAGGACAACGTGACCCAGGCGTTTCCTTGATTCTATATAGCTTTCCTTCCCGGAGAAGATGCTTGTGGTTGTGGCTGTGACCCCTAAAGTTGTCACAGCTGTCGGCTTGCTAGCTGAGTCCTGTTGCACGCTCCACTAGTCTAGGGGCCGAGTCCCTTGCGCGACCTGGATTCTCCCAGCTGACATCCGTTAGTCCTAGAACGAGCACCACGGGTAGCCTTCTGCTCCACCGTGTCTCTGAGTAATCCCTTTTCCCTACTGGGAACCTTCTTTTCTGTCTTTCTATCTGTGAGCAGCTCCTCAGGACTTGGAGCCTGCTGCACGGTTCTATCCCTTCCCGCCTCTCCTACGGGAGGGTTGCCTATGCACGTCCTTTTTCTTCTTCCTCTGAGGGAAGACTCTCCCTTACTTCCCTCTAACTCCTGCTCTGACCCACAGGCTCCACCCACCATCTAACACCCTTTGCTAGCTACAGGCATGCTAGAGGAACTGAGCTAGTGTCTGTGATGGATGTAGTGCTGTCAGAGCCAGGTTTGGTGTCCTCATCTTACCTGAAAGGTGGGATACCACATCTCTGGCTGAGATGTAGTACCTCTGTGGCAACTGGACCCTCAGGGGCACCACAGATAGATAGATAGATGGTAGATAGATAGATAGATAGATAGATAGATAGATAGATAGATAGATAGATAGATAGATAGATAGATAGTGTGAGGCAGTGACGGGTATTACAGTATATGCGAGGGACGCTATGTGTCCCCCAGGATGCGCATAGAATCGTATTAAAGGGAACCTGTCAGCAGGGTTGTGCATAGTAACCTACACACAGTGTCAGGTCGGCACCATTATACTGATTAGCATGATACCTTGATACCTTGGTTGATTAAATCCACCTGGTGCTTCTTTATTAATCCTTATTTTTAGTTTTTAGTTAATGATAGGCACTAATTGACAAGTGACAGTGCTCAGGCGCCACAATTTTGATGAAGTGACATGTTTTTTTCAAATACACACATTAGTATACTCATTATGTAAACTATGGGGCGGGTCAGTGAGGGATTAGTGACCTGTCAGCAGTCTGCATTATGAATACTTAATCAGAGCACCACATACATGAACACTAGCATATCATTAACTAAAAACTAAAAATAAGGATTAAAAAAGAAGCACAAGACGAATTTCATCAACCAAGGTATCATTTTAATCAGTATAAGGGTGAGTTTCCACGGTCAGGAAACGCTGCGTGTTTGGTGCTGTGCGCTGGCGCAGCGCCAAACACGCAGCGTCCAGATGTTACAGCATAGTGGAGGGGATTTAAAGAAATCCCGTCTCCACTATGCGTAACAATACGCAGTTGGCAAACCTGCGTAAACGGACATGCGGCGCGTCTTTTTAGACCGCAGCATGTCCTCGCGTATTGCGGCGACGGTGCGTCGCCGCAACAGAATATTACACAGGTCTTTGTAGCCCTGCGTTCTTTCCGGAGGTGTTCCGGAGGTGTCCTGAACACCTCCGGAAAGATCGCGCGTCATAAAGGGGGCGGGGCTTAGACGGAGCGGAATTTCCGCTCCGTCCAAAGCGCTGTGGTTCCGGACCGTGGAACCACAGCCTAATGGCGCCGACCTGACACTGTCTGTAGGTTACTGTGCACAATCCTGCTGACAGGTTCCCTTTAAGGCCGCTGTAATGTATTGCAGTCACAGATTTAGCAGTGCTTGCAATGCAAAATATAAGTAAAGCGTATGCCACACTAAACGAGATCGCAAGCGAGATCGCTAACGAGATCACTACTGCGTCACCATTTATGACGCAGTAGCGATCTCGTTAGCGTCTTAGCTGTGTATGTTCAAACACATCTCATCAGCGATCTGTGATTCCAAACACATCTCATCAGCGATCTGTATAACGACCTCTGCGGTCGTTGGGAAAATCTAGTCCCACCTGCGATGCTGGCGAAGTCATTCATAAACGGTGTCACACTCAGCGATTCAGGCTTACCAGCGGGACACCAACGACCAAAAAACGGCTCAGAACGTTTACAAACGATCAGCGACATCTCAGCAGGGCCACATCGCTGCTACATGTCACACACAGTTAAGTCGCTAACGAGATCGCTAACTGCGTCATAAATGGTGACGCAATTGCGATCTCGTTAGCGATCTCGTTTGCGATCTCGCTTAGTGTGGCATACCTTTAAGTGTGGTCTTGAGCAAGCTATTTGTTCAAGGCAGATTATGAAAACCCGGCATGGGCTTTTATTTTTGGAGCAAACTACAGGATGGTAGTGGGGCGGTTCGCTCCCTCCAGCCGGTTCTTACATGGGGCCCATGGCCACAGATTCCATTTAAAAACCCTGCAGGAAAAGATTTGGGTGTCAGTGTTTGCAAGCGGCAGATCAGGTGTCTCTGCAACATCTGGCTTGTGTGAGGTAACACAGAGCCAAGAGAAGTGAACACCCGGCACCCCTCATCGTGACACGGTGGTGTAGTCACCTATGGCAACTGGTCTTGAATATGGACTATTTTGATGCCCCGGCTGTGATCCGGAGGATACCGTGTGCTTTTAATTTTGTGTGAGTTTTTAGACATTAAATACCGTATATACCCATGTATAAGCCGAGATTTTCAGCCCATTTTTTAGGGCTGAAAGTCCCCCTCTCGGCTTATACGCGGGTCATATAGGGGGTCGGCGGGGGAGGGGGAGCGGGGGTGTCGGATTATACTCACCCCTCCGCCGGCGCGGTCTCTGCAGCCCCCCTGCTTCTCCCACGATCTCCAGCTCCTTCCTGCAGCAGTCACATGGCACCGCTCATTAAAGTCATGAATATGCACATATTCATGACTTTAATGAGCGGTACCACGTGACCGCTGCAGGACTGAAGCGCTGCGGAGAGCGTCGGGAGAAGAGGAGAGGCTGCAGGGACGCGCGGCGAGGGGTGAGTATAGCTATATTTACCTGTCCCCGTGCCACCGCTGCGCTGCTCCCTCGGTCTGACTCCTCTGGCTGTGAATGGTCAGGCAGAGGGCGCAATGAGTCGTTAGTGCTCCCCCGCCCCCTGCCAGATCATTCACAGCCAGAGGAGTCAGACCGAGGGAGCAGCGCAGCGGTGCAGAGAGGACAGGTAAATATCTCAGGTGCCGGGGCCCTGAGCCAGCGGTGACACCGGCACCTGTCCCCCATAGCGTGCCGCTGTCACCGCCTGCTCAGGACACCGGCACCTGGCCCCCAGCGACGAAAGGTGAGTATGTCATTTTTTTTTTTGCAGCAGCAGCAGCATATGAGGCCTATACTATGGGGCATAATTGTGCAGCATATGGGGGCATAATATGGAGCATATGAAGGCATAAGCTGTGGAACATATGGGGCATAATCTGGAGCATATGGGGGCATAATCTGGAGCAAATGGGGGCATAAGATGTGGAACATATGGGGGCCTAATCTGGAGCATATGGGGGCATAAGCTGTGGAACAAATGGGGGCATAATATGGAGCATATGGGGGCATAAACTGTGGAACATATGGGGGCCTAATCTGGAGCATATGGGGGCATAAGCTGTGGAACATATGGGGGCATAATATGGAGCATATGGGGGCATAATCTGTGGAACATATGGGGCATAATCTGGAGCATATGGGGGCATAAGCTGTGGAACATATGGGGGCATAATCTGGAGCATATGGGGGCAGAAGCTGTGAAACATATGGGGGCATAATATGGAGCATATGGGGGCATAATCTGTGGAACATATGGGGCATAATCTGGAGCATATGGGGGCATAATCTGGAACATATGGGGCATAATCTGGAGCATATGGGAGCATATGGGGGCATAATCTGTGGAACATATTGGGGCATAATCTGGAGCATATGGGGGCATAATCTTGGGAGCATATTGGGCATAATCTGTGGAGCATCATATGGGGGCATAATCATTTTTCACCCTAGGCTTATACACGAGTCAATAAGTTTTCCCAGTTTTTTGTGGCAAAATTAGGGGGGTCGGCTTATACACGGGTCGGCTTATACATGAGTATATACTGTACGTTTGCCTTGATCTTTCCTGGGTCACTGCCTCATTACAGCACAATATGGACACTGCTGCACTACAAATAGATAGATATAGATAGATAGATAGATAGATAGATAGATAGATAGATAGATAGATAGATAGATAGTAGATAGATAGATAGATAAGAATATAGATGATAGTTAAAATAGATAGATAAACAATAGATAGATAAATCGATAGATAGATAATATAGATAAATAGATAGATAATAGATAGACATATAATAAACAGATAGATTAGATAGATAATAATAGATAGATAGATAGATAGATAGAAGATAGATAGATAGATAAAAATAAAAAAAGAGGAACAGCACAACAAAATACAAATGGGTGCACAGGCCTTCTCAGCAGTTCATCCAATACTTGCCCAAGTCCATAACTTTTCAGCTCACAATGAGCCTTTCTCAAGCTTGATAATAAATCCACCTTTCACTAGAAGCTTGAATGCTATCTTCCTTTTTTCTTGTGATAGATAGATAGAATATAGATAATAGATAGATAGATAGATAGATAGATAGATAGATAAAAGATATATAGATAATAGATAGATAGCTAGGTAGATGATAGATAATAGAAAATAGATAGATAATAGATAGATAGATAATAGATAGATAGATAAATAGGTAGATAGATAGGTAGATAATAGATAGATAGGTAGATAGATAGATAGAATATAGATAATAGATAGATAGATAATTGTGATGATAGATAGATAGATAGATAGATAGATAATAACTAGATAGATAGATGATAGATAATAGAAAATAGATAGATAATAGATAGATAGGTAGCTAGATAGATAGATAAATAGATAGGTCCTGTTGTTTGTTTCTTCTTCTACACACTTCCATAAACCTTGCTGCCTCCCTTGCTAACATTGCACTTCCTCACCACACAGTAGCTAGAGGGATGTGTGTGGCCCAGCTGCGCGTGGCACACATGTCTCCTGGAAAATGCACAGGAAAGGTAATTGTGAAGCCTGATATTCATTCACATCACACATTTCTCAACACTGCCACCAGAGGGCAACTTAGATTATTTAAGTAGTGTGACGTAGCAGTCAGAGTTCAGTCAAGCCTAGGGAGGCTCAGGAGTGAGTCATCCCATCCATCTTGAGTGAGATTCGTCGTTCTAGTCTTGGAGGGAGAGGAGATAAGACTGAGATCTGAAGGAGCTCCTGTAGCTCACCTCATACAGAAGTGGAGGCTAGTACGAGTGGACAAGTGAGGCACTCTAGCCTAGTCAGAGTTACATCTGAACCTGAAGCAGTTACCTCAGAACAAGCTCCTGTGTTCCCTATGAACGTGGAAAGTGACTCTCAGAGCGTGCATGAGATCAGTCGACAGAAGCTCCTGATAGCCACTCTGGACAGAGTCTTAGGAAGGAGAGAAGGAAGGGAACTACTGCAGTTATAACAACGAGGCAACTGAGAACAGGTCAGTGAGCTCTGGAAGGAAAGCTTACGACTACAACCACTGCTACCTGTGCTTATGTTAAGGGCAAGAGCAGGGCGACAGGCGAGTGGTAAAAGAAGGACAAGTGACCTAGGTGACAGATCACCTTCACTTAGTAAACCGGACACCGGGGTCCGAAGCGTTGCTAGTGCTTCACGCCTAGTAATAAGAAACACCGGAGGCCTTGCTGGACTTCAAGTCACAGAAGGTAGCCCCAAGTGCTGATACGTAACTGGAGTCAGGGAGAACAGGAGTCTGGCCTGATCAGCCACGTAGGCTTAGTTCTATCCAACAAGAAGACTTCCACCACAATGTTGGCCGGGCGTAGCTGCTACAGAAGGAGTTAAACTTGACTTTATGCAAGTTAGGACTCACATACACATTAAGGAGAAAGGAGGCCTTAAACCTGCTCAGCAATTCCCTGAATGTGCATTCTCCAACCTGACCAGCTTCCCGGGACATACCTGCCAACAACATCAGTAAAGGTATGGAAAGAGACTGCATTGTGTGTGACTGACTTCTTATCCGCACCCTGCATCACCATAGACTTTGAGGGACCAGTCCCACCTGTGGGGGACTTAACATCTAGCTGCCATAACATCCCCTCAGAGATCTACCCTGCAGCGCTGGTCAATCAGATCAGAAACCACAGGTGGCGTCACGAACAACTATTACTACAATCCCCTGTAAATATTCCCCATTGTATGAGTGCCCAGGGCCACGGACCGAGTTCTGCTGCCAGTGACATCCCCCATAGACTTCCATGGGCTCGGTGCCGAGTACCCCATAGCCCTGGTACCCACACCACTTGGTGTGTGCGACTCATCTTTTGGCGTCACGAACAGGATACGAAGCTTACTGGATGTGAGTCCTGTGTGCCTATTGAACTGTTTTGTGCAAAAAGACTGTGAGCAGCTTTTGTGATTTTTGGCGCCATTTTCCGCCATTTTGCCGCCATATTCGCACCCTGAGGCGCTGGTGAAGAAGGTGGGCGTGCATTCGTGGGCGTGTACCCCCCTGTGGCGCAAAAGTGATGGGCGCCTTATCAAAATGCTATTACAATACCAGAGCCTGCCCTACTGCTAAGGAGATTCACCTCCTCTTCATTTTCTATGCCAAAAAGAGGAAGCGCAAATCCCACCCCCACGGAGGAGACCAGATTGTTCCAGATGGAAAGCACAGTCTGGCCTGGAGAGAGATGGCGGAAGGACAGGAGACGCTATGTGGAGGAACAGCGGCAGCAGCAGGAGCAGAGGGAGTTGCAGCAGTTTCGCCAGAGGTACCAGGAAGAGATTCTCGCTGAAAAGGAAAATGTCAGGAGAGATAAAGGTATGCTCCGGGAACCGCGGCGCCAGGGGACGGTGTGTGCCTCTAAGGCCCGAGGAGTTTGGGGTTACATATGTGAGCCCGGGTTCTCTCCAGAGATCTATGTTCACTGCTGCGATGCGGGGTTCCATCTGTTAAAAGGGGATGTTGTCACCTACACGCGACACTGTAGTCGTCAGGGGTGGTTTGCCTTGAATGTCTCCCGTGTCTCCACATCCTAAGTCCCAGCAGCGTCATCTTTGGCGTCAGCACCAGGCCGTGCACCCGCATCGCAAACCGAAACCGCATCTGCCCCTCAATCAGCAGCGTATCCCGTCTCGTACCCTGCGACCCACTCTGCATCGCAACCCACGGTCGCTTCTGCACCGCAATCTGCAGCCTATCCTGAGTACAGCCCCACATCGCAAAAGCCTGATGCGACCTCAACTGAGCCACTGTATACATCTGCGTCCCACTCTACAACGCAGCAGGAAAGTGTGTTCTCAAGTGAGCTGAATCTATATTCTGGTGAGACACCTGTTGAGCCCCTAGTGGATCGCACAAGGACTGTGTATACGCAAACGCTGATTGCAAGCCATGATCTGTTTGTTATGCGTTCAAGAGAACACCGCGTCGTTCCAGCCCCAGGAGTGGAAGACGTTATTGAAGTTCGCAAGAAAGAAGAAAATCAGTAGGACCCAGACAGGGTTTACTGCCACTGTATAAAGTTTGAAGAAGTTTTATGAAAAGTTGCACTTTATTGAAAAATGTTTGATAATATGTCTGATGATGTTTATTTACTCTGCATATTTAAAGTAGAATACCCCGGTTGGGTAAAGTGAGTCAATTGAAATGTGATTTCTTGAAATGTGTTTTACTATGCAAGGACTGCGTGCTGAGGACTCTTGCAGCACAGAACTGTACATGTAAATAGTTCGCACTACGGTGCCCCATCTTGGTTTTACACAAAGCCTTTACTACCTCTGAAGAAAAACCCGTATGGTGTGGCCTAGAGTGAGGTCTGCAGCAATGAAGTCCTGCAGCCCACCCAGGACCCACGTGGGAGGTTTTTGGTGCGGGTCCTCCACAAGAATCTTGTCTTATACTGTGTATATTTATTGAAAAGTATTTTGATAATTTTCTACTGACCTATGTACAAATTGTAACGTTAAAGAGTCCTTACCTCCCGCAAGGGATGAGTTTAAAATGTTTATGTTATATGCAAAACAAAATGTTTTTTCTTTTCTATTTCAGCCCGGGAGTGCTGAGTTTAACTAGGGGGGGATGTGTGGCCCAGCTGCGCGTGGCACACATGTCTCCTGGAAAATGCACAGGAAAGGTAATTGTGAAGCCTGATATTCATTCACATCACACATTTCTCAACACTGCCACCAGAGGGCAACTTAGATTATTTAAGTAGTGTGACGTAGCAGTCAGAGTTCAGTCAAGCCTAGGGGGGCTCAGGAGTGAGTCATCCCATCCATCTTGAGTGAGATTCGTCGTTCTAGTCTTGGAGGGAGAGGAGATAAGACTGAGATCTGAAGAAGCTCCTGTAGCTCACCTCATACAGAAGTGGAGGCTAGTACGAGTGGACAAGTGAGGCACTCTAGCCTAGTCAGAGTTACATCTGAACCTGAAGCAGTTACTTCAGAACAAGCTCCTGTGTTCCCTATGAACGTGGAAAGTGACTCTCAGAGCGTGCATGAGATCAGTCGACAGAAGCTCCTGATAGCCACTCTGGACAGAGTCTTAGGAAGGAGAGAAGGAAGGGAACTACTGCAGTTATAACAATCGAGGCAACTGAGAACAGGTCAGTGAGCTCTGGAAGGAAAGCTTACGACTACAACCACTGCTACCTGTGCTTATGTTAAGGGCAAGAGCAGGGCGACAGGCGAGTGGTAAAAGAAGGACAAGTGACCTAGGTGACAGATCACCTTCACTTAGTAAACCGGACACCGGGGTCCGAAGCGTTGCTAGTGCTTCACGCCTAGTAATAAGAAACACCGGAGGCCTTGCTGGACTTCAAGTCACAGAAGGTAGCCCCAAGTGCTGATACGTAACTGGAGTCAGGGAGAACAGGAGTCTGGCCTGATCAGCCACGTAGGCTTAGTTCTATCCAACAAGAAGACTTCCACCACAATGTTGGCCGGGCGTAGCTGCTACAGAAGGAGTTAAACTTGACTTTATGCAAGTTAGGACTCACATACACATTAAGGAGAAAGGAGGCCTTAAACCTGCTCAGCAATTCCCTGAATGTGCATTCTCCAACCTGACCAGCTTCCCGGGACATACCTGCCAACAACATCAGTAAAGGTATGGAAAGAGACTGCATTGTGTGTGACTGACTTCTTATCCGCACCCTGCATCACCATAGACTTTGAGGGACCAGTCCCACCTGTGGGGGACTTAACATCTAGCTGCCATAACATCCCCTCAGAGATCTACCCTGCAGCGCTGGTCAATCAGATCAGAAACCACAGGTGGCGTCACGAACAACTATTACTACAATCCCCTGTAAATATTCCCCATTGTATGAGCGCCCAGGGCCACGGACCGAGTTCTGCTGCCAGTGACATCCCCCATAGACTTCCATGGGCTCAGTGCCGAGTACCCCATAGCCCTGGTACCCACACCACTTGGTGTGTGCGACTCAGATGCACAATGTTAGGGCTATGCTTCCGAAGGTTCCTAAGGCAGCAGTGTGATCTACCTTACAGGTTTACACACCTTCGGTACGGTTCTCCAGCCAGTGGTGTAACTTGAAGCTCTTGGAACCCAATGTAAAATATCCAACAAAGTCCCCAACTCTCACGGATCTTTTGTAAATAGACTTTTTGGGTGACTGCAATCCCTTCATCCACTAAAGTTTGCTCAATGAATTTTTCAAATAAACTTAATATCAAATTAAAGAACCTATAGTTGCCCCTTTTGAGTGCTGAGACCCCTAAAAGCACCATCACTACATTGTGCCATTTACTGAGTCCAGTAACCACAGCACACGCAATGACCAGGCTCTGATTCTCCATTCCCGAATATTGGAGTATATAGCAAACTTTTGGACTCATTAATTATGCAACATAATCTAAGAATCATAATGAATGAAGAATGACTAGCAGAGGGATTGTTACATGTGGCACATAAACCGCACTGCCCTTTTCTAACTTATCAGGATAATGGATCGTCAATATCAGGAATCCCCATGTGGTGGAAAGGAAAGCGCTGAGCTGCGGGGAATAGACTTGCTGATTTAGCATTGTATCATAAGGTTCTAGACATTATACTCATCATGAACGTACTTAACAGCATATTAACCACTAATTGCAAATGTCACTGTCTCTCAAGGCACAAGCATCTCTGACTGCACTGATGCACAACTCACACTTACAGCAGTAACAGGGAAATTAAACCTAAAATACAAATTGCGCCGACATAAAAAAGTGCCCTGTAGAATCTCCACATGGCAACTAAGTTATTTCGTTCTGAACTATTCAGCAGCTCTGGGGGGCACAACTTTCTATATTTAATTACAAGTCAAAATGGAGGAGGGGGAGCAAGGGCCACTATTTTACTTCAATCAAGGTGAAAGAACAAGGTGAAGAAGAAGACCAGCAATCAGTAGGCTTGATACTATTGAGATGACAGTGGAGAAGACCCTGATGGACCTACCTAATCTTGCACAAGATCGATCTTCCTACAGAGCATTCATCCATCAAGTCACCTTGGCTCGAGAACGAGCAAAAGACTGTTATAAAAATACGATAGGTACTATATGTTAGGGCTTTTGCTAAATGTAATCTCTCATTAATTTTAGGAAGCAATTTACAACCAAATGAATGTTTAGACCTTTTTGTTACTACTTTACCCTCACCCCAGAATTACAGAGGTGGTTTTCTTTATTTATATATATGTCAATAACTTAATCTTAACTGTATATGTATGAAGAATAATATTCACTCTACACACTCTAGCATGATGTGCTGATCTATGGGAACAGCATGCTTAAGACAAAGAAATGCCAACTTTCCAGGTTTTGGGCCATCTGTTCAGCACAGGGCACCACACTGTCCTGCAGTTCAGGGCAACCTCATGCCTTCAAATACAATTTACAGTCAACTGGCTGATTATCAGTGAGTACAGACAGTCACCATGCAGGGGCTGCATGTGCAGATCAAGCAGAAACTGCAAGGTTTACAGTACGTATTAGTATCATATATATTGTTAAAGGTATTGTCAGACCCTGAAATCATTTTTTACTCCCCAGCAATGAATATTTTCATAATAACAATACTTTTACATGGCCAGTTCACTACTAGGAAATCAGCATTTGAATTGACATGCAAATAACGCTGAAGAGCTATGGTAGATCTTAAGCCTCTTGTCATGCGTTTGGATTCGAACCCTTGAGCCTGTGCTTCACTGGCTTCTCTGTCCTCTAAGCCACAGCAGATACACCTTTTCTTCGGGTGTTTATGTTCTGTTATCCTTGCTTCAGTATTTTTAGGGTAAAAGATGTTTTTATTTACTCATTTGTCTGCCCTATCACCTTTCGGGTGTGGCTTTATATACGTTCCCCCACTAGTATTTCTTGCTGGTGATAGTCTTATTTGGATGTCCAGCCATACTGCTGTAGTTTAAGCTAGTCAGTGAAATAATCCGCAGCTACTCTTAAACTTCTGTCCTTAGAAACACTCAATAGTTTAAGCCACCCTGTTTTCAAATATGTCACCAAACAGTTCTGATCTTCCTCAATGCACTACTCTAAGGACAGGTTCAGATGTCTGTAGGTTCTCTTATCTGACAGAATCGGGTCAATTACGCTAATCACACTCTGATCACAGTGTCAACATAGTGTGATCTGATTTTCTCAGATGAAGAGAAGATGGAGAAAAAAAATTCTCCATCTTCTCCATTAAGTAAATCCATGGAGATCGGACTAAACTCAAATGTCATCCAAAAGCAGTCCAATAGTTTCGATGGACTTATTTACTTTCATGGCTGAGTGTGATCCGAATATCAGATCAATCTAGGCCATGTTCACTAACGTTTGTCCGAGTGCGATCCGATGTTTTGTCAGATTGCACTAAGACCGAAAATACAGTGGTCTGCACCTAGCCTAAGAGCGAAACTGCTCTGTCCACATTCAGCCTTAGTCATGAGTAGAGAAAAACACTAAAGTGTTATAGCAAAGTAATGCAAGAATGAAATGTTTACAAATATACTCAACATTTTATGCAGATTAAAAGAAAAAGGGATTATTCCTTTAAGTATTCTTAGTGCATGGGTTGACCTTGAGGCAAGAGTCAATGCAATTAATGAGGGTGCCAATATTCTGGTGCCAAATGTGCCCACTGTGAACCTCAAATGCCAAGCAGTACATCAACCTGGTCTGTTTTTTTTCCAGATCCCTCTCTGTCATAACCAACTACTTTAACTGCATCTATGGGAAGTGGTTATCACCTATGCAGCAAAAGGTTATTCATCAAATAGAGTTATTATCTCACTTGTGAGATCATATCACTTTGGGTTGTGTTGCTCGAAGGGGAGATTTATCGAGGAACAACTTATTTTAGACACTGATGAATCCACCCCCGCAGAATAACACAGCGGGAACTGATGGTATCTCCTGGGAGAAACTATTGTGCATATGCCATGTGATTTACAATAGAAGGATGTTGATGTGTATAATGCTCAGCTTGCGTTCTACTTTGTGCCTCACAGCTGTATGCTTTGGATATTGATATATACCCTATCTTGACATATTATAATTTCCATTTATATATTTTGTTTCTTGCAAATTCTGTACATTATTAAAAATAGAGTAAACTGGACTAAAATATTGCCCCTAGTGGTCAGAAGAAAAGCCATAGAGGTGCTATTTCTGTTAATGCAATACATTTAGTAGGAACCTTCCTTGAGTGATACAGAATGGAGCTAGATTTTGCCATGCTTAGTTAGATATGGATATTGAGATATATATATATACTCTATTTATATATATATATATATATATATATATATAAGAGAGAGAGAGAGAGAGAGAGAGAGAGAGAGAGAAGGTGCCATTTGACCCTAACACCATGGTAGGTTGCAGTCAAATGTTGAAGATGTTTGATTTTCTCAATGACCACCTATTTTTTATATAATGGTAGATATAACATTTCCTAAACCAACCTTAGATGATGTGTCCAAAAATGCTTCACCATTGAGGTCTAGCCGATTGACATCCCAAACCAATAAGCTCATAAAGGAAGTGCAAGAAGAAAGTTACATGCACTCATTAGATAACAGACCAATGGGGAACTGACCCTAAAGGTAAATGGAGGTACAGTACTGGTGGGTCACTGTTCCTTGAGGTCCCACAAGAGACCTGGTTGGAAATGACACAAGGATGTAGCTGAACTTGAGCGGGTGCCGAGAAGAACAACCAATGTTGCTAGGGGAATGGGTGGACTGCAGTGCCAAGACTGGTTATCACACTTGGGGTTATTCAGTTCAGAAAAACGAAGGCTTAGGGGAAATCTTATTAAAATGTAAAGTACTGTATATAAGGGGATAGCACAGAGATCTTTCCTATGATCTTTTTACACCTAAGGACAGCAACAGGGACAAGGGGGACATCTTCTACAACTAGAGGAAAGAAGGTTTAATTATCATCACACATGGAGATTCTTTGCTATAGGAGCAGAGGAACTATAGATTCTTTACTTTTACGAGCAGTAGGACTATGGATTCTTTACTGTCCAAGCAGTGTGGACTATACATTCTGTAACGTACAAGCAGCGACACAATGGATTTTTACTGTATGTACAGACTATGGATTCTTTACTATATAATCAGTGGACTATGCTTTTATATACGGTACGAGCAGAGAAACTATGGATTTTTTACTGTAGTGAGATTATGGAACTCTGCGCCACAACATGATGTAATGGGTGATTCACTAACGAGATTCAAGGAGGTTTGGATGCCTTTCTAAAAAAATAAAATATTACAGGTTATTTGCACTAGATCCTGTAATGGAACGTCGATCCAGGGAACCAGTCTGATTGCTGCATGTGGAATTGGGAAGGAATTTTTCCCATAATATGGGACAAATACCTTTTGCCTTGCTCTAGTCTAGAACAACATGTTAGGCTATAGGTTGAATGTGATAGACCTGTTTCTACTTTCAACCTTAACAATTAGCAAACTATTAAAGGTGCACTTCATACTAGGGTTTGTAAACTGTCCTGGACTTCATCCACCTTTTCATATTACAGATTTGTATTGGATGGTTATTGCAATATTAAACCCTTGTATTGGATGGTCATTGTCTACCACTTATGATCTTACTAGTGGCTGATGATCAGAAACTTGCTTTGACCAGAGAAATCTGTTTTATTTTTATATATATGTGAAATACACCAATAAGAACCTGCAATGTCCACAAACGCTACGCCAAACCATGCCTAAGGTGATTGCATGGTGATTAAAGCTTACAAATTACACCAAAATCATCAGAATTCACTAATTTTGATAATATTCCTCATACATAGGAACCACTGATTGTCTCTTGATTAGAGATGAGCAAATATGTTCGGAATTGGTTGCCGAATCTGAATTTGCCATATTCGTGCCATACTGTTACCCTATTTTTGCAGAATTTATGTTTGATGATCGGTTCTGAACATAATCGTTCATTTCTTCTCCCATTGACTCCAATGACGTTCGGTCGTGTTCGGCGAATATTGCAAATACAATATTCGCCGCCGATTGTGATCGGAACCCAATTTTGAAAAATTTGCTCAACTCTACTCTTGACATCTGACATTGGGGGGCAGTCAGGGATACTCAATTAGGCAAGATGCATTTTCATTCACCTTTGCCCTCTATGAGACAAAGAAGCATTTTCCACTCATTTCCCTAGATAACAAACTCAGCTCTTCTATTGTTGAATATTTGATAAAAGTCACATTGTGTCTTTAAATGAGAAAAATCTATAGATATCACCGATTTATCCTACGGAGTAAAGTCTTAATTGTCACACAGGCAGAAAACAGTGCGTCCGACCCAGTATTAATCTGACTGGTGCTCCCCAGCGTTCATATTTTACTCTGTATATTGATCTGAATTATTTAACAAACTCAAACATAAGAGTACAGACTAATTCTAATTTGTGTTACTGGCTTTAATGATATAATGCTTCTAGCCTGGGCCTGGCGGAGTCTAAATGTTGCCATTTTTTCTCTCTGTACTTATGAAAAACGGTTTTGTGAATATTTCTTCAGGGTAATAAAAAGCCAAACATGCAAACATTAGTAAGTAAGCTGTTTAAATGATGAAACTGCTGGTCGGGCTCCTAGATGAGGGAAAAAAAAAAAATTCTTGGCTAGAAGAAAGTCTTGTTTTGTGAAGCTGGTGCGTTGTTTAACATCAGTTATGTGTCTCTGTTGAGCTGACTGCCACTCAGCCCCCGGGGCACACATGAAAGTTATCTCAATAAACAAACACAGACTTGCAGCATGCAGAAGGAAATGCATTATCGTTGTCCTCCTCCAGCACTGATCTAAGGCCCAAGATCACGTTATTTCTTCTTAGAACTCTCTTAGAGCAAAGTAATCTGAAATGCTTGGCTGCGCATTAGGATTTAAACATATTGTGATGCTGTGATGCTAGTCATAGTCACTACTCATGGATAAGCTGTGTGGCTGGGAAGTCAAGAGGTCCAAGGACAAAAGCAGAGAGGGTACGTCATAGACAGAGGGGTAAGACAAAGGCATAGTCAGGTCACAGTCCGAAGTCAGAATTCCAAGGAAGTAGCTGATCACTACAAAAGGGCTAGACAAAAGGATGATCAAGGCAAATCCTAGGTCAAGCAGCACACATCAGAATACCAGACAAGAAGCACAGAGCAAGCGCACACCTCTTGAGACAAGCTACAATTAGCAGCAATCAAAGGCAAAGAGCTGGTTATATAGCCAGGTAATTACTCTGGACAAGAGACACATGGATAAAGTCCAGACACACTTTGGTCCTGATTGGATGGCCAAACTATCACTCCAACTCAGCAGGCCCCAGCATCTGATTAGACAGCGAAGCTGTCCATCATCATACTGAGAGCTCAGCCCACCCTGTCCTAGATTGTCATTCAGTGAGTTCAAACACTCAGATAGGACTAAAATGTTATGCATGGGTGATTTTAATATGGGTTTTAACACCTATTTGGATAGATTGAGTGTTGCAAACTCTAGGCCTGGTAGCCAGGACGCTATTATGTTGGAGGCTTTTATAACAGATATTGGCTGGGTTGATTTGTGGAGACAACAGCATCCTTTTAAGAAGGAATACTCCTGTTATACATCAGCTGCCTGCTGTTTGTCCAGAATTGATCATGCATTTGTAAATAATGTTGTAGGAACTAGACAGGGTTGCCCACTATCCCCAATGCTCTTTGCTCTCGCAATTGAACCAATTGCACTTGGGATTAGACAGGATCCTGTGGTGGAGGGAATTAATAGAAATTCTAGGGTGGATAAGGTGGGATTATATGCTGATGACCTGGTACTCTTTTTGGATAAGATGGAGCAATCTCTTCCAAGGGCAATTGACCTTATTAATCATTTTGGGGAATTGTCTGGTCTTAAAATCAATTGGAGTAAATCTGTGATCATGCCACTAGTAGATAACATAACTGTACCTGTGCTATGTGGCTTACAGGTAGTACAAAAATTTAAGTATCTAGGTATCATAATTAATCAAAAATCCGATCGGAGATAATATATACCCTTTGGGAGATATGATGAGGAAAAAGTTTGAGATATGGTCCCGACTTCCCCTATCTGTGGTGGGCAGAATTGGTTTAATAAAAATGATAATTCATCCCAAGTGCTTATATATGCTGGAACACACATCAACAAGGGTCCCTAAGAGTTTCTTTAGGAAAATTCATAGCATGATGGCAACGTTTATATGGGGTTCGTCCAGACCTAAATTAAGTATTTGATCCCTGCAGAGGCCCAAAAACCAGGGTGGGAATGTGGTTCCCGACTTATATTTGTATTATTTAGCTGGTCAACTACGTTACTTAAAACATTGGTTAATTCGGGATGGATTCAATAATGCAGAGGCTCAACTCATGCATTCTTTAGGTGGGAATACACCGTGGGCAATATTGGAAGGTTCATACAGACCACCCCAAGGTTTGTTATTTGCGCACAGCTTAGCTATACAAGTTTGGCAAGAAAGTAAATGTATTATGAAGTTCACTAATTAATTCGGGGAAATTCAGATTTGAGATAATCCCGTGTTCCCACACCTTTAGGGTTTACTGTGTGGCCCAGCTGCGCTTGGTGACACATGTTCCCTGGAGGATGCACAGAAGGTAATGCACAAATACCTGATATTCATTCACACTCACACTTCCCTAGATTGCCAACAGAGGGAGCCTTAGACTATTTAAGGGTGTGGGAGACATAGCAGTGATGTCATTCCAGACTGGAGTCTTGGAGAGTGTTAGTCAGAGCTTTGTCTGAGCCAGTGCGAGTTCAGACGTGTGGTGATTCCTGTCAGATGAGACAGAGGAGGAAAGATTGCAAGCTGTTACCTCAGAACAGGCTGACTGTTAGTTCCCTATGAACGTGGAAAGTGACTCTCGGAGCGAGCGTGAATTCAGTCTGACGGAAGGTCCTGAGAGCTGCTCTGGACAGAGTCTATGAAGGAAAAGAAGGAAGGGGACTACAGTTATTATAACAACGAGCTAACTGAGAAACGGTCAGTGAGCTGTGGAAGGAAGCTGACGACTACACCTACTGTTGCCTGTGCTTATGTTAAGGGTGTGAGTAGGGCGACAGGCGAGTGGTAAAGAAGACGAAAGAGTGTCTGAGGTGGTATAGCAACGATAGCTGACCTCCACTCTGCCCAACCGGACGCCGGGTCCGAAGTTTGCTAGTTCCTTCACGGCTAGTGAGAAAAACCGGTGACCCTGCTGGACTTTAGGTCGCAGAGGGTGGCCCAATCGTGCTGATACGTAACCGGGGTCAGGAAGAACAAGAGTCTAGCAGGGCCCTGAATATAGAGACTAGTTCTGTCCAAAAGAAGGCTCCACCACAAGGTCGGCCGGGCGTAGCTGTTCTACACGGAGTTAAACTTCGCTTCATGCAAGTTAGGACTCACACACATTGAGAAGTAAGGAGGCCTCAAACCTACTCAGTGATTACTGGATGTGCATCCTCCACCCTGAGCAGCTTCCCGGGACATACCTGCAAATACCACCAGTAAAGGTATGGAAAGAGACTGACTTGTGTGTGTCTGCCTTATTGCCTGCACCCTGCACCGCCATATACCCTGAGGGATCCAGTCTTACCTGTGGAAGACTTAACACCTTGCTGCCCAGTAACAACCCCTCAGAAGATTCACCCTGCAGCGCTGGTCACATTGATCAGAAACCACATGTGGCGTCACGAACAATTCCTTAAATCCCCTGTAAATATCCCCCTTGTATGAGCGCCCAGGGCAACGGACCGAGCTACGCTACCCGTGACCTCTCCCCCATTGAAGTGAACGGGCTCGGTGCCGAGTACCCCACAAGCCCTGGTACTGTGTGCGACTCATCTTTGGCGTCACGAACAGGATACGAAGCTTACTATATGTGAGTCCTGTGTGCTAAAAGTGGACTGTTTTGTGCAAAAAGACTGTGTTGCTGTTGTTTGATTTTTGGCGCCATTTTCCGCCATTTTGCCGCCATATTCGCGCCCTGAGGAGCTGGTGAAGAAGGTGGGCGTGCCTTCGTGGGCGTACCCCACCCGTGGCGCGAAAGCTATGGGCGCCCTGTCTAAGTGCTATTACAATGTGAGAGCCTGCCCCACTGCAAGGGAGATCCGTCTCCTCTTCATCCTCTATTCCAAGAAGAGAAAGCGAAAGTCCCGCCTCCACGGAAGAGACCAGATTGTTCCAGATGGAAAACACAGTCTGGCCTGGAGTGAGATGGCGGAAGGACAGGAGACGCTGTGTGGAGGAATGGCGGTGCGCAGACCCCGTTCCCCTGAAGAGCTACTGCCTGTGACTGAGCCGTCCCCAGGTCGGGAGACCGACCAAAGAATGCAGAAAGTGGAGGAGGTGGATGCGGTGCTGAGGGACATGGCCCGACACCGTGAAGAAATGGAGGCGATGGAGAAAAGCTGGCGAGCCCTGAAACAGCGGCTGCTGTGGGACGCAACGCTCTCCCCTCCAGAAGCGCAGCTGCCACCCGCGCCACCACTGCCAGCGGCTGATGAACCACCGGAGGCCGGCCCCGAAAGAGCTGATCCTGACTCCGCCGAGGACGCGGCAGGAGGGAAGGAGGCTGAGGAGGCCCTGCCCGCACCGGAGTGCCAGCCAGGCCTGGAGGCCGCAGCGGAATGCAGTCCCCCGGTAGGGACGACGGAAGGAATCCTGCCTGATTCAACGGATATTGATTGGGAGGAGATGGAGTACCTGGACGACGTGGAATACGCCGCCCAGAAGGAGAATGAGTGGCGACGCCGTGAGCAGGAGCAGCGAGAGGCGCAGCAGCTTCGCCAGAGGTACCGGGAAAAGGATCTCACTGACAAAGAGAACGTCAGGCGAGACAAAGGTACGCTCCGGGAACCGAGGCGCCAGGGGGCCATTAGAGACTTCAAACTCCGGGGAGGCTGGGGGTTCATCCATGAACCAGGCCTGTACCAGGAGGTATTTGTCAACCGCAGGGATGTGGAGTCTCACCTGCCAGAGGGGCACCCGGGAAGGGATCTGCTTATTGGGGATGTTGTCACCTACACGCAGCATTGGGGTCTTAAGGGGTGGTATGCCCTGAATGTCTCCCGTGTCAGCGACCCCGTCCCTGAAGCTGGAAATATACCCCGTGTCTCAGCGTCCCAAGTCACAGCCCCATCAGTGCCAGGCCGCGCATCTGCATCCTACTCTGCATCACAACAGCTTTGTGCGTCTCCAACTGAGCCATTGCGCGCCCCTGCATCCTGTCCAGCATCCTACTCTGCAACGCAACAGGCTAGTGCGTTCTCAACAGAGCCAAATCTGTATTTAGGAGAGGCACCTGTTAGGCCTCAAGGAAGTCGCAAAGCAAGTCGCAAAATTAAGAAAAGGACTGTGGCTACCCAGACACAGATAGCAGGACATGATCTACTAGTGATGCGTTCCAGAGCGCACCGCGTACTTCCAGCCCCAGGTATGGAAGGTGTCATCGCTATCTGCAAAGAAGACCAGTAGGACCCAGACAGGGTTTACTGCATCTGTACAAAGTTGAAGAGAATTGCACTTTATTGTGATAAATGTCTGAAGGAGTATACCCCAGTTGGGTAATGTGATTGTGTTATGATAGAAATGTGGTTTTTCTAAGAATGTTCTCTTGCTAGGACTGCGTGCTGAGGACTCTTGCAGCACAGAACTGTGATGTAAATAGTTAGCACTTCGGTGCCCCATCTTGGTTTTACGTAAACCACATCTACCTCTGAAGAAAAACCCGTAAGGTGTGGCCTTGAGTGAGGTTTGCAGCAGAGAAGTCCTGCAGCCCACCAAGGACCCACGTGGGAGGTTTGGTACGGGTCCTCCACAAGAATATTGTATTTATTGTGAGAAAGTAATTTTGATATTTTTCTATTTGCTATTTGTACACAATGTAACGTTAAAGTGTCCTTACCTCCCGCTAGGGATGAGTTATGTTGTTGATGTTATTATAAAAATCATTTTCTATTTCAGCCCGGGAGTGCTGACGATAACTAGGGGGGGATGTGTGGCCCAGCTGCGCTTGGTGACACATGTTTCCTGGAGGATGCACAGAAGGTAATGCACAAATACCTGATATTCATTCACACTCACACTTCCCTAGATTGCCAACAGAGGGAGCCTTAGACTATTTAAGGGTGTGGGAGATATAGCAGTGATGTCATTCCAGACTGGAGTCTTGGAGAGTGTTAGTCAGAGCTTTGTCTGAGCCAGTGCGAGTTCAGATGTGTGGTGATTCCTGTCAGATGAGACAGAGGAGGAAAGATTGCAAGCTGTTACCTCAGAACAGGCTGACTGTTAGTTCCCTATGAACGTGGAAAGTGACTCTCAGAGCGAGCGTGAATTCAGTCTGACGGAAGGTCCTGAGAGCTGCTCTGGACAGAGTCTGTGAAGGAAAAGAAGGAAGGGGACTACAGTTATTATAACAACGAGCTAACTGAGAAACGATCAGTGAGCTGTGGAAGGAAGCTGACGACTACACCTACTGTTGCCTGTGCTTATGTTAAGGGTGTGAGTAGGGCGACAGGCGAGTGGTAAAGAAGACGAAAGAGTGTCTGAGGTGATATAGCAACGATAGCTGACCTCCACTCTGCCCAACCGGACGCCGGGTCCGAAGTTTGCTAGTTCCTTCACGGCTAGTGAGAAAAACCGGTGACCCTGCTGGACTTTAGGTCGCAGAGGATGGCCCAATCGTGCTGATACGTAACCGGGGTCAGGAAGAACAAGAGTCTAGCAGGGCCCTGCATATAGAGACTAGTTCTGTCCAAAAGAAGGCTCCACCACAATGTCGGCCGGGCGTAGCTGTTCTACACAGAGTTAAACTTCGCTTCATGCAAGTTAGGACTCACACACATTGAGAAGTAAGGAGGCCTCAAACCTACTCAGTGATTACTGGATGTGCATCCTCCACCCTGAGCAGCTTCCCGGGACATACCTGCAAATACCACCAGTAAAGGTATGGAAAGAGACTGACTTGTGTGTGTCTGCCTTATTGCCTGCACCCTGCACCACCATATACCCTGAGGGATCCAGTCTTACCTGTGGAAGACTTAACACCTTGCTGCCCAGTAACAACCCCTCAGAAGATTCACCCTGCAGCGCTGGTCACCTTGATCAGAAACCACAGGTGGCGTCACGAACAATTCCTTAAATCCCCTGAAAATATCCCCCTTGTATGAGCGCCCAGGGCAACGGACCGAGCTACGCTACCCGTGACCTCTCCCCCATTGAAGTGAACGGGCTCGGTGCCGAGTACCCCACAAGCCCTGGTACTGTGTGCGACTCATTACAAGACCCAAATTTCTGGAAACAGAATGGAATAATAACAGTTAACCAGATCTTTGAAAATAAAACTCTATTATCATTCGAACAAATTCATGTAAGGTTTGGAATTCCCCATAGAGACTTTTATAGATATCTGCAGCTGAGACATGCCATAATGTACCAGTTCCTGTATCCTAGAATGAGAATATCTAAATACCCAATGATAGGAGTATTATCAACTCAAGGACCCACTGGTGTGATATCCTCCCTTTATACCTTTTTGTTAATCTCTAAGATTGCATCCACTCAGCTCGATCTAGAGAGCAAATGGTGGCACTTAATACCCTCTATCACTGATGAGTAGGGGAATGATGCCCTAGAGGCACATACGATGGTGTCGCCAGCTGCAAATAACAATTTAATCCAATTGTATATTCTTCACCAGTCTCATTTGACCCCAAGTAGATTACATAAATTTGGTAGAGGGGCAACTGATGAATGTCATAGGTGTGGGGAATCGGGGGCGGATATCTGGCACCTTATTTGGAACTGTAGAATTATACGATGATATTGGAGTCATGTCATAGCTATATTGGAGCGGATAATTGGGATACCGATTGAATGTAGTCCGGAGTTGTGTATCCTAGCTGCCGTGGATGAAGAAATGTGGGTCCACTATGATAGAATATTTCTTCGGGAGGTTCTATTTATGGCTAGGAAAGCGATAGCATTAAGGTGGATGGGGGAAATCTCCTTCGATTAATCAGTGGAAGAAATTAGTGAATGATATAATTCCTCATGAGAGCATATTATATAGAAATAGAGGATGTCCCCAGAAGTTCCAGATTTGGGAAAGGTGATGTAACTCACCCTTGATGCACTTGGCTCCTAATGCTATGGTCTCCTCGATCTCGTGATACAACCCCTGATGTATATCCCTTCCAGACCATGAAAGTGATCATTTGTGTAGGCTTGGGAATATGTGTCTATAATAATCTGACCTGGTACGAGCTCAAAGCTCTTATACATAACCTGTTCGTTGGAGGTGCAATGCTTGGTAGAGTACACTCCCTGACAGAAGTTATGTCGCTTATCCATGTTATGTAAATAAAAGCATATAACCTGATGTTAAATTCATCCATTGGTTGTATAAATTATTCTTTTGAAAGCTGAAACCCTCCGAAATGTGGTTTAGGTTAAGAAAATTAATTGGCATCAATGCACAAATATTGATCATTTAATGGACACAGAATGGTCAGATTTAGGCAAGACAAAAGTTTTGTCGCCTGGTCATATAATGCACCCAATCCTAATTTACATCCTCACCTGTGCTCAGAAATTATCGTTAATTAGTGGGTGTGTATAACAAGAAACCCAGCACCCCAGACCTTCACTTGAACTGCAACTTGAGCTCTGACAACATGCCAAAAATCCACCCTGCAACCAAAGCCTGGATTACAAGAGGCTGAAGACAAGATCAACTGCAGAGGTGGCTGGCACCTTTAATGTGTCTCAGCGTCAAGTTCTTAGTGTTAAGTACTTAGTGTCAAAGTCCCAGTTGCGATTGCAACCCCTGCACCTCTGCTAGTTACAGCCCTGGCTCTCACTAAGCATGAATGAAGCAAATATAAATAACAAATTATGAATTTACCGCTACTACTTTTGTATAGAATGAAGAAAAAGGCTTCTATAGTAGGAAGAATTACAGATATCTAATACAACACGCCTAGAATACAGTCTATCAATGTGAAGCAGTCCTATGTAATGTTTATTGTATTCACAGACAGTTGTCCTGGTATTTCTATGGAAGCCTCCGCCTGTACTGCTGAAGGATGACACTGCTCTGACTTCAGTTTGCTCAATATTTCACATTCATCAGTACCTTGTGGGATTGGGAACAATAATACCGGTTGTGGTCATTAACTCGCTCTTTTGTGATTTTACATTTTCCATTAAGTTTGAGTGCATTTGTTTCCAAGCTGCTAGCACCGGGGTGTGGAGATGACTCCGATACTGTACAGCACACAAAAGTCTGACAAATTACGACGCCACAGTTATGCCGACTCTTTTTAATGGAAGAGAATAGATCCTTAGTTCCGGGTATGATCATTGCACGAAAAGGAGAAATGACCATCATGTGTTCATGTACTGTACTATAATGGTGTATGATACAGTGTTAGTAATCTATCTATCTACTATCTATCTATCTATCTATCTATCTATCTATCTATCATCTATCTATTTATCTATCTATCTCTACCTATCTATCTATCTATCTCATCTATCTATCTAGAATACTATCTATCTATCTATCCTATCTATCTATCTATTCTATCTATCTATCTATCTATCTATCTATCTATCTATCATGCAGACCCACATAGGGACTCCACTCCACCACCATGTTTCACTGTAGGCACCATGCATTTTTCTTCTATCTATCTATCTATCTATCTATCTATCTATCTATCTATCTATCTATCTATCTATCTATCTATCTATCTATCATCTATTTATCTATCTATCTCATACCTATCTATCTAGAATCTATCTATCTATCTATCTATCTATCCATCCATCCATCCATCCATCCTCATCTATATCTATCTATCTATCTATCTATCTATCTATCTATCTATCTATCTATCTATCTATCTATCTATCTATCTATCATCTATCTATCTATCATGCAGACCCACATAGGGACTCCACTCCACCACCATGTTTCACTGTAGGCACCATTCATTTTTCTTCTATCTATCTACTTATCTATAGAACAAAACCTATAAATTATTCTAGTTTTATTTTGCACAGGTTAAGTACTATATTGTATGTAGAATAGATTTGTCACATTTTTTGTACAAATAGTAAGCTCAAGAATCAATCTCACTAGTATTAACAGATGTGTTTAATAATACAAGTGGACTGATTAATCTGTGCTTTAGGGGTCACCATAAATCCCAATGGCATGTGCTTTATGTGAGCAATAAACATCAATATCAGTATGCAACTGTGTATTAAGACGAGCGACTTCAAGCATCAGTGAGAACAGTATACTGCACATTACCCAAAAGAATCCTAATAAGAAATATACTATACACCAATTCTTCACTAAGAAATTAATATTAATTCATTGGTTTCAAAACAGTCACAATATTTTACAAGCAGCTAAAATGTCAGGTAAGATAAATCAGTGAGTGATCTTCAATCCAATCCAATATTCAACTCAGATAAATTGTAAGTTCTATACAAAACATTCAGAACTTTGCTGGTCCTGGATGCAAAAAAATGAACTATAAAAAGGCAAATCAATAAAAATATTTTATGAAATCCAGTATTGGTTTAGTGAAGCTAAATCTTGCTGTTTCTCCTGATAATAAGTATTTATTTTTTTCAAATGTTTTATGTATGTTTTGTGTATATGAAAATATTTGTGTCTATTTATCTATATATATACACACATAAAAACTTATTTCAGATTTCATTAAAAAATGCAATACACTAATTTCATTTTTTTAATCTTTAATGAAAAGTTGCTTGTATTCTATCTCTTCTATCCTTCCTCACTTCCTTGCTCTCATCTTACTATCTGTATAGCTTTTACTCAATATTTCACTGAACGCAAAAACAATTTCCAAAATTTTGACAAGACTGAGTTTCATAGAACATTTTTTAACCTATAATATGAAAATAAGGATAATAAAGTTAAATACAAAATCTTCAGTTTAACTCAAATTAGTTGATGCAAAAATCAAAATAGTTTTGAAGCCATCAGTTCCAAAAACGTTTATCTTGGTCTCATCACTCCAGAGTATGGAGCCCCAGTAGTCTTCATATATTTTAGCATGGGCCTAGGCAAATTGTAGGTGAACTTTTTTGTGCATGGGATTCAGGAGAGACGTCCTTTGTGGATGCCATTCCTCTGTAGTGTGCACCATATTGTGTCGCAGGAAACACTCACCCCGGTTTGGTTTTCTACTTCTGTAGCTAACTGCAGTGAACTTGCAAGTCAATTTTCTTCAACCCTTCTCATTAAAAAATTCTCTTGTTTAGGTGTTAACTACCATGGTTGGGTAGATGGTTGCAGTTCCATCTGTATTAAATTTATGTACTACTTTTGCTACAGTATTCTGACTGATAAGTAAAGATTTGCTGATCTTTTTGTAGCCTTCACCTTTATTGAGTAAATAGATTTTCATTTCTCAGATCTTGTGACATTTCTCTTCCACGTGGTGCCATTGCTGACCGCATGAAATAGGAAAGGTTTTTCTTTGCTAATGCCCTTTTATAGTCCACTGTCTGGTGGACACCTGTTTAATGAATAATTAGACTTACTTGTGATTGAATTCTTGCTAGTTAGAATTTTGTAGTCTAAACTTTAGCTTTGATCTTAAGACTTTCATTGGGTGTACTAATTTTTGCAATATGAATTAATTTTGTTAGGAAAATTACTTTTTGGTTGTGCAAAATAACAAATCATGTTTGCAATCAATGGCCTAGATTTATGACACTATTTTATAGTATGGCATCCCAAAAGCATTGTCGATTCTGAAAGAAAACTAAAAGGTTTTCTGCCACTGTATATAAAGACAAATAAAGAAATTAGTATATTGTACTTTTTAATGAAAACATTAAATACTTTTTTTTTTATTGGTGCATTTAATTACTAAACTTAAATAGAACCTTTCGCTGTATCATTTCATTTAAAGTGAGTTCCTCCTCCAATTGCTGCTGCCTCATATATATATATTTTATTCACTGATTCTGGAATAATACATTATTTCTCTGCCTTTTTGTATGCACCCAAAATTAAGGATGCAAATGTTTCCTTCAACAACTAGGCGGGTACCACAGAACTTCTTGGTTGGCCATTTGCTTTTTCACTTGTATCATGCTGACTAGGAGATGAGAATTTATTCAAGTGGAATTGATTTCTACTCAAATTTTTAAAAAATGGGCATTCGATAAAATCCAGATTTTTTCAGAATTCGCTACTGCACTTAATCAGCAAAATGGCGGCCAGCTAGTCACCATTTTGCCACACCATAAAGGGTCATGAAAAGGTTAATAATAAAAAAGTACTTATACTCACCTTACTGCTCACCTATCTGTCCCCTCCACCCTTCCCTGTCCCCCATCTTGTCCTCGTCACATCTTATTGTTGCCATGAGTGCTGAAATCTCAGGCCTCTTCACACTAGGCCGGAATTCCATCTTTAATGAGATCTCGGATGGTTTTACGCATGCATATGTAAGGTCAAGATGCCTTGAAGTGTGCGGTGACCTTACGCACGCATGTGCAGAACGGTCCATGGTCTTTTCAGAGCCGGAAGTCCCAGCCTAGCGTGAAGAGGCTCTGCACTTCAGCACTCACAGCTGTAAAAAGAAGATGTGTGACGAGGACCGGATGGCAGAAAGTAAGGAGTGGAGAGACTGGAGTGTTGAATGGCAAGAAGAGAATAAGGATTTTTATTTTTTTTACATTTTATATTTATTATGCTCTGGAGTCTGGATAGACCCCACAACATAGTAAGGGACATTCAATTTGCGGAGAATTGCTTTGCTGCAAATCGTATTTCCACTGAAAATCTGTGCAATCTTGCAAATTATAATTAATTTTGCCAGATTTGCTCATGCTGACCAATCAAAACATGGCCTTGTCATAGAGGGAAAACAGTAATTGTCTACAGAGAGGATCACAGCTTCAGTTTGGCTCAGCATGTTCTGGTGAGAACTTTGCAGTTGTTACATCCCTTCCTTCTATTGTAGCACCAAAGCATGAGCACAGGAGAACAGCAGCGCTGGAGAACAAGGGGATCAGAGAAAAGCAACACAGTGCATCACTTATAACACAGCCGGGTCTGTTGCTCCAGCTCTCCTGCGTTGTGCTCTCCTGTGCTCCCACATTCAAATACCAGGGAGGGATGCTGCAAATATGGAGTTCTCAGCATATTCGCATAAAGCAAATCTTTTTGCCCTCTATGATGCTGGTCAATCAAAACATGGCTGCATCATAGAGGGAAAAAAGCAAACACCCACAGAGAAGCTCTGTGGGATGCGCCCAATTGGATGAATGGTACATTTATTTTGACACAGTTTTGTAATGGATGGGAACACAAAAAAAGGTAAAAACTGGTCCAGGATCAGTTGAGCAGCTCAATTGGAGGATGTAGTCAATTTAAATGTACAAATATCATCTCACGAGAAAACATTAAGCCAGACGACAGCTATGACCTTCTCTGTGAGCTTTTGTTTTTTGCCCTCTATAACTCTGGCCAATCAAAACATGGCCTTGTTATAGAGGTAAAAAAGCAAACGCCCATAGAGAGGTTCTGTGATATATGATCAGTTGAAGGGAAAAATTTAAACCTTTACACCATGGCCATAACTTTGGAACACAGGGACAGAGAAGAGGAAAGAAAAACTGTTTCATAATCAGTGAAGCAACTGCAATTGGAGGAGGTACTCAGTTTCAAATTTTAAAAAATCCAGCAAAAGGTCCTTTTTAAAGGGTTTTTATATTAATCATAGATGAATATAATTGGAAAGTGCTTTTGAAAACAAGCAACTTTGCAATTTACTTGTTATTAAACTTATCGTCCTGTATCAATGGTGGCCATTCTCTTAGATATTCTCTTAGACAATGAGTTTAATGCTTACATGTTCTTTTGCTATGTAGCTTGTAAGCACTGCTCTGAAGCTGGCTGTATCCATGAATCTGGAGTCTCAGTGCCCATGAGCTCCAATAATGCTGCAAAGGCAAAGCGCTTTCTGCGTGCAACATCGGAGAGCACACAGCTTTGGTGCATTAATTAATGGTCCAAACTGTCAATCAAGTGGGAGAGCGATGTCCCCTAGAAATAATGAAGCCAGGAGGCAGGGGAGCAGTGCACTTCTAAAGAAAGAAGATGTAGCAACCACTTTAGATAAAAAAAATCTATATCAACAAGGTCTTAATGGAAAAAGATAATCATAATGGGGTATTAATAATAATTTATTATATCCAGTTACTTTTAAGAGAAAAAGAACGTCAACAAAATTATAATTTTAGAGGGTATAATGCTATTGATAAATTATGCAGGAAATAAAATGCAAAAACCCCACATATTTCAGTTTATTGCAACAGTTAATTAAGTTGTGTTCTGTGTGCCTGACATGGACAGGGAATAATAACCAGAAAAGACTGAAACTGCTTTCCAAATGTCCACTGTGGCACACCTATTATCCAAATGGTAGACATGCGATAGACTGCAGATTACTCCAAAGTATGACATCACTTTCAACTCTGACATCATAGGTAAATTATGACAAATTATTCTGATTTACAAAATAATTGTTATGGTTGTATACGATTAATACAAATCCATTTAGCAAAACAAACACATATTTTTTTAAAATTTCCAAAAATATATTCCACCTACCACACTATTATCTCAACAATATATTTTTAAGCATAAAAAGAATCCACAACACCTCAATGTAATTAATGTGCAATGTTTTTCAAAGTCAAACTCTCTAACAAGAGTAAACAAACTAAACCTGCAAAATCTCCCAAAACAAGCCAGCGTCAGATGCCAACCTATAGCCACCAACCGTTATCCTGGACCAAACTCATCCACAAGAACAGAAAATAATCCAATTGTTCTTACCTGTAGAAGCCAGTAACACCTTCTGTGGAAAGTTGGGATGATGGACGAATGAACATAGCAGCCATAAAGACACTAGAATAAAACAAAAACACAGAAAATACTATTAATCCAAAGAGAAAGTAAAGTTTTCATATTATATGCTGCAACCAACCACATTCTAGCTATTATTATTCCAATACACTGTGTAATACCTGGTGCAGGTTCCTCGTGGGTGGAGCATAATACAGGTCTCCTTTTATCCCCTGTGCCAAGTACCATCCCCTAGGGACATATGCAATAAACAGAGGAGAAAGACTTTTTTTTATCAACACTAACCTCACATTTGAGACAAATTATTTTTAGAAAGCCACAGCCATTTTGAGGGTGTTCTCAACCAAAGTGATGACACAGTTCCCTTATTTGGGTAGAGAAATTGGAAAATTGAAGTGACAGCATATACTTTTCTATTTTTAATCCATGCTGACAGATGAAGAGGAAAATGGACACATTTTAGCTGGATTGCAACTACTGGGGTTAAATAACTTTGCATCTGGAATCTAAGAGGCCTAAGAGTTTATCTGTTCCATATAAAGAAATCCAGGTCATATAGACACTATAATAAAACAAAAATGCATATAATACTAGTAATCCAAAGTAAAACAAATAATATATAATATTCTGCAACCAATCACATGGTGCAGGTTCCTCGGGGGTGGAGCATGATACAGGTGTTCTTTTACCATCTGTGCCACATGCTTTTCCTTTGGGACATATGCAATAAGCAGAAAAGAAGGCTTTTCTTATCAGGGCTAACCTCACAGTGGAGACAAATTCTTTTTAGGAAACCACATCTATTTTTGGGACTTCTTTTCCCTTATTTGGGAAGAGAAATGGGCGTATTAAAGTAACAACCTTTATTTTTGTTGTTTTCTTTATTTTTCATCCATGCTGACAATTACAGTGGAAAATGGACAAGTTTTAGCAGGATTGCAACTACTGAGGTTAAATATTTTTGCATAGGGAACCTAAGAGGCTTTAGAGGTCTATCTGCTCCACATAAAGAACCTAGTTCCATTAAATTCAGAAAATTGGTGGCCCTATTACAAATTTTATATTATAGCCCAGGTGCCTTATACGAGCAGTATTCTGTCACTTCCAAATTCGCAATGTGTTGAGCAATTGATCATATAATTTCCTTTTAGGCATTTTTTTTTTCTACTTTTATACCAATGCTTGACATATATCTATGTACTAAAAATATGTTTTTGTGCCATGTTGTACTTCTAAGTTTATCCAAAAGAAAGTCATGACCTTCAATATTAGATGCAGGTGGCAGCTCAAATTTATGACACGGATATATTTCTCATCATAGGCAGTGAAGTTATTGAACTACTGCCCTTTCTGAGCTCCCCGGCTCGATTTCCCTGCAGATTTTCAAACTTACAGTCCAGATCAAACTTCTAGTTGAAGAAACTTGGCTTTTCAAATTTTGTGCAGGAAAATCATTAATCATGGCTGGCATTCCTCATTCTATTGCTTTGCTCAGGGTAAATAATTCTCTCCAGCAGAGTTTCATGTTGCGCCTTTTTTAGTTTTTTTTATTTTACATTTAATTGCACAAGGTGTTTTTGCCTTTCTCTCCGACATTAAAATGATTTGTGAAAATATAGATGCTTTGTGCTACATGTTCATTAGTCATTTAATGATGTTGTAACTCAAGGTGGTTTTTTGAGCTTGCTTGTCTTTTGGGTATGCAAAAGAGAGAAAAAAAAATCACATTTTGTGTTTAGCAGAGTAAAATGTACAAGCTCTCGGCTTCAGTAAATTGTAAATGAGGATCAGAGCAGAATCAAAGAGCGACAATAAAACCAAACCCAATCTAAATTCTCTACATGTCTATATTGTGCATAGGAGAAATTTGATCAAAACAATCATTACTAACTGCAAGACCAAATTCTATTTGTTTTACTCTTTTTTTCTTTAAAAATAAAAAATTAGAAACAATGGGGGAGATATGAAGAGGGGAATTTTGGAAATCAGTGTTGCCTTTATTTATGCCAAATTTATCATTATTGCACAATGTTTGATGTATTTGGTGCAATTTTTTAATAAAACACTTCTGCCTAGTGCCACTGCTTCCATTTTTAATGCATTCCCCTTCTGGAGTGAGAATTGTGATTTTTTTTTGCTAGTTTTTAAAATTCATATATACATTGTTCAGTAGTAGCAGCAGCATGGACGGCATAGAAGGCAATATATAGCACCATTGAGCTGTGTTGCTGTGAGTCCAGCTCCAGGATGAACAAACTCGCTCAAAAACTTAAGAAAGATCTGCCTGTCTCTGCCTCTGCTTGTTTTCTCACCCTGTTTCTCACTCTTCTGCCTTTCCCTTTTCATAGACTTCATTATGCTGTGTAACCTGATACCTCAATGTGCACAAAGTCTTCTTGCTATGTCCAATACAGATATAAGTTGTTTTCCAGAGTAGACGATGAGATGAGGAGGTGAAAGAGAAGGAAGAATTATCTAATATGTGGAGAAAGAAGCAAATTTCTATGATAAGATATATTACAAACTGTCTTATTTTCACTTGTACTATTAACCCCTTTCTACCATCTGACGTACTATCCCGTCCATGTGACCTGGGGCTTAATTCCCAAGGACGGGATAGTACGTCATAGTAGATCAGCCGCGCTCACGGGGTAAGAGTAGTCGATCGCGGCCAGGTGCCAGCTGATTCTCACAGCTGACACCCGACACTAAGCGCCAGGAGCGGCTTTCGGCTTGTAAAAATCTTTAAAAATATAATAAAAAATAGTAATAAAAAAATCAATATTTATTCCAGCAATAAATAAATATTTTAATAAAAAAAAAATCTAAACAATAAAAGGACACATATTTGGTATTGCCGTGTCCGTAACGACCCGCCCTATAAAACTGTCCCTTTAGTTAACCTCTTTAGTGAATACCATAAAAAAAAAACCAAGGCAAAAAACAATGCTTTATCATCATACCACCGAGCAAAAAGTGGAATATAAAACATGTGATCAAAAAAAGAATATAAATAAACGTGGATCCACTGAAAACGCCATCTTTTCCTGCAAAAAATAAGCTGCCATACAGGGTCATCAGCAAAAAAATAAAAAAGTTATAGCTGTCAGAATGAAGCGATGCAAAAATAATTATTTTTTCTATAAAGTAGTTTTCATTATAGAAAAGCGCCAAAACATAAAAAATGATATAAATGAGGTATCACTGTAATCGTACTGACCCGAAGAATAAAACTGCCTTATCAATTTTACCACACGCGGAACTTGTAAACACCCCCCCAAAAGAAATTCATGAATTGAAGGTTTTTGTTCATTCTGCCTCCCTCAAATAGGAATAAAAGCGATCAAAAAATGTCATGTGCCTGAAAATGGTACCAATAAAATTGTAAACTCGTCCCGCAAAAAACGAGACCTCACATGACTCTGTGGGCCAAAATATGGAAAAATTATAGCTCTCAAAATATGGTGATGCAAAAACAATTTTTTGCAATAAAAAGCATCTTTTAGCGTGTGACAGCTGCCAAACATAAAAACCTGCTATAAAAACCCGCTATAAATAGTAAAACAAACCCGCTTTATCACCCCCTTAGTTGGGTAAAAATTATAAAATAAAAAATGTATTTATTTCCATTTTCACATTAGGGTTAGGGTTGGGACTAAAGTTAGAGTTAGGGTTGGGGCTAGAGTTGGGGTTAGGGTTTGGATTAGTGTTAGGGTTGGGATTAGTGTTAGGGTTGGGATTAGGGTTAGGGTTGGGATTAGGGTTAGGAGTGTGTTAGGGTTAGGTTTGTGGTTAGGGTTATGGTTAAGGTTGGGATTAGGGTTAGGGGTGTGTTAGGCTTATGGTTAGGGTTGGGATTAGGGTTAGGGGTGTGTTGGGGTTAGGGTTGGAGTTAGAATTGGGGGCTTTCCACGGTTTAGGGGGCTCTCCAAACGCGACATGGCGTCCGATCTCAATTTCAGCCAATTTTGGTTTGAAAATGTCAAATGGCGCTCCATTCCTTCCGAGCTCTGCCATGTACCCAAACAGTGGTTCTTTCCCACATATGGGGTATCAGCATACTCAGGACTAGGGTTGAGCATTCCGATACCGCAAGTATCGGGTATCGGCCGATATTGGCTGTATCGGAATTCCGATTCCGAGTTCCGATATTTTCGTCATATCGGATACCGGAATCGGAATGTCACTGTCACTGTCAGTGTCCGTCGGTCGGGTCTGTCAGGAGTCAGCGGCAGTTACCCGGCAGAAGATCTCCAGCGGTCACATCCCGGGCTGCTTAATGGCCGCCATCCTCTTCTCCCCGGCGGTCACATGCAGTATCTCGCGATAACTGCAGTGACTGCTGGGTAATCGCGGCCGTAAAGCAGTCCGATGACGTCACCGTCGGGGAAGCTGGTAAGCAGCTGTGCTGCGCCGGGATGTCAGGCTCTGCCTGTCATTCCGATGTAGCAGAGCTGGATCGTCGTGGGACAATCGTTACTATGGACTGCGTCGGACAGTGGTATACTGTTGGTTTGTTTTTTTAATTTTTTTACAGGAGATCGATGGCGTCGCAGGAATGAGAGAGTAATAAAAAAAAAATGAAAACTGTGTTGTCTCTTTTATTTCATTAAAAGACTTTTTTCTTGCTGTGTCTTTTTTTTAAACATTTAAAAACTTTGGGATTAATAATGGATCGGTGTCTTATTGACACCTCTCCATTATTAACCGGGCTTATTGTCACCGTGCAATCAACGGTGACAATAACCCCTTATTACCCCGCTTGCCACCGTTACAGGGCAAGTGGGAAGAGCCGGGTAAAGTGCCACAATTGGCACATCTTTTGATGCGCCAAATGTGGGGCTGCTGTAGCCTGGTATTATCAGGCTGTTGAGGGCCAAAATCCATGGGCCTTGACAGTCTTTTAATACCAGGCCGCAGCAGTCTGCATTTTACTTGGCTGGTTAACAAAAATAGGGGGACCCCTACGCCGTTTTTTTTTCGAGGGGATCCCCTATTTTTGTTAACCAGCCAAGCTAAGCAGACTGCTGTGGCCTGGTATTATCAGGCTTGCAAGGTCCATGGATATTGGATCCTTACCAGCCTGAAAAACCAGGCCTCAGCGGTCTGCTTCATCTGGCTGGTTAACAAAAATAGGGGGGACCCCACGCCATTTTTTTTTCGAGGGGATCCCCTATTTTTGTTAATCAGCCAAGATATGCAGACTGCTGTGGCCTGGTATTATCAGGCTGGCAAGGTCCATGGATCTTGGCTCCTTAACAGCCTGAAAATCCAGGCCTCAGCGGTCTGCTTCATCTGGCTGGTTAACAAAAATAGGGGGGACCCCACGCTAATTTTTTTTTCGAGGGGATCCCCTATTTTTGTTAATCAGCCAAGATATGCAGACTGCTGTGGCCTGGTATTATCAGGCTGGCAAGGTCCATGGATCTTGGCTCCTTAACAGCCTGAAAATCCAGGCCTCAGCGGTCTGCTTCATCTGGCTGGTTAACAAAAATAGGGGGGACCCCACGCCATTTTTTTTTCGAAGGGAACCCCTATTTTTGTTAATCAGTTCCCTCTGACGTCACTGATGGTGTCCCTGGCTGACCTGAAGTGAAAGTGGAAAGCAATCAATTAAGCTTTCCACTTCCTCTCCTGTCAGCCAGGAGAGGAACTCATTCATTTGGGGGTTTACTGTGAGGCTGCAGCATTAGCTGCGGTCCCTGCAGTAAACATTAACCCTTTCTGAAGGATTACACCGTGGGACCTGACTGTGCATCGGATTGGTAAGAATAATTTTGCTTTATTATTTTATTTTTATTACAGGAAATGGTTTTAGCAGGTAAATAAAATATGGTCAAAAACTGTGTGATTATTTCATTAAACTTCTTTTTTATTAAAGTGTGTGTGTTTGATTTTTCTTTCATACAATAGGATTAATAATTGATAGTTGTCTAATTGACAGCTCTCAAGTATTAACCTGGCTTAAAGTGACCTTTCAATTGCAAGGTCATTTTAACCCCTTATTAACCCATTCGCCACCGCTACAGGGCAATGGGAATAGACGGGCAAAGTGCCAGAAAGGGCAAATCTAATTAGAGATTTGCCCTTTCTGGGGTGTCTGGGGGCAGATGTTAGTAGCCGGGGGGGGGCAAAAATAATGGTCCCTCTCTGGGCTATTATTATCTGCCCCCACTCACTGGCTTTGTCTGTCTGGTTGCGAAAATAGGGCGGGAGCCCACGCATTTTTTTTCAGCAATTTTACACCTCATATATATATATACATGTCATTGAGTTTGTGACACATATATATATATATATATTTATAGTTCATACACTTCTACATAGTATAATAGCCGCTAATTCAATTGCCGGCTTTTGTGAAAATGCAGAACCCGACATGAAATGACACTTGGTTTACATAGAGTTAACCATGTCTTTTCATGTACTTTGATATCTGATTTGCACAAACAATTACATGAGTGTAAGTGTGCAAAATTTCACACTTGTAGGGGTTAATTAAAGGTGTAAATTCATAGCAAAAAAGTCCGTTTTTTTTACAACGAATTTACACCTTTAATTAACCCCTACAGGTGTGAAATTTTGCACACATAGACTGATGTAATTGTTTGTGAAAATCAGATAGCAAACGACATGAAAAGACATGGTTAACCCTATGTACACCAAGTGTCATTTCATGTCGGGTGCTTCTGTCTTTTCACAGAAGCCGGCTTTACCCGACAATTGAATCAGAGGATATTTTACTATGTAGAAGTGTATAAACTATACATATATGTATATATATATGTCACAATGACATGTATATATATATATATATATATATATGTATTCTATGTGTGTATATTTAGTGTTTACAAGGAAAGAATGGGGTTTTTTTAGGTACGATATTTTGTTCCCATAGACTTACATGGGACTTCCGGTATCGGTATCGGGTATCGCCGATATTTTAATGGTATCGGCGATACCATTCCGATTCCGATACTTTTGGATATCGGAAAGTATCGCTCAACTCTACTCAGGACAAATTGTGGAGCACATTTTGGGGTCAAATTTCTCCTCTTACCCTTGGGAAAATAAAAAATTGGGGACTAAAAGATCATGTTTGTGGAAAAAATATGATTTTTTTTCACTGCTCTACGTTATAAACTTGTGTGAAGCACTTGGGGGTTCAAAGTGCTCACCACACATCTAGATACTTTCCTTAGGGGGTCTAGTTTCCAAAATGGTGTCACTTGTGGGGTTTTCCACTGTTTAGGCCCATCAGGGGCTCTCCAAATGCAACACGGTGTCCGAACTTAATTCCAGCCAATTTTGGTTTGAAAAAGTCAAACAGCACTCCTTTCATTCTGAGCCCTGCTGTGCGAACAAACAGTGGTTTTCCCCCACATATGGGGTATCGGGGTACTCAGGAGAAATTGCACAACTTTTTGTGTCAATTTTCTCCTTTTTCCTCTGTTAAAATAAAGAAATTGTTTGTAAAAATCATTTTTGTGACTAAAAAGTTAAATGTTCATTTTTTTCTTCCTCATTCCAAAATTTCTTGTGAAGCACCTGAAGGGTTAATAAACTGTTTGAATGTGGGTTTGAGTACCTTGAGAGGTTCAGTTTTTAGAATGGTGTCACTTTTGTGTATTTTCTGCCATATAGACCCCTCAAAGTGACTTCAAATGTGAGGTGGTCCCTAAAAATATGCTTTTGTAAATTTTGCTATAAAAATGATTAATCGGTGGTCAAATTTTAAGCCTTATAACTTCCTAGCGACAAAAAAATTTTGTTTCCAAAATTATGCTAATGTAAAGAAGATATGTGGGAAATGTTATTTAGTAACTATTTCATGTGACATATCTCTCTGATTTAAGGGCATAAAAATTCAAAGTTTGAAAATTGCAAAATTTTCAAAATTTT
>JARQOD010000003.1:326619557-326647544 GCA_033576555.1 Oophaga sylvatica
ACCACCACATTCCGATCAGGGTCTAAAAATGTAAAAGGCAGATGCCTTATCCCGAAGTTTTGATTCTGTGTCCCCTCCAGAACCTCCTTCCTCCATTCTTCAACCGGGAGTGGTTGTAGCCGAAGTCTCCTCTGAGGTACAGAGAGAGATTCTAGAAGCACAAGCACAAGCTCCCAGGAATAAACCCCCAGGTAAATTGTTCGTACCCGAACAGCTCCGTCTCACACTCCTGCAAGAATTTCATGATTCTGTGTTAAGTGCACACCCTGGTATTGCAGCTACCCAGTGGGCAGTGGCTAGAGGTTTTTGGTGGCCCTCTATGGGTACTGATATAAAAAATTTTGTTAATACTTGTGGGGTGTGCGCTCGCTCTAAAAGCTCTCAGGTCCGGCCGGCCGGGGAATTGGTGCCTTTGCCAATTCCGGATAAACCATGGACACACCTGTCCATGGACTTTATCACTAATCTTCCCTCATCCAAGGGCAATTCAGTGGTTTGGGTAGTGGTTGATAGATTTTCTAAGCAAGCCCACTTTGTGCCGTTACCCGCGTTGCCGTCTGCTGAAACCTTGGCCCGCTTGTTTATACAGCACATAGTTCGGTTGCATGGAGTGCCTGTGAATGTGGTGTCGGACAGGGTGTGCAGTTTGTGGCCAGGTTTTGGAGAGCGTTCTGTAAGAAGTTGGGGGTCACATTATCATTCTCCTCTGCCTATCACCCGGAATCCAACGGACAGACTGAACGCACCAATCAGTCGTTGGAGCAGATTCTGAGATGCCTGGTCTCCTCCAGACAGGAAGATTGGTGTGAGGTTTTACCCATGGCAGAATTTGCGTTCAACTGTCGTATCAATCAGTCTACCGGAAAGTCTCCTTTTCAGGTCAATTATGGGTTTGTTCCGCAGTTTGGGGAATTTTCCCGTATGGATTCTGGTTGTCCTGGTGCCGAGGGGATGGTTCAACAGTTAAAAAACCTTTGGAGGGAGGTACAGGGGAACATCTCCAAAGCCCAGAAGAAGTACAAACATTTTGCGGACAGGAGGAGGGGGTTGGGTCCTGCGTTGACAGTGGGGGAAAAGGTCTGGTTGTCCACCCGTAATATCAAACTTAAGATACCCTCTATGAAGCTGGACCCCAAATTTATTGGCCCATACAAGATTATAGAGGTGATCAATCCAGTGGCGTACAGGCTTCAGTTGCCCACCTCCTTCAAAATATCTAACGTCTTCCACAGGTCCCAATTAAAACCTGTGGGGATGGTTAGAGAAGATCCCTCATCCGTGGTTCCACCAGTATTGGTAGAGGGTCAACTGGAGTACGAGGTAGGGCGCATCATTGATTCACGGTGGGTGCGCCGGAGACTTCAGTACCTTATTCATTGGAAGGGATACTCCATTGAAGATCGGTCATGGGTTCCGGCCAGTTCGGTACATGCCGATCGACTGGTACAGGCTTTTCATGCCAGATATCCTGAGAGGCCTGGGGGTCCAGTGGCCCCCCGTTAAGGGGGGGTACTGTCATGGTATAGGAAATGGTTAATGTCCTGTCCACTCAGGGTTAACTTTTGCTGGCCTCCCTTTGGATCTGGGAGGGTATTTATACCCAGTCCAGAGGGAGATTCTCTGTCAGCTATACTTTCGTTGTGACTGTGTATTTGACCCCCCTGGTTTGCGTGTATAACTGCTCTGCTTGTTTGACTCCTGTGTATGACCAGGTCTGTTTGCTCACTCTGCTCTCTGTCTCACGTTTTGCTTATATTGTCTTCTCCGGTTCTGACCTCCTGGCTTGGCTATCGATACTCTGTTACCGTTTTGTCCCTATTGTACTGTCTATTGCCCGCTCTGGTTTACTGATCTATTGCTACGTCCTGACTATCCGTTCTGTCTAACCCTTTGGTACTGTCGTGCTATCTTGTGCTCTGATCTCGGCCTGTCCTGGTTTTCGTCCCTGTCTTTGCCCCTTGGTAACTTTATCTCGTCGTTACCCTGCTAGGAGTTTTCCTGCAGTTCCTAGATCTCTGGAGCTTAGGCCACGCCCCCAGCAGTCATGTGCTGCAGGTCCTGTTAGTCTGCAGTACACACCATTCATTACTGCTGCCTCTGAGAGACGTGTGGCCAGCTCCGCCCCTTGGCTGTCACATGTTGCGTAAGGTCCTGTTACACAGAAACACACGTCTTCTCTGCTGCGGCTCTGCTTACAGGTATCTGGGGGCACAGTTGGTTTACTTAGCACACGTGCACTGGCTCAGTGAGCATGTGCAGTGCGATGTCCTTGACAGAAATTTGTTGGAGCCAGCGAATTTGAGCAATTTGAATTTGATTTCTGTGAATTGCCAAAAATCCTCACCACTATTAGTTAAAATAGGAAAGGGTTCTTTACAGTTACAGCAGTTAAGCTGTGGAATGCCATTCACAAGAAGTAGTAATGGCAGACACTACAACAGCATTTATAAAAGGGCTGGATGATTTCCTCACAACAATTGGCACTGTAGGTTAAAAATAATCACAAGAGAGGACAAATAACTGGTGGAGAAAGGCTGAAGTTGATGAACCTGGGAATTTTTTCTACCTATATAACTATTTAACTATAAACAAAGTAGAATGTTGCATCAGCCAGAAAAGACTCACATGACCCAATGAGGCCGTTTAGCTATCACATCACATTGAGCACAACCATCACTTAGTAAAGTATATAACATAATATAACACAGCCTTTCATAGCCAATATAAAAGCTGAGGCAGGGAACGCAGTGCAGCAACTATTTTGGGGTGAATCTGTTTAAATAAAGCATGTCACAGCTCACAGCTCAGCAAAAGAAATAGGGAAAAAAAGCAAAATAATGTACTGGACACATGTTGTGTGTGACAAAACAGCAATGGAGGATAATTACATCCGCTTAACTATAGCCTCATACGTGGAGGTTACTTTGACTTTATTAGGGCTGTGTTTGAATTTAAGAGCCTAAAAGGCATTGGATAGAGATCTATGAGACCTCAGAGTGTAATACACATAATTTTTTAGGGCAATTAGAGACCCTGCAATTTTTAGAGAATTCTTTCAGGGCGGAGGGAACTTTTTAGGCATCATTATTACCCTTTGCAACTTCTATTCCTCCACTTTTTAGATTTATGCCCTGATGATGTCTACTGTATCAGATACCATCTTAGGCCACGTTCACACATCAGTATTTGGTCAGTTTTTTACCTCAGTATTTATAAGCCAAAACCAGGAGAGGAACAATCAGAGGAGAAGTATAATAGAAACACGTCACCACTTCTGTATTTATCACCCACTCCTGGTTTTGGCTTACTGACGCCAATGTAAAATACTGACCAAATACTGAACGTGTGTCTTAGCAGCAGCAGATAGGAGACAGGACTCAGGTGAGACCCCAGCATTGAGGGCTTAGAGATGGTAGACAGATGGGGGCGGCTTTGGTATAGGGGAAAACAACCTCACAGAGAAGGAAGGCGCAAGAGAGTGTCAAGTATATGCTACAATGTTGGAGAGGGGGAGAGAGAGAAGAGGATAAAATACTGAACAGATGTAATAACATTCATCAAGTCAACTGCATATAAACCATTGCAAATAAAAAAAATCCATATATACCTATATAAACTCACAGCCCTTCTCTCAGTGCTGTCGTTTCCATACTTAGTTATGATTATCACCTCTCAATTTATTACCGTTCTCAGGACTGATTTCATTATCCAAAAGTTCACCCTAAGAATATAAATATTGCTCTAAATCTAGTTTGCAACACTATTCGCAACATGGATTTTGAAATTATAACCCATAATTCTAGCTTTCAAAGTTATTGCCAGGCACGGGAACAAACTACAAAGGAAAGGACTTAAGTATGGCACAGTGGAGGAAATTACCCTTCTCTGGCAGCAGCTGCTGATCTATGAATGGTCCAATGGTTCCATATTGTCTAAAAAACCCTACGGTATCAGTAGAGATACTGTGTTACATTATTCATTATTCCTATAGGAGCAATCTATTCTTTGTTACTATACAGAGACTATGCTCATCCATAATGGCCTTTGCCTAATGACCTTAAAGGGGTTTCCTGGTTTAGAAAACCTAATTTCAATTCATCTATAAGATAATTAATTCCGAGATACTCATGTGCATGACCGTCATCAATTAAACAAAGCAGTGGGTGCCTACATAGTATCTCTCTTTCTGGAGGACTCAAAAAGTCTGTGAAGTGAATCCTACTTATTGCAATGGATGCTGTGTAATACGTCATTTGTCCTGTGGTGGTGCTGTTGGAGAATTGAACACTTGCTGTCAGAATCGAGCTGATCGCTGAGAATAATAGCAGCAATGCAACTTATAATCAGTTTATTGTTATTGTTCCATGACTTTACTAATAAAAGCAGTTGTACAAGGAAGAGATGGCGATTCCCTTTTAGCAGCAACAAACCCTGATGATACAGGATCACTTAGATGAGAAAATCTCAGAAATAGAAACATAAATTGAAGATCCTGAGCTCAAAAGTAATAAATGAGTTCAAAATCTAATGTACAATGATATATTCAGCTTTATTGTGTGATGCAATCAACCCATAAGATTTATCCACACTGTAAATTAATTATATAGGGTCCGATTGATTAATGCCTTTTTTTTGTCTAGTTTTTTGGTGTTTTTTGTCTGTTTTGGTTTTGTTGCTTATTTTTCTTTTATATTTGCACCATTTTTACAGTATATTTTTATGTAATTACTTTTTTAATGTTTGAGATAATGGGCTGAGTTTAGGGTCTCCAAATGTCTTTGCCTGAATCATCATTTGTGAGTTTGAAAAGAATCACAAATTGTGTACTTCAGTCTCTCTCTGGAGTGATTTTTTATTTGCATCCCTAAAATTTTGGTGCCATTTGAGAAACATTAAACTTTTTGTGCTAAAAAGTCATAAAAAACGTTAAAGAAAGGTTAAAACACAGGTTTAAAGAAAAGCTATTTTTGATGTTGCACAAAAGTCATGAAACGTATGAACCATTTTGAAAATTTTGATGGCAACGAATTCCACAAGACAAAAAATGAAAAGTTATAGAATACTGCCATTTTAATTTTCATTTCATAAATCAATAGGACACATGAAAATGAAAAATTTTGTGATACATCTTATCAGAGAAATCTGCTCTTTTTTCACCGGAACTGATCTTTTGTTATCCAAATTTTCAATTTTCGGTGAAATCTGTTTTCAGTGAAGACTGATTGTTATATTACTGAGATAGGAGATGACAGTTGTTGCTGATGAAATTCTATGCAGAGAGGAGGAGCCAGAAGCAGAGCTCCTTCCTTCCTATCTACATAGACTCTTATCAGCAGCAATTGTTATCTCCTATCTCATTAATGTAAAAATCAGTCTTCACTGAATACAGATTTTACCCATTAAATAAGAGTGAAAGATCAGTCCTGGCTGAGAAAGATTTTTCTCATAACCTATGTTAAAAACTTTATTTTCATGTGTATTATTGATTTATGAAATAAATAAGGTTTACTCTTTAAAAAAAACCTGCAAATTGGGCAACTATTATGTGCAGCACCCAGCCGTGGCCACTATACAGTCAACAGAGCTGCACACCTCCGTAACTGAGTCATTCCAGTAGCCGCCGACACTGGGATCAGATGATCGGCGGGGATGCAGAGTGTCGTACCCCAACGATCAGACATTAGGATAGGCCATAATTATTATAGTTCCAGACAACCCCTTTAAGATGAACTTAAAAGTGATCTTTCGTATGTTACTTAATTATGTTGAGGGTAGGAGCTCCATATATACTTATTATAGGTATTCTCTATTGCTCTGTATTATGTGTTAAGATCAGTGTCTCATCGCTCCTTTGTAGTTTTATTGGAGCTCCCTTATTTCTAAATGTATAAAATAGCGAATCCTCCTCTGACCACTTATTACTTTATTGCTCGTCTTTATACACTGCCTGCATATATAGATTTTTATTGTACCATCATAATCACAATCTATGGCCCAAACTGATATAATTCAATGACAAATGTACTCTGTGATTAATGGGTTTTCTGCCTAAACTATTTTGCTTTTCATTTATCTTCAGAGACATTGAACTATGCAATTGAACACTTCACTATTTGCCTTTGCCTATTTTGTTTAGGCATTTTTATCACACAAAATTTTACTTTTTAAAAAATTTTAATATCCCTTAATTTTATTTTATTTTTTTTCCCAGATTTTCCATTTTATTAGACTTTGCTATACTAAAGTTTAGGTCACACTAGGACATTCATTAGCTATTAGAAATCAGTGTAAATCGGCCATGGATTGGGCATAAATGAGGATCCAAGGCCCATATTTTAAATCTCTATTTACTTACATGCAGTAAGTGATTTGATCATTTGCAATTAGTTGCTATTTACTTGGTTTACTATACTTTTTCAATGTTTTACACCAGCTTTAAGTGATATACATTAAAAAATCTGACCTTCTGGCCTAACATTAAATTTGCAGATCCTTTAAACACCCTTCCAACATTTCATCACCAGAGTGGTACCATTTATGTCTCTTCACTGCCCATAGCAAAATACTTATCAGTCACCACATTCTTCTCTTCCCGATGCCACTCCAGTCCCATTGCCACATCTTGTGACCTCTGCTCCTCACTGACCGAAAGTCAGAGCTGACAGTCACAAGCTCTTGATGTAGTCTATGTGCGCAGTCAGACTGCCATACAAAATTGGACAGAGATCGGACTGCAATGCATGGACTGGCCAGTGACTCTCCTGACCCGAGCATGACTGCTGCATAGAAATATATGAAGCAGTCACGCTCGGCTCCAGAGAGCCGCTGACCAGTCTGTGCATTGTGTTCTCATTTCGGACCGATTTATACACCCGACTAACTGCGCTCTATGAGATCCTCGTTTTTGTCTTGTTCTGGCTCTCGTAGACCAACACTCAGAACTGATTTCCAGCTCGCACAGCACACACTGGAGCAATCCAGCAGGTCACAACCAGCAGAAGACCAAAGAGAGCGCCAATAGATTCAGTAATAGGTTGCTTACCCTGTAGATCAATCTGGTGGTATGCAGCACTGATTAAAAAAGTGGGGCGCTGCTTGTATGATGAGCCAGTAGTTGCCTTATAGTTACATTGTGTTTCTCTGAAATAAGTCCTAGCATGATTTTACAGGATTTTGGGAGTATGCTTGAAATGTAAGGACTACTCCAAAAATAAGCTCTAGTTACTGTCGTGGGGAGGCAAAAACTGGTCAAGTGCCCAGGGTCCTCATTCTCTTAGGGGCCCAGCAGCATTTCTATTCCAAGGTTAAAACTGCTTAAAGACCTCTTGTGACATGTGACATCACAGTGATGTGACCATAATGTCACCAAAAGTCCTTTAACTGCAGGAGTCTAGAGGAACTAAAGTGGAGAATGGCTAGAATGCAAGGCCGGCATTAAAGGGAAGGAGAAGCAAACTGGGCAATTTATCAGGGCCCCCATTTTCTTAGAGGCCTCCAGCATTTCTACTCTAAGGTTAAAACTGCTTAAAGTTTTCTAATGAGATCACGGTCCTTTAATTGCATGAGTCTAGAGGAACTGAATAGGAGACAGGCTGGTATGTACTGTATGTGCAGTGTGTGTTATATACATGTGTATGTGCAGTGTGTGTATATACATGTGTATGTGCAGTGTATGTGGATATATATGTGTATGTGCAGTGTGTGTATATACTCATGTGTATTTGCAGTGTGTGTATATACAGTACATCTGTACGTACAGTGTGTGTATATATACATGTGTAGTGTTTATACACATGTGCATGTGCAGTATGTGTATATATATGTGCTTGTGCAGTATGTGTATATACATGTGTATGTGCATTGCATGTAGATACAAGTATAGGTGCAGTGTGTGTATATATACTTGGGTATGTGCAGTGTGTGTGTATACAGTACATGTGTATGTCCAGCGTGTGTATATATACATCTGTATGCGCAATGTATGTATATAAATTACATGTGTATGTGCAATGTGCATATATATAAATATATATATATATATATATATATATATATATACAGGTGCGTCTCACAAAATTAGAATGTCATCAAAAAGTGAAACTCATATATTATATAGAGTCATTAGAAACAGAATGATCTATTTTAAGTGTTTATTTCTGTTAATGTTGATGATTATGGCTTACAGTCAATGAAAACCCAAAAGTCATTATCTCAGTAAATTAGAATACTTTATAACACCAGCTTGAAAACAAGTTATTTTAAAATCCAAAATGTTGGCCTACTGAAATGTATGTTCAGCAAATGCACTCAATACTTGGTCGGGGCTCCTTTGGCATCAATTACTGCATCAATGCTGTGTGACATGGAGGCGATCAGCCTGTGGCACTGCTGAGGTGTTATGGAAGCCCAGGTTGCTTTGATAGCAGCCTTCAGCTCGTCTGCATTGTTGAGTCTGGTGTCTCATCTTCCTCTTGACAATATCCAATAGATTCTCTATGGGGTTAAGGTCAGATGAGTTTGCTGGTCAATCAAGCACAGTGATACTGTTGTTTCTAAACCAGGTATTGCTACTTTTGGCAGTGTGGACAGATGACAAGTCCTGCTGGAGAATGACATTTACATCTCCAAAAAGCTTGCCAGCAGAGGGAAACAAGAAGTGCTCTAAAATTTCCTGGTAGACGGCTGTGCTGACTTTGGTCTTGATAAAATACAGCTGACCTACACCAGCAAATGACATGGCTCCCCAAACCATCATTGATTGTGGATACTTCACACTAGACCTTGGAAATCAAGGTCCCAGAGTCTGGCGGAAGAGTGGAGAGACAGACAATCCAAGCTATGTCAACTGCTAGTGTAGGTCCACTGTGTCTTATCAAGACCAAACTCAGCACCGCCGTCTACCAGGAAATTTTAGAGCACTTCATGCTTCCCTCTGCTGACAAGCTTTTTGGAGATGAAAATTTCATTCTCCAACAGGACTTGGCACCTGTCCACACTGCCAAAAGTACCAAAACCTGGTTTAAAAACAACAGTATCACTGTGCTTGTTTGGCCAGCAAACTCACCTGATCTTAACCCCATAGATCTTAACCGCATAGAGAATCTATGTGATATTGTAAAGAGGAAGATGAAAGACACAAGACCCAACAATGCAGACAAGCTGAATGCTGCTATCAAAGCAACCTGGGCTTCCATAACACCTCAGCAGTGTCACAGACTGATCGTCTCCATGCCACTCCACATTGATGCAGTAATTGATGCCAAAGGAGCCTCGACCAAGTATTGAGTGCATTTACTGAACATACATTTCAGTAGGCCAACATTTCGGATTTTAAAATCATTTTTTCAAGCTGGTGTTATAAAATATTCTAATTTACTGAGATAATGACTTTTGGGTTTTAATTGACTGTAAGCCATAATCATCAACATTAACAGAAATAAACACTTGAAATACATCACTCTGTAATGACTCTATATAATATATGAGCTTCTCTTTTTGTATTGAAGAACTGGAATAAATTAACTTTTTGATGATAATCTAATTTTGTGAGATGCACCTGTATATATACAGTACAGACCAAAAGTTTGGACACACCTTCTCATTCAATGATTTTCTGTATTTTCATGACTGTGAAAATTGTAGAATCACACTGAAGGCATCAAAACTATGAAGTAACACATGTGGAATTATATACTTAACAAAAAAGTGTGAAACAACTGAAAATATGTCTTATATTCTAGCTGCCTTTTGCTTTGATTACTGCTTTGCACGCAGAAAAGGTGAACGGATGGACTCTACATGCCTGGTTCCCACCGTGAAGCATGGAGGAGGTGGTGTGATGGTGTGGGGGTGCTTTGCTGGTGACACTGTTGGGGATTTATTCAAAATTGAAGGCATACTGAACCAGCATGGCTACCACAGCATCTTGCAGCAGCATGCTATTCCATCCGGTTTGCGTTTAGTTGGACCATCATTTATTTTTCAACAGGGCAATGACCCCAAACACACCTCCAGACTGTGTAAGGGCTATTTGACCAAAAAGGAGAGTGTTGGGGTGCTACGCCAGATGACCTGGCCTCCACAGTCACCAGACCTGAACCCAATCGAGATGGTTTGGGGTGAGCTGGACCGCTCACCGCTTCAATTTTGAATAAATCCCCAACAGTGTCACCAGCAAAGCACCCCCACACCATCACACCTCCTCCTCCATGCTTCACGGTGGGAACCATGCATGTAGAGTCCATCCGTTCACCTTTTCTGCGTGAAAAGCAGTAATCAAAGCAAAAGGTGGCTACTTTGAAGAACCTAGAATATAAGACATATTTTCAGTTGTTTCACACTTTTTTGTAAAGTGTAATATATAATTCCACATGTGTTAATTCATAGTTTTGATGCCTTCACTGTGATTCTACAATTTTCATAGTCATGAAAATACAGAAGAATCTTTGAATGAGGTGTGTCCAAACTTTTGGTCTGTACTGTATATATATAAATATCTGTATGTGCAGTGTGTGTATATACAGTACATGTGCATGTGCAGTGTGCCTATATATACATCTGTATGTGCAGTGTGTGTTTATATACATGTGTATGTACAGTGTGTGCCTGAGGACAAGAATGAATTTGAATAAATGTTGATTTTTTTATTCAAGAATAAATGTAGATTGTTGAACATGAAAAAAATTACATCCCCTGAAAATAAGCCCTAACCCATTTTTCGAAGCAAAAAATAATATAAATCTCTGTCTTATTTTCGGAGAAACACAGCATCTAGTACCTCTTTACAGTGAAATCTAACTTTCGGCACAACCAATCTGTTTAGGAAAATCCACTTGTGTAATACCCTAAAGCATTTTGTAAACCATAAGAGGGAAAAGTTCAAACAATTGGGATCAAAGCAAAAATCCAATAATAAATTAAAGGCATAGAAGTTCAATTTTAAGTGGTATTGTGGGAAACCTGTAAACACTGGATTGCTTTGATTAAATGCACAAGTCATGCAGGTCAAGTACATATTGAGTGCAAAGAACAGGCATAAATAATTAAAGGAGATAATTCTTTTAAGAGTTGGATCTCAACTGTTCTGTAAAGACTGAGCAGTCAGGTGGTGAATATGCCGTAGCAGATTAATGAACGTACACGTGAAGAACAAAGTGCAGGAATCAGGAGGCAGCATATGGAGTAAATGGTTAAGGAGACAAATGGAACTATATAAAAAAGTATAGAAAACCTAAAAAAGGAGAGTTAAAAACAGCAGGGATACCAGAAGATGTTAATAATGGGTTTGTGACTAGTGATGTGCGAATATGCTCGGATAATGTCTTATCTGAGCATGCTCGGGTGTTATCCGAGCATCTGGTAGTGCTCGTATATTATGTTCCAGTCCCTGCGGCTGCATGATTTGCGGCTGTTAAACAGACACAACACATGCAGGGATGGCCTGTTTGTTATGGAATCCCCACATGTGTTCAGGCTATCTAACAGCTACAAACCATAGAGCCGCAGGAACGCAAACATGAGCATGCTCAGAAAAGACATCATCCGAGCACGTTCGCTTATCACTAATTAGCAGGATGCCAAGATAACCAATATTTGTGTCTTGCACCTAAAACCTCCAGCACTCAGCTGTTTTTGCTTTAGAGATTTTGTGTGACCACAAAATCCCCTGTAGTGGGTACTTGTAGACCACTTTGTACCCTTCTGGCTAAGAATCAACATTTTTGGAATATTCATTTGCCTTAATTGATTTTATCTTACAAAAAAATATATATTTTCATCTATCATCTAAAGCACTGACCATTATGCCTGATTATTATGTACAAGCAAAAAAAAGGTGTGTTTGTTTCTTTTTAGATTTTGTTACACGAAACCTGAAGCCACCATGTTTTATGCAAATTTTTACTCAGATTGTAAAATCAATTGCTGAAAAAAAAAACCTTTAATCCCGAGCTGATGTTCATTTACATTTTCTCCTCTATTTTCTTTTGCTTCTTCTAAACACTGAAATCTCTGGCAAAGGCATCGGCGAGTTTGTATTTTATTTAATCTTTATCTAGTGTGGTGCGGTGGTTAAATTGATGACTGTGAGGTGAAAAGGTTTGCTCCATCCGCCCACTGTGTTAGATCCCAGACTGATAATGTGTGTCTCAAATAGAGCTGGCCAATGTGAATGCCAACAATGCAGAAATAGGACATGTCAGTCACATCTAATGCTCATTCCATGGGGGATGATGGAAATTATTTTAGCATTTTTAATATAATCATCCCTTTGAAAGGAAAAAGTATGTAAATTCTGTAATATTTACAATGACAATGTGATAACGCAACATCAGTAATGAGAGGTAAACATTACATATTATTATGTTTAATATTTAGATATTTGAGTGTGAATAGCACCATGGACACTTACAGTTCTGTACTGTGCTGCGCAACAATATGTACAGTCTGTTATGGGGTTGGCTGCATTAACACTTGCCTACAATGGCCGGTAAACGACCTCCGAGCAGCTACATGTAAGCCGATCGGCAGTCCTACCTGGTCACAACCCCATGAACAAATGAACAAATGGAGATCCAATCATTATGTGCGCATAGAAAATCATTGTTCTCGGCAGCACATCAGCAGATTACACAGGATTATGTGCTCCAGAGAGCAATGATTTATGCAAGCTTTTCACCCAATGTTAGAGCACTCTGCTTATTTATTGAGTGATTGCTTATAAAGGCCAATTATTGGAAAACATTCCCAAGCATAGACCAGTGTAAATGGCCCATCCTCAACACCATGTATAGATCTATTGTATACTTTTATTTTGCCCACGGACTGTTCTGTGCTATTAGCACCATGGACAGTTCTGAGATGTGTTCCTTAGCATCATGCACAGTTCTACACACTTGGTCAAAATTGTTGGTACCCCTCGTTTAATGACAGAAAAACCCACAATGGTGACAGAAATAACTTGAAGCTGAAAAATAATCAAAATTATGAAAATGAACAATAATCAATATCATTTCAACCATGCTCCATAGAATTAAAAAAAAATAATACTTTTATACACATCATCTCTGTGTATTAGCACCATGAACAGTTCTGTGTGTGTTACTTACACTATGCACCATGGAACAGTTCTGTGCTGTGTTACTTAGCACCATGGACAGTTCTGTGCTGTGTTACTTAGCACCATGAACAGTTCTGTGCTGTGTTACTTAGCACCAATTGAAACAGTTCTGTGCTGTGTTACTTAGCACCATGGACAGTTCTGTGCTGTGTTACTTAGCACCATGGACAGTTCTGTGCTGTGTTACTTAGCACCATGGACAGTTCTGTGCTGTGTTACTTAGCACCATGGACAGTTCTGTGCTGTGTTACTTAGCACCATGGACAGTTCTGTGTTGTGTTACTTAGCACCATGTACAGTTCTGTGCTGTGTTACTTAGCACCATGGACAGTTCTGTGCTGTGTTACTTAGCACCATGGACAGTTCTGTGTTGTTATTTAGCCATGCATTCTGTTGTGTTACTTAGCACCATGGACAGTTCTGTGCTGTGTTACTTAGCACCATGGACAGTTCTGTGCTGTGTTACTTAGCACCATGGACAGTTCTGTGTTGTGTTACTTAGCACCATGGACAGTTCTGTGTTGTGTTACTTAGCACATGACAGTTCGTGCGTGTTACTTAGCACATGAATTCTGTGCTGTGTTACTTAGCACCATGGACAGTTCTGTGCTGTGTTACTTAGCACCATGGACAGTTCTGTGTTGTGTTACTTAGCACCATGGACAGTTCTGTGCTGTGTTACTTAGCACCATGGACAGTTCTGTGCTGTGTTACTTAGCACCATGGACAGTTCTGTGCTGTGTTACTTAGCACCATGGACAGTTCTGTGTTGTGTTACTTAGCACCATGGACAGTTCTGTGCTGTGTTACTTAGCACCATGGACAGTTCTGTGCTGTGTTACTTAGCACCATGGACAGTTCTGTGCTGTGTTACTTAGCACCATGGACAGTTCTGTGCTGTGTTACTTAGCACCATGGACAGTTCTGTGCTTGTGTTACTTAGCACCATGGACAGTTCTGTGCTGTGTTACTTAGCACCATGGACAGTTCTGTGCTGTGTTACTTAGCACCATGGACAGTTCTGTGCTGTGTTACTTAGCACCATGGACAGTTCTGTGCTGTGTTACTTAGCACCATGGACAGTTCTGTGCTGTGTTACTTAGCACCATGGACAGTTCTGTGCTGTGTTACTTAGCACCATGACAGTTCTGTGCTGTGTTACTTAGCACCATGGACAGTTCTGTGCTGTGTTACTTAGCATCCATGGACAGTTCTGTGCTGTGTTACTTAGCACATGGACAGTTCTGTGCTGTGTTACTTAGCACCATGCAGTTCTTGCTGTGTTACTAGCACATGAATTCGTGCTGTGTACTTAGCACCATGGACAGTTCTGTGCTGTGTTACTTAGCACCATGGACAGTTCTGTGCTGTGTTACTTAGCACCATGGACAGTTCTGTGTTGTTACTTAGCACCATGATCAGTTCTGTGCTGTGTTACTTAGCACCATGGACAGTTCTGTGCTGTGTTACTTAGCACCATGGACAGTTCTGTGCTGTGTTACTTAGCACCATGGACAGTTCTGTGTTGTGTTACTTAGCACCATGGACAGTTCTGTGTTGGGGGCCCCCTTATTGTCTGTGTAATTAGCACCTGACATCTTGTGTCTAGCATCATACAGTTCTTCTGTGTTTTAATCATGAATCTGTGCTGTTTACTTAGCACCAGTCAGTCTGTGCTGTGTATACAAGAGTTCTGTGCTGTGTTACTTAGCACCATGGACAGTTCTGTGCTGTGTTACTTAGCACCATGGACGGTTCTGTGCTGTGTTACTTAGCACCATGGACAGTTCTGTGCTGTGTTACTTAGCACCATGGACAGTTCTGTGCTGTGTTACTTAGCACCATGGACAGTTCTGTGCTGTGTTACTTAGCACCATGGACAGTTCTGTGCTGTGTTACTTAGCACCATAGATAGATAAATTATATGTATCATATTGCTGGCATTTTCACAAATCACCCTGTTGGGGCTTATGTCTGAATAATCCCCTAAATCTGGTCAGTCATCTACTATCTCTTCTTTTTAATCCATTAAGAAAATCTTGCAATCATTTTCTACCAGTCAGAGTGACCTCTTGTATACAGAGATTTTAAAAATGACTTTTAATATTGCCTTTAAAGCGCGTGGAATACGAACAATAACACTATATAAGTAAGTAAAATAAAGAAACAAATACAATTCTGAGCACTCACTTGCTACACCATAATATCAGATTCCAAATAGAGAGTATTGGGGAAGAAAGCAAACCAGCGATCTGGGAATATTTGGAAATCAGTATGTAGAGTATTTTAAAAGCTTACTTGTGTGCAAGTTGTGCATCCTGGAGAGTTAATTTCCTAACAATTTTCAATCCTTGCAAACACGGCCAAGACTCCTCAGGACTAACACTAAAATAACCGTCTACAAAACGGAGTTTACGAATAACACTGTTATAGGGAAACCAATTTTTTTGCATCTATTCTCCCTAGTGAAGGGAATTAATGATTAATCTTGAAGAAAGGAAAGGTCAGACGATGGATAAAAAGAGAATTCACTTTACAGGTAGCTTGTGTTGCCAGAACAAATCTTTAGATATATTTGATTTGATAACTCAACTTGGGAATAAAATTGTTCTTTGCATGTGTAGCATTTTTCTGAGGCTTTCCAGTTCCTATTACTATGCATTTTCTTTGCTGGGAAATGTGCCATCCGGCAAGATCACACTGCATATTCAACAGTACTTGTGTCCCTAATAGACTGTTCTGCTGCTGTTGCCTCATACAGTAAAAGTGAATGTCTTCTCAGTGGGGATTTCCTCCGCGCTGTCTCCCTGTATTCCTATTTGCAGAATGTAGCACACATAATTATATATAACCCCGATCCCTCTTTGAAACAGAGAATGAGTGATTTGATGTGTGGAACTTCCTTTACCCAATAGATTTCTCACAACGTGCTTTTCAAATGCTATTAAGTTGTACAGTTAGGCTTTTTTTTCTCCTGTTAAAATAATTCTTCAAGATTGTTACATGGCCTCTTGAGACGGGTGATTTATAGCTAATATGAAGCCCTGGGGTATTTTGCAACTAAAGGTATATAAATAATTTGCTGACAAATGTGTTCGAAGAGAAGAAAAAAACTCTGTTAATTCTGTAATGTTGCAATTTAGAGAAAGATACATCTAGAAAAATTTCTATGGCAGCAATGATATTTCATCAAATCAGAATTTGCAATGGTGGCACAGACGATTTATTTTAGATAAAGAATAGATTTTCTACAGTGAAATTAGCAGTAAACATTAACGAAGATTAAAAATCAATTAACTGATTACAAATTACTGAGGACTTTATTGAGTTTTTTTTTGCTATGTTGGCACAGTGGGTACGGTAGTCCTGATTGTGAGGGTAGCAACGATGCAATATGACAACACTGATTGTGATGTTAGTGAATCTCCTGCCCATAGCAAAAGGACAACGCTGGGTACAACAAGTGACAAAGCAGATTTTAATTGTTCTCAAAATATTCAATACTAAACTATATTAATGTTACTAGAGGGCAATTATATTTTAGTTATATTTAGTTTCTTAAGCATAATCTAACTAGATGCAGTAAGATAGTACTTAACACCTAAAGATGGATACAGGGTAAAAGAGAGCAGTGGTGCTTAGTCAGAAAATAGTATTATTACTATTTTCTGACTAAGCACCACTGCTCTCTTTTTTGCTTGGTACATTCTCCTTTTTAGTACCTCATGTATATGTCCTTTATTGTTTATATGTTTTAATACTTGACGAATAAACTTTAATGATTTTATTTTCTGAGTAATAGTGGTTTATGGATACCTTGTATCCATCTTTAGGTGTTATATGATGTATCCACTATATTGTACATTTTCATACATTTATGGAGGACAAACACAGATTTGTCTCTAGCCAGTATTTGTACTATTTTTCGATGCATTTTGAATCTTTGTTCTGAAGTATGATAGTACTAGTATAATTTTACATAGGATCAGTATCACAGTTAATATAGAAGTTATATAATTGCACATAGGGGCAGTATTATTGTAGTTGTATTCTTATTCATAGGAGCAGTATTATAGTAATTATATTCTTGTACATATGGGCAGTAATATAGTAGTTATATTCTTATATATATAGAGGCAGTATCATAGTAGTTATATTCTTGTACATAGGAGCAGTATTATAGTAGTTATATTCTTGTACATAGGGGCAGTATTATAGTAGTTATATTCTTGTACATAGGGCAGTATTATAGTAGTTATATTCTTGTACATAGGGGCAGTATTATAATAGTTATATTCTTATACATAGGTGGCAGTATTATAGTAGTTATATTCTTATATACAGGGGCAGTAGTATAGTAGTTATATTCTTGTACATAGGAGCAGTATTATAGTATTACAATCTTGTACATAGAGGGCAGTATTATAGTAGTTATATTCTTATACATAGGTGGCAGTATTATAGTAGTTATATTCTTATATATAGAGGCAGTAATCATAGTATTCTTATATTGTACATATGGTGCGCATTATAGTAGCAATGTTCTTGTACATAGGAGCAGTATTTAGTAGTTATATTCTTTACATACGGACAGTATACAGTAGTTATATTATTGTACATAGGGAAGTATTATAGTAGTTGCATTATTGTACATAGGGGCAGTATTATAGTATTATACTATGGTACATAGGAGCAGTATTATAGTAGATATATTCTTAGTACATAGAGGGCAGTATTATAATAGTTATATTCTTGTACATAGGAGCAGTATTATAGTAGTTATATTCTTGTACATAGGGGCAGTATTATAGTAGTTATATTCTTGTACATAGGGCAGTATTATAGTAGTTATATTCTTGTACATAGGGGCAGTATTATAATAGTTATATTCTTATACATAGGTGGCAGTATTATAGTAGTTATATTCTTATATACAGGGGCAGTAGTATAGTAGTTATATTCTTGTACATAGGAGCAGTATTATAGTATTACAATCTTGTACATAGAGGGCAGTATTATAGTAGTTATATTCTTATACATAGGTGGCAGTATTATAGTAGTTATATTCTTATATATAGGGCAGTATCATAGTAATTATATTATTGTACATAGGGGCAGCATTATAGTAGCAATGTTCTTGTACATAGGAGCAGTATTTTAGTAGTTATATTCTTTACATACGGACAGTATTACAGTAGTTATATTATTGTACATAGGAGAAGTATTATAGTAGTTGCATTATTGTACATAGGGGCAGTATTATAGTAGTTATACTATGGTACATAGGAGCAGTATTATAGTAGTATATTCTTGTACATAGAGGGCAGTATTATATAGTTATATTCTTGTACATAGGAGCAGTATTATAGTAGTTATATTCTTGTACATAGGGGCAGTATTATAGTAGTTATATTCTTGTACATAGGGGCAGTATTATAGTAGTTATATTCTTGTACATAGGGGCAGTATTATAGTAGTTATATTATGTATAGGCATATTATAGGTTATTCTTGTACATAGGAGCAGTATTATAGTAGTTTATATTCTTGTACATAGGAGCAGTATTATAGTAGTTATATTCTTGTACATAGGGGCAGATAAGTAGTTATATATTGTACATAGGCAGTATTTAGTAATATTCTTGTTATAGGGGCAGTATTATAGTAGTTATATTCTTGTACATAGGGGTAGTATTATAGTAGTTATATTCTTGTACATAGGGGCAGTTGTTGTGAACACGTTGGAGGAGACTTCGGAGCTGGGGCTCCCACCGGTGGTTGCTGAGGGTAATGAACCAATTGCTGAATGGCTTTCAGCTGGGTCTAAATGGTCTGATATAAGTGACCTGAACTCCCATCAGCCTTGCCGGTAATCAATTGTTCTTCCAGGTCTTGCTTGGAGCTCAGCTTGCATTCCTGCTTTCAATCAGATAAGTGATTTGCTGTTTTTTTTCCTCTGGTTGGATTTTCCCTGCTGGTTTGCTGCCTTACAGTGGACTTCAGCCTGGTCCCCTTTTGGGGCCTGGCGCTGCATTTGTGCTCAGTTTGTGTTTGCACTTTTGCTCTGTTCCTGTGTCACTTTTTATTTGCTGAATTGCTGTGTGTTACACCAGAGATCTGATTTAGGTGGTAGAGATCGTGTGATCTCAGGTTTTTAGTTAATCAGAAGTGTTGGTATTTTTGTCACGGTTTTTTGGGTTGCAGTCAGAATTCTTTCCTATACTTTTCTAGCTAGACAGAATTGGGCCCCAGTGTTTGCTCATTCTATTTTGTGTCTGTGTTCGTATTTTCTTCTTGTCTAACCGCCATTACATGTTTGGGGGCTTTCTTTTTCTTTGGGGGTTCTGCTACGGGGCAGTTAGCTTTCATCTTTCTGCCTTTAGGTGTAGCTGTCTCTCCGGCTGTGACGAGCGTCTAGGATCACCATAGGTATGCTTCACGGCTACTTCTAGTGTTGCGGTTAGTTTAGGATCCTGCAACCCAGTAGTTTCCAGCCTCTCTGGTGTATTGCTACTTTGGCTATTTTTGCTATTTCTCCTCAGCTACCGAAACATAACAGGCAGTATTATAGTAGTTATATTCTTGTACATAGGGGGCAGTATTATAGTAGTTATATTCTTTTACATAGGGGCAGTATTATAGTAGTTATATTCTTGTACATAGGGGAAGAATTATAGTAATGTTCTTGTACATAGGGGCAGTATTATAGTAGTTATATTCTTGTATGTAGGGGGCAGTATTATAATAGTTATATTCTTGTACATAGGAGCAGTATTATAGTAGTTATATTCTTGTAGATAGGGGCAGTATTATAGTAGTTATATTCTTGTACATAGGGGCAGAATTATAGTAGTTATGTTCTTGTACATAGGGGGCAGTATTATAGTAGTTATATTCTTGTACATAGGGGCAGAATTATAGTAGTTATTAGAGATGAGCGACTTTGCCTCCGGGAGGGTCGAGTCGGGTTTCGGTTGGCTTGACTTTTCCAAAAGTCGAGTCGAATGAAGTCGGCCGACTATCGGCCGGGTTTCGTCAACAGTCGGAGACCCGACCCCAATGCAAGTCAATGGGGAATAAAAGTCGCCACTGACTGGAGGACAGTAAACACACCTACAGTGCCAATTTCAATGCCAATGACATCAATTCTTATTACTTAAGCTTGTCAACCTTAATTTACTTTATAATAATAGTTACGCATTGAAAATTGGGGTTATTTGGCTAAAGTTGTGGGGGGTACAGCCCAGTTAGGGAGGTGGAAAAACTGTCATATGTTGAGGTGTAGGCTGGATGTTCAGCAGCTGCAAATGGAGGAATTGGAGAAGTCGGAGGAAGAAGAGGACAAAGCGAGCCATTTTGCTGGCAACCTATGTGTCATCAGGGAAAGGTGGTACAAAATCCTTTGAAACTCAGGCATGGTTCATTTTAATGAAGGTGAGATCACCTACATTTTGGGTCGACAGACGGGTCCTTCTTTCTGTCAGGATTGATCCAGCTGCACTGAAGACTCTTTCTGATAGCACACTACAAGCAGGGCAACCGAGCTCCTGTAAAGCATATTGTGCCAATTCAGGCCAGGTGTCCAGTTTACAGGCCCAGTAGTCAACGGGAATGAACTGTGAGGGAGAACATCGATAGGGGAGGAGAGGTGATTTTGAAACATAGGTGACAACTGCTGTCTCCTGTCTGCTGCATTCGATTCAGTGTTACCAGTTGTGTGAGCGTTACTCAAGAAATCAGTCCACAACATGGTCATTAAACCCTGTCTCCAATGCAACTTCGGCTGTGTGCACCACGAGCACCACTTCCATTTGGCCCAGTACGGCTTGTGGCAGAACCTGCACTGCTGCTGGGTCCTGGGAATGCCTCTAACAGATGGTTTGCCAGAGTTTCTTGTTTGGTTGCTAATATTAGCTCTAGGTTCTCCTGTGGCATGATGTTCTGTAATTTGCCTTTATAGCGTGGATCGAGGATGCTGGCCAACCAGTAGTCGTCATCCTTCATAATTTTGGCAATGCGAGGGTCCCTTTTTAGGATCCGCAAGACATAATCACACATGTGGGCCAATGTTCCAGGTGTCAATGATGCACTGCCAGTGGTGGGTGGTGGAGCACTTTCTGCCAAATCCACATCCCTCGACTTATGCACAAACCCTGTACCTGACCTTGGCAAGCCAACATTTTCTCTTGCCCCCTGAGAAGCATCCTCCTCTCCAAAATAATCATCACCCTCATCCTCCTCTTCCTCTTCTCCCTCCACCTCGTCCAGGACAGTTCCCTGAGCAGACAATGGCTGACTGTCATCAAGGCTTACCTCTCTCCTCCTCTTCCTCCGCTGCAGACACCTGATCCTTAATGTGCGTCAAAGTTTGCATGAGCAGACACATAAGTGGGATGCTCATGCTTATGATGGCGTCGTCTACGCTTACCAGCCGTGTGCATTCCTCAAAACACTGAAGGACTTTACAGAGGTCTTTCAGCTTTGACCACTGCACACCCAACAACTCCATGTCGGCCCTCAAACTGCCTGCCCGTGTATCCTCCCCAAATGCATTACAGCCTGCCTCTGTTCGCACAGCCTCTCAACCATGTGCATGGTGGAGTTCCACCTTGTTGCAACGTCTATGATTAGGCGGTGCTTGGGGAGGTGGCGCGATCGCTGCAGCCTCTGCATACGACTGGAGTCTATGGGCGAGCAACGGATGTGCGAGCACAGTGTTCGCACCTTATGGAGCAGGGCTGGTAACTCCAGATAATTATTTATGAAGCACTGCACCACCAGGTTCAAGGTGTGAGCCAGGCAAGGTATCTGTCTGAGTTTTGCCAGGGCTATGGCAGCCACAAAATTACGGCCGTTATCACTGACTACCTTGCCTGGCTCAAGATGTAGACTGCCTACCGTGACTCAGTTTCTCACTGCAAGTCGTCGGCCACTACCTCCGCGGTGTGTCTGTTGTTGCCCAAAGGCATCATCTTTAAAACAGCTTACCACTAGCTGTTCGATAGTGGGACACCTCATGTGCAACACTGGCAGCTGCGGATGGAGCGCTCGTGCGACTGCGCTCTGTCGACTTCGCTTCTGGAGGAGGAGGAGGGTCGAACACCTACAGCCAACTGTTGCCTATACCGTGGGCTAGGCAGCACTGTCCCACCGCCACTGTCCCCTGTGGACCCTGCATCCACCACATTAACCCAGTGCGCAGAGATGGACACATAACGGCCCTGGCCATGCCTACTGGCCCATGCTTCTGTTGTGAGGTGCACCTTTCCACTCACTGATTGTTTGAGTGCATGGACAATGCGGTCTTTTGCATGCAGATGGAGGGCAGGGATGGCTTTTCTAGAAAAGAAGTGCCGACTGGGTAGGTCATAGCATGGGCTCTCGGAACGCTGCGCTTTCAACCAAACGGAAGGGCATCATCTCTAATGAGATCAGTTTGGCAATGTAGGCGTTCAAAGCCAGTGTACGCGGATGAGAGGATGAGCACTTTCTTGTCCTACTCAGAGTCTCTGCTAGGGTGAGCTGGACTTGAGAGCTGCATATGGTGGAACTAGTGGTGGACATGGCGGACTGAGTGGGCGTTTGTGATGGTGATGGTGGGTGGTGGTGGTGATGGCCTAGATGCAGTCTTTTGTTGGAAAACCATTGTAATTCCCTGACTGCTTTGGCCTGGCGACGACACCTCAACATTTCTTGCTGGTGGTGTGCTAACCAGTGGGCTTACAGTGGGGGAAGCGATGTAGCGCTGCTGGCTACCTTCAGTCGGAGCAGGTGCACGTGTGCTACTTGACGTTTTGTAGTCCATCCATGCTTGCAAGTACATGGTATTTAAATGTCTAAGCATGCAACTGGTATTCAAATTTCGGAGATTTTTTCCTCGGCTAAAGGTCCTTCCGCACTTCGTACAGATAACCTTTGCCTCATCAATAGGATTTTGGTCAAAAAAGTGCCACACTGCACTCTTCCTACTATGGGATAAATTTTCAGGGCTTGCATGCTGTGCTAATTTGACCGTCTGGCCAAGCTGTCCTGCAACTCTTTTTATTTTTATAACACGTTTTTGGACAGCTAAGGGCCTGCAAGATAACCGCTGCTGCGATGTCGATGCCTGCTGCGGATCATCCTCCTCTTCTGAGCTATTGTCAGCGGCACCCTCTTCCCCAATGGATGCCAATATGGGTCAATAACTGGGTCATCCTTCACCTCCTCTTCAATTTCATCTGCACCTTCCTCTTTGTCACTGTGTAAGGTGGTATAGTATGCGGGAAGGGGCACCTGAGTTCATCAGGGTCAGATTCTGGCTCAGTAGACTGCGAGGGTAATGCAGTGCTCTGGGTGAATGTACCAGCAGAATCATATAGCACTGGCTGTGCATCTGTGCACTCCATGTCATATTCATCTTGGACTGGGGAATTCAGGATATCACTTGATAACCCAGGCATGGTATGTGAAAAGAGCTCCAGGGAGTAATCTGAAATGTGGCCTGCCGCATCCTTCACTTTTGGTGGGGGAGAAGGACACAAGGAAAGCTGTTGTTCCTGACCAGGAGCCTGCACTGACGACTCAGTGCTTGCATTTTTTGGAAACTTCAGAAGAGGAGGTGATTGAGTTGGAGGATGTTTCAGCAATGTAAGCCAAAACCTGTTCCTGATGCTCCGGTTTTAAAAGCGGTTTACCTACTCCCAGAAAAGGGAGCCTTCCAGGCCTTCTGGAGCCAGACGATGACGCAGGCTCAACACCTCCTGCCTTAGGTGCTATTCTGCTTTTGGCACTACCAGCAGATGCACCACCACCACCACAGTACCAGCTGCCCCCCCGCCCACGTCCGCGGCCTCTTCCACCATACTTCCTCATGTTTGGGAAAATGTACCAAAAATACCAGCAGATATACTTTATGAGGAGCGTACAGCTGTATGCGATGTAGGGGAAAATGTAAATCTCCGTATATATTTCCGGATACAGACACAGACGCTCACTCAGTATAGATTTGACCGTAATACAAAAAGCAGAAAAACAGTACTGTATCAGAAGATACCAGCTGTATATGGTGAAGGGGAAAATTTAAATCTCCATATATATTTTCAGAGTCACACTCAGACGCTCTCTCAGTATGGATTTGACCGTAATACAAAAGGCAGAAAAAAGGTACTGTATCAGAAGATACCAGGTGTATATAGTGTAGGGAAAAATTTAAATCTCCGTACATATTTCCGGAGTCACACACAGACGCTCACTCAGTATGGATTTGACCGTAATAAAAACAGCAGAAATATGGTACTGTATCAGAAGCGGGCAGCTGTATACGGTGTAGTGGAAAATTTCAATCTTCGTATTTATTTCCGGAGTCACACACAGATAGTCAGCATTATTTGTCCGTGATACCAGCCGTACACGGTAGTGTGTGAGGAGCGTACAGCTCTATACGGTGTGGGAAAAAATGAACGCTCGGTAACTGTGCAGAAAAAAAGAATAAAAGTATTAGTGCTGTGTAAAAAGCAGTCTGCACAGCAGTGTACACACAGCAATACAGCTATCAGGCAGCCTAATAACCAGCGCTGCTGCACACAAGAAAATCCTCCCATCACTACACACTAACTGTACAGCACAATTGCTATCAGCACAAGCACAGAAGAACTTCTCTTTCCAGCCCTAACTCTCTCCCTACTGATAAACAGCGTCAGCAACCTCTCCCTACTGTTAATATCGGCAGAAGTAAAATGGAGGTCGGCGTCAGGGCTTTTATAGACACTATGACGCCCCCCAAAGCAAGCCAATCACTGCAATGCCCTTCTCTAAGATGGTGGTGGACGCTGCCATGTCATCTCGTTGCCCACAGTGTACGTCCTTGCTCATTGGCTGAAAAAGGCGCCTGCAAGCATTCTGGGAAATACGACTTTGGTGCTCGTTTCGACGACCGCATGGCCGACCTCACGCTATGGTCGTGTTTCGGTTGACGAAACTCTACTTTGGCTAAAGTCGCCGACTTTTGAATCTGACCGACCTGTTTCGCTCAACTCTAGTAATTATATTATTGCACAAAAAAGTATTATAGTAGTTACATTCTTGTACATAGAGGCAATGCCAGACTACGGTGCCAATGGCTGCCATGCACTGTTCAGTCATATGCAATATCACTATTAACCTCATTCAGAAATTTACCTATTTTTTTATAATTATAAATGGTGTAGTTTATTAAATGAATTTTGAGATGATACCCTTGTCAGTACACGGTGAAACAAATGACAACTACTTCTCATATAGGTGGAGTGGAGAGCCCATTCCTGTATTGGGGCCCACCATTCATGTTCATTTTGGACAGTGTCATAATTATTTTATTCTAGAATTATGACTGTATTATGCATAAACTCAAAACAAATCATGTTATTTCATTAAACTATTTGTGCAGATAATTAAATGAAGCATATGGTCCGTGTTCCAATTCATAGTTAAAATTCTACATTTGTAGGGAATGATTCAGTAAGAAACACTCTTTTTCTTTGAAGCTGCATATTTTCAGATGAAAACCAGTTCCTGCTGGGAATGCCCCAGAGTATTGAGGAAATATTGAGGTCTGAGTTGAAAACTTGGATCGGAATCATGAGAAATTAATCATGATACTGGTTCTTCCCATGAGTGGAGAACTAAAGGTCGACACATGACGTTTTTATTCAGATCAACTGCAGGTATCAGTTTAGCCAAAATCCCTGACTTTATGGGTAAACGAGAAGTAATATATTTATGTAACTGATTGATATTTCTAGCTCTCCTGGCACAAAACTGATAAAAGAATGTTGAATCTGACTATAGGGTCTGCCATAAAATACAATCCAAGACAATGGAACAAATTAGGGAACCACTCGAGTTAGGACAATGATAAGGGCTCCAGGAAAATGATTGCTAACCATAATAATTTATTGTTGTACAAGTGCAAGAATTCTTGTCATATTTGTGTTGGGAAATGTTCATTTATACAGCTTATGTTCAGATATTGCGGGCTTGTCATCCAACAATGATTCTTTTGCATTAGGTGTCGTTGGAGTAAGTATTGACTTATTCACATCCCTAAATCCCATAGTGCTACTTCTGACACATGTGGCCATTTGATGTATTGGAGCTGAATTATTTCATACCCAGTAGAAACCATCATATTATGACCATATGTGCCTATCTAGATCTAACCACTTACTGCCTAACTACAGTAACTGTAACACAACTACAGTAAATCTCCACTGGTACCCCCTCTGACAGTCCTTGATAACCTCAGAAGTAGAAAATAGTACATGCCAAACAGATTTGATAAACTACAAGTGACAGAGTAACACAAAAAGCATCTTGTCTATTTAGCTTTCCACAGGCGGGAGTAAAACACAGTTAGGTTAGGCCCCAATTATTTTTAAGCCTGGTGGCAGACACCAAGGTGATTTACTGGAGGTAGGGACCTTCCTGATTGCGTAAACCTTGTCGTAGTTTGTGCATTTTTGATTTTTAAAAAATTCAGCTTAGTACACTATGTTTTTAACATGTATTACTACTATCTATTTACTTATTGCATATTATATCAACTAGAATAAAAGCAATGAATGTATAAAATAAAATTACTTTTATAAAAATGGATGTTTTAATAGTTATTTTTTATCAGTTAACAAAATGCAAAGTGAATGAACAAAAGAGAAATCTAAATCACATCAATTTTTGGTGACCAACCTTTGCCTTCAAAATAGCATGAGTTCTCCTAGGCCTAGGTACTTGTCACTCATAATAAGTGTTTGCAGGAACTCGACGAGGAGGTTGTTCCAAACATCTTGAAGAACTGACCTCAGATCTTCAGTGGATGTCACTTGTGCAAATCCTTCTGTGTTTTCATATACCGTAATCCCCAACCGACTCAATGATGTTGAGATCTGGACTCACTTCTAGGACTCTTTCTTCTTCTTTACACTGAAGAGAGCTCTTAATGACATTGGTTGTATGTTTGGGGTTATTTTCCTGCGCAGAATAAATTGGGAGCCAATCAGATGCCTACCTGATGGTAGTGGATGATGGAAAAGTGTTTGCCTGATTTCTCAGCATTGACAGCACCATTAATCCTAACCAAATCCCCAACTTCATTTGCTGAATTACAGCTCCACATTTACAGGGCGCCTCCACCATGCTTCACTGTTACCTGCAGATACTTGCACCGTTCTCCAGCTGTTTGCCTTCTGCTACAACCAAATATTTCACATTTTTATGCATCAGTCCAGAACACCCGCTGTCATTTTATGCACCCTAGTCCCTATGTTTCTGTTTTTGTGCATAGTTGAGTGTCTTGCTTTGCTTTGATGTCAAAAGTATGGTTTTTGTCTGCAATTCTTCCAAAAAGACCACTTCTGGCTAAACGTATCCTAACAGTAATGGGTGTTTCTGGGTCCCACCAGTTGCTGCCAGTTCTGAGTTGTTGGAACTGCTGAGCAGTGAGCATCTTTTGATTTCTAAAGGAAGTATGCATAATGTCTGCCATCTGCCGCACTAAGTCACCTTAGTCAAGCACTGTGTCTTATTGGGAAATACAGTCAGATACTTATCCATCATGCAATTATATCTGGAAAGTGTCTGATTGCCTCCAAATTTATTTTAAAGCCTGACAATGACCCCAAACATACAGCCATGTCACTAATAATTATCTTCAGCATAAACAGGAACAAGGAGTGGATATGATGATCTTATCCCACAGAGACTTGATCTCAACATCATTGAGTCTATGTTGGATTATATGTCGAGCTTGAAGTAATTGAACAATCGACATCTACAGGAGATCTGTGGCTAGCTTTCCAAGGTGTTTGGAACAACCTCCTGCCGAGTTCCTACAAAATCAGTGTGCACTTACCTAAA
>JARQOD010000003.1:326647644-326686712 GCA_033576555.1 Oophaga sylvatica
GGAAAAGGGGCTTTCAGCCGCAGGAGCAATAAGGCAGACACACACACGAAAGTCTCTTTCGGTACCTTTACTGATGGTAGCTGCAGGCATGCCCCGGGAAGCTGGCAGGGTGGAGGATGCACATCCAGTATTCCCACTGAGTAGATGTAGGGCCTCCGTACTCCTGTATGTGTGAGTTTCTGACCTGTATGAAACGAAGTCTAACTCTGTCTTCAATTTTACGCCCGGCTGACTTTGTAGTGAGGCCTTCTCTAGGATAGAACAGTGTCTCTATATGCAGGGTCCTGCTAGACTCCGTCTTCCTGACCCCGGTTACGTATCAGCACTTGTGGGCCCCTGCGACTTGAAGTCCCTCAGGGTCTCCGGTATCTCCTACTAGTCGTGTAGATGCTAGCAAGCTCGGACCCGGTGTCCGGTGTGCAGAGTAGAGGTAAGCTATCAATGCTGTTTCAACCTCCGTTACTCTCGTATTATCTTCCACTCGCCTTTCGTCCTACTCCGACCCTTAACATAAGCACACTAGCAGTAGATAGCTGATTCTCCTTTCTCTTCACCGCTCTCAAAGCGTCGGCACGCTTGCTCACTGAAACTAAACTCAGTTGACTCAGTTCTGACCAGGCTGAAGTGGCTATCTTTCTCCACTATTACTTGCCTCCACACAGTGAACTAAGCCCAAGCTGTAGTCTTCAGGTTCTCTCAGCTCTCAGCTAGACTAGACAGAACACTCTGTCTCTCTGGGGTAATCTGCTCTCCTCTCATCTGAGGTGTTCTGTGGTGTTCTCTCAGGCTAATCTCATCTGAGGTAACTCCTGTGCCTTCACTACCCTATATATACTGCAAAAGGGTTCCCTCTGGTGGATCTAGGGGATAGTGCAGGTGTGTTGTGTGCATATCAGGTCTCCGTGGGTGTTACCTTCGTGCATCCCCCTGGGGAAATGTGACTCCAGGCACAGCTGGGCTACACAGCTGCTTCTGCTTTCTACCATTCTAGATAGATTTTTAAATAGATAGATAGATAGATAGATAGATAGATAGATAGGAGATAACTGTTTCCCCTTTTTGTGTAGCTCAGCCGCTGATAACATTACTTTGCTCCATCTGTACAGGTCCTTCTCAAAAAATTAGCATATAGTGCTAAATTTCATTATTTTCCATAATGTAATGATTACAATTAAACTTTCATATATTTTAGATTCATTACACACCAACTGAAATTTGTCAGGTCTTTTATTGTTTTAATACTGAAGATTTTGGCATACAACTCCTGATAACCCAAAAAACCTGTCTCAAAAAATTAACATATTTCACCCGTCCAATAAAATAAAAGTGTTTTTTAAAAACAAACAAAAAAAACATCAAATAATAATGTTCAGTTATGCACTCAATACTTGGTCGGGAATCCTTTTGCAGAAATGACTGCTTCAATGCGGCGTGGCATGGAGGCAATCAGCCTGTGACACTGCTGAGGTGTTATGGAGGCCCAGGATGCTTCGATAGCGGCTTTAAGCTCATCCAGAGTGTTGGGTCTTGCGTCTCTCAACTTTCTCTTCACAATATCCCACAGATTCTCTATGGGGTTCAGGTCAGGAGAGTTGGCAGGCCAATTGAGCACAGTAATACCATGGTCAGTAAACCATTTACCAGTGGTTTTGGCACTGTGAGCAGGTGCCAGGTCGTGCTGAAAAATGAAATCTTCATCTCCATAAAGCATTTCAGCCGATGGAAGCATGAAGTGCTCCAAAATCTCCTGATAGCTAGCTGCATTGACCCTGCCCTTGATGAAACACAGTGGACCAACACCAGCAGCTGACATGGCACCCCACACCATCACTGACTGTGGGTACTTGACACTGGACTTCAGGCATTTGGGCATTTCCTTCTCCCCAGTCTTCCTCCAGACTCTGGCACCTTGATTTCCGAATGACATGCAAAATTTGCTTTCATCAGAAAAAAGTACTTGGGACCACTTAGCAACAGTCCAGTGCTGCTTCTCTGTAGCCCAGGTCAGGCGCTTCTGCCGCTGTTTATGGTTCAAAAGTGGCTTTTCCTGGGAATGCGGCACCTGTAGCCCATTTCCTGCACACGCCTGTGCACGGTGGCTCTGGATGTTTCTACACCAGACTCAGTCCACTGCTTCCTCAGGTCCCCCAAGGTCTGGAATCGGTCCTTCTCCACAATCTTCCTCAGGGTCCAGTCACCTCTTCTCGTTGTACAGCGTTTTCTGCCACATTGTTTCCTTCCAACAGACTTCCCATTGAGGTGCCTTGATACAGCACTCTGGGAACAGCCTATTTGTTGAGAAATTTCTTTCTGGGTCTTACCCTCTTGCTTGAGGGTGTCAATGATGGCCTTCTTGACATCAGTCAGGTCGCTAGTCTTACCCATGATGGGGTTTTGAGTAATGAACCAGGCAGGGAGTTTTTTAAAAGCCTCAGGAATCTTTTGCATGTGTTTAGAGTTAATTAGTTGATTCAGAAGATTAGGGTAATAGGTCGTTTAGAGAACCTTTTCTTGATATGCTAATTTTTTGAGACAGGTTTTTTGGGTTATCAGGAGTTGTATGCCAAAATCATCAGTATTAAAACAATAAAAGACCTGACAAATTTCAGTTGGTGTGTAATGAATCTAAAATATATGAAAGTTTAATTGTAATCTTTACATTATGGAAAATAATGAAATTTAGCACTATATGCTAATTTTTTGAGAAGGACCTGTACATAGTTCTGCTATGAGTATTATGTATGAGAAGTCTGCTCCAGCCATATGTAATGTGTAGGTTACAAGACTTTTTATTTTTATAATGTATAAACATTTGTAATCAGTGTCACAGCCCAATGGTTAATTTCGCCCCGAACTCCATTAATTTCCATGACAAAAATACCTTATTCAGTTGAGGACGTGGAAACAAGATGCTCATTAATTTTAGAGAGAGTTGACAGGCCTCATCGCCGTAATCTTATGCACTAACTGAACATAGGAGTGAATTTTTCACTGCTGGTGTAAAGATATGAATTACAGTAAGACGCAGGATCCTATTTTTCAGACGCTGATGTGCAGCTATAAATTACAGTCACACGTTCCCCTTGATACAGAGATAGATGCGATTGGGTCTGATGCTCCAGTAATAGCCGGCGCCATCACCATGCCTTGAATATCTGGATATGTTTGTGGAATGCCTTGATGGCTCTCAATGTAGATGCTTATTAATAAATGACAGGACCAAGGGTCAAGACAAAGTTAATTGGCTGGGCATTACCTGTGAAAGTAATTTAACTCACCACTACACTAACAAGTACAAAGCCATCCATGTGCTGAATACTAAACACTGACATGGTGGCAGCAGAGGGACATTGTGCCGGTGATAATGCCGTCCTCCAAGTTACTAGTACTTGATCATTGTAGATCTATGAGCACATAAAGCATCAGACCACAGGAGTGGGTGTAATGTTCTTCACACTAGATACCCCAGCTGCTGCAGAACCTCTAAGAAAAAAAGTAAGGAAGGAATTCCCGTCTTGAACACTTTATTTCTTTTGTAACGGAAGTATGTAACATCTGGGGTGTGAACAATCATGTTCTTCAGCAAATGAGCTGCATGTTGTGAGGTTCTGCAGATGTGCATATTATAATGATCTGATTTGGTATTATGAGGTTCTGCAGCAGCTGTTACTTCATATTCTTAAGGTAAGACCAAATGCATATAAAATTGAGGGGGCAACTAGATGGGGGTCAAATATGTTTAATTATATTTAGACAACAATACATCACCTATATAGAATTGTATATACAGTTTCAGAAAAAATGTGGTCCCCAGCTGTAGATTTGTAAAAAAAAAAAACGGACCAAAAAACAGTTCTTTACTCACCCTCCCCAGGTCCAAAGCTGAGTCTCCGCCTCTGTTCCTGAAGTCTGTTATTGTCCCCTGCGCTCATGTCATGTTGGCAGCGGTGCAGATAAAAACTGATCCCGGCAGCTGTGCCTGAGTTCATGGCATGAGTAACTCAGAGTCACTGAGCTCCCTGACTAGTTGCAGCGTTGTCAACTTTACATTAGTGTTGGAGACAGTAGTAGACAACAGGAGCTATGTTGAAGACACATTTCATTCTCCAGCAGGACTTCACTGTGCTTGATTGGCCAGCAAACTCGGCTGACCTTAACCCCATAGAGAATCTATGGAGTATTGTCAAGAGGAAGATGAGAGACACCAGACCCCACAATGCAGACGAGCTGAAGGCTGCTATTAAAGCAACCTGGGCTTCCATAACACCTCAGCAGTGTCACAGGCTGATCGCCTTCATGCCACGCCGCATTGATGCAGTAATTGATGCCATCAACATTAACAGAAATAAACACTTGTTTAATCTATTCAGGACCCCATTTAAAAATTGAAAACAGTATATACTCCCCTCCGGCATCGTTCCAGTGATCTCGGCGCCGCCGTTACCGTTGCGTCACTTGCTGGCTGCAGCCAATGAGGGGCCGCTCATTACTATTCCACGATGGCGTCCCTCCACTCTGATGATATAGTAAAGGCTGCAGATGACGAGCATCCATCACGGTTGCAGCAAGTCACATGTCACGTCACTGCCGGGAACAGCAGCGTTAACGTGAACGACCCCTATAAGCCATCGTCGCACACAACTTATCGTGGAATGTCTTGACAAAGGACACATTGTATCTCTCTGTTCACCTGTTCTGTATCAATTTAATATTTTTCTGATATCAATCCCTTGTTGCTGCAAAAAATATATTTTAGCACAAAGAACGCCGGTCCGATCTGCCGCGTATCACTTTCACCATAAGCACGCTGGCGCAGAGAGACAGACGTGTTTATTACCCGAGCTCTTACCATTGTGTGAGTAAATAAACAGGAGGAGAAGGGTTACATTGGGCACTATCAATTCAATTTGTAGTGGCACAAAACAATCGCATAGGGCAAGAGGAAACGGCACATGGCTGCACGCTGCCTAAATCTAGGTAGGCAGAGTCCATTACTTTCTCTCCTCCGAGGGAGCTCATTGCCTTCAAATCTTCTCGCGTTTGCACTGACTCTTTCTTTTCCATTTTGTATTTTTTTGTAGCCTGAAATAATTTTCAAGGCTATTTAGATCAGATCGGACTATTGTTTTCCCGACTTCTCTTACAAAGAGCAAATTTACTGCCAGTCAATAAAAAATGCAGCTAATGTGCCACAAGTAGAAGAACCAGTGTAGGGGAATGGGAAATCTACTTTTCTACACTTAAAGAAAAGTATCTTTAGATATGTTAGCAATGTGAATGCATACAACTTACTGTATAAAGAAGTAGCAAAGGTTAACCTGACTAATAACTTGTCCCAGAAGGTTATCTTACTTAAAGGGACCCTGTCACATTGTACATGCCGTCCAATCTGTGGCAGCATGGTATAGAGGAGGAGAAGCTGAACAGATTGATATATAGGTTTGTAGGAAAAGATTCAGTATAACTTGTATTTTATTCATTGAAATCTCGGATGTTTGTAGCGGATGAGTCCGGTGGGCGGTCCTACTAGTGATTGACAGCTGTCTCTGTATGACTGTGCCTGCAGAAATAGCTATCAATCACTAGTAGGCCCGCCCACTGGACTCATATTATTAATTAAAATCCCTGGTGGTTGTATATGTGTGTCCAGTGGGTGGTCCTGTTAGTGACTGACAGTCTGTCCTGTATGACTGTGCCTGCAGAGAAGCTGTCAATCACTAGTAGGACCGTCCACTGGACTCACACATACAAACTCCAGGGATTTTAATTAATAAAATAAGAGTCCAGTGGGCAGTCCTACAAGTGAATGACAGCTGTCTATAGCACAGTCATACATGCAAGACTATTACTCACTATTCAGGCCACTCACAGGACTCGTATTTTATTTATTGAAATCCCTGGTGTTTGTATATACGATTCCAGTCGGTGGTTCTACTAGTGATTGACAAACTTTTCTGTACGACTGTGCCTGCATAGACAGCTGTCCATCACTCATAGGACGCCCATGGACTATGCATACAAACACCAGGGATTTCAGTTAGTAAAATATGAGTCCCAGGGCGGAACTGCTAGAGATTTACAATCTTCCCTGTATGACTGTACCTGCACAGATAACTGTCAATCACTGGACTCATGTACATAAAGATTTCAGATTGCTGAGCCCTGTATAACCCTGCCCACACCGCCGATTGGCAGCTCTCTGTGTACACTGTGCAAAGGCAGAAAGCTGTCAATCAGTGGTGGGAGTGAAGTTGGACGTCCTGGAAACAGGTTTACTACTCCTTAAGTTATAATCTCCCGCTGAGAAAACAGTGATTTTATCAAAGCTACACTCAGCAGCCCAGTAAGTGACGCATCACTGGAATCAGGGTCTCTTCCCTTGCATCATGACGCTTTCAGATTACACAGCAAAAACCCCACTGACATATTATCTTTAAGTGAACATCTTTAGTTATCTGTATGCATGAAATATGGGTTAGTTAAGTATATTTTCGTGGGTCTAGTTCTTAAAACCTGGGATGATTTGCCATTATTACTGGGGAACATTTATTATTTCCATTTCCTTTACAGTGATTATTGAAGATGAAATATGGAATTACATATCAGCCATTAAAATGACACAGATGTGCAGGTTCTGACAGTGAAGCAGCCAGGGGTTTCTTCTCCTTGATGAAAGAAGGAAACTGTTTAGTGGCATGAAAGTGTGCCCCCCTCAAAGACCTGGAGGCAGCGCTCTACCCTAATGAGTCTGATCAGTGCATGGGGTGATTATATTTCTTCATGTTAGAGAACTCTTGATCAAACATCATTTCTTAGAAAACCTATTACCAGGATATAGTCTAAGTGCAATGGGGAGAAATGAGATTCCGCTAGGAGCAGATGACTGCGTATTCTCTCATCCGACAGGATCACGTCGATTATGCAAATGACATTCTGATCAGAGTTGATCATAGTGTAATCTGATTTTTTCAAATAAAAAAAATTCTCCATCTTCTGTATTCTTTGTCCATGAAAGTCAGACTGCACTCAGATGTCATCCGAGTGCAGTCTGATGTTTCCCACAGACTCACCAACTTGCATAATCCCATCCATAATCATGCAGTGGGAGATTACAAGAGTGAACTGCTCTCTATGTAGACACATCCCCATCCCTCTTCACTAGTGGAAAACACAGAGACTCCACTGTAGTCTCCCTGGCTCAGTTTTCCATTGCAATGTTATAGACACTCAGGTTTGGAGTGTTCCGTCACGTGGCACATTCCTAAACTTCTGATACATCAAAAAGGAAAAAAAAAAAGCAAAAAGTCTAAATCTGATTTTCCAGAGAGACTAAGGGAATCTGATAAATATTCGACATGTTGGAAACATTTTTATCTTGTCAAGGGTTAACGTTCGTCGGGATTTGTTTTGTTACATAGTATCATTGGTATAATTATAATCACAGAATTGTTTACTATAATTAAAACTAAATTAGGACGGCTAAATTGTAGAATCACACCCAGGCCTTCCATCCTTCATAATTGCAAACTAATTGCTTCCATGCTCTGTTTTTTGCAGATATTTTTGATTCATGCTTTACTAACTTTTCACTTTTCTACATGGTGTATTTTTAGTGACTTCCTGCTGTCCAAAAACACAAAATTATGCCCTCAGTTATTCATTAAGTTACATTGCATTTTTTTTTACATTTGATTTTAATCACAATTTTGCATGGTTTTTGTCTTTTACAGGTTTTTTGTTTTTTAAAACATTCAATCTTAATTTCGTCTGTGGTCATAAATCAGCTAACAAGAGCTCAGAAAGAGACAGGAAACTCTCCTATTGGGATGTCATGATGAGCTCACTGATGGATTCTTAGTTAACTCCTTCTACAGCTAACAAAAGACAGTGCAGCATAAAGGCTGTAGAAAGCAAAACGGTGGATTATTTTACATGATACTCAATTACAATAATGATTTTTAGCTAGAAATATATGTATTTAAGTAAGGCTAGTTTCACACATCCGTTTTTTCCCCTTGCGGCGCCCCTGGCATTTTCCCGCAGTGCCGCATCTGAAAATCTGATGCGCCGCATGCGGCTTTTTTCGCATTGACATGCATTAGCGCCGCATGGCGCCACATGTCAATGCGTTGCATGCGGTTTTGTCCGGATGCGGCGCAAATGTACATTGCGGCGTCCGGAAAAAACGCTGCATGTAACGTTTTTTTTTTTTGCCGGATGGTTTCTTATCTCTCCAAGCATCAGAAACCATCCGGCAAAAAAACGCATTTTGGGCGCCGGAAGTGTGAAAGGTTTTCACATGCGGCGCTGCGGTAAAATGCCGGGGCGCCGCCAGGCGCCGCCGGAAATGTGAAAGAGGCCTAAGAAAACAGTGGATCCAAAACCCCTTTAATGTCAGATTGGTTCACAAATGTAGAAAAAGTTATACAAATTCATCTTTTAACCTTTACCGACAGATGATTTATATGTAATTCACATGACGGTTACCAATGTATAATTCCATACCCCTCCACCTAGCTGCGATGACAAACTATTAGCACCCTTCGATCATTTTGCCACCTCACCATCTCAAAGGCCCCCATTCATTTAAAAATGTAGAGGATCTTTGGTCCTGATTTTAGACTCACTCCTTACGAAGGATTACGGGGCCCATGAAATAACTGTCCTGCTTATTACAAGCTGCTATGAATCACATCACACTCAGTAGAATTGTATAATAAATGATCACTCTATGTTCATCCACTCGCTTAATAGTGATTATCTATTTCACAGAGGAAGAAATCATCTTTCCATCCTTCTCTCCTCTCTGTGATGTAGCATGCCTAGAAGACCCTTTACAGATAATCATAACTTTTCATTTAATGTTTATTTGGTAAAAAAAGGTATTAAAGAAGTTGTCCAGCTTTGGTAACATGTTTTTTTCTTTCTTAATGCATGTATTTTGAGATAAAAATCATCTCTTTTGCAATTGGATTTCATTAAATATTTTGCACCATTTGCTCTGTTATCGCCGTTGTGTTGCAAAATGAGTTAACCAAGAATCTGTCTGTGAGCTTCTGACAGTTTGACAGGAGAGTTTGCACTTGTAACTCCCTTCTCTGTCTTTTCCTGAGCTTCTCTAAGCTAATTTATGACCATTAAAAAAAAACTCAAAAGCCCCATTGATTTCAAATACATACATTTATTAATAATAATAATAATAATAATAATAAAGAAGGTATATACTGTATATATTTACATATATATATATATATATATATATATATATATATTATATACATAGTGGGAAAAATAATTATTTTGATGCACTGACAATTTTGCAAGTTTTCCCACCTACAAAGACTGGAGAGGTCTGTAATTTTTATTATACGTACACTTCACCTGTGAGAGACAGAATCTTAAAATAAAAAAACAGAAAATCACATTGCATGATTTTTACATAATTAAATTGCATTTAATTGCATGAAATAAGTGTCTTATCTACTAACCGGCAAGAACTCTCAGACCTGTTAGTTTTTCTTTAAGAAGCCCTTCTGCTCTGCACTCATAACCTGTATTAATTGCACCTGTTTGAACTCGTTAACTGTATAAAAAACACCTGTCCACACACTCAATCACACTCCAACCTCTCCACCATGGCCAAGACCAAAGAGCTGTGTGTGAACACCCGGGACAAAATTGTAGACCTGCACAAGGCTGGGATGGGCTACAGGACAATAGGCAAGCAGCTTGGTGAGAAGGCAACAACTGCTGGTTCAATTATGAGAAAATAGAAGAAACACAAGATGACTGTCAAATCTTCCTCGGTCTGGGGCTCCATGCAAGATCTCACCACATGGGGTAATGATGATTCTGAGAAAACCGAGTCCTACACAGGAGGACCTGGTCAATGACCTGAAGGGAGCTGGGACCACAGTCTCAAACATTACCATTAGTAACACACTACGCCATAATGGATTAAAATCCTGCAGGGCACACAAGCTCCCCCTACTCACGCCAGCACATGTCCAGACCCATTTAAAGTTCACCAATGACCATATGGATGATCCAGAGGAGGCATGGGAGAAGGTCATGTGGTCAGATGAAACCAAAATAGAACTTTTTGGTATCAACTCCACTCGCCGTGTTTGGAGGAAGAAGGATGAGTGCAACCCCAAGAACACCGCACCAACTGTGAAGCATGGTGGGGGAAACATCATACTTTGTGGGTGCTTTTCTGCAAAAGGGACAGGATGACTGCACCGTATTGAAGGGAGGATGGATGGGGTCAGTAAGAGCATTGAAGATGGGTCGTGGCTCGGTCTTCCAACATGACAATGACCCGAACACACAGCCCGGGCAACTAAGGGCCCCGTCTCACATAGCGACTCACCAGCGATCCCGACAATGATATGAACTTGTCAGCTTAGTTACTTGTTACTTGTTTGCTTAGTTACCGGCATACCAGCGCATTGGTGCAGGGAAACCCGATGTATACCTTGGCTCCTGCCTGTCACAAGCAGTGATGCGAGCTGGCCAGCGGGAGACCAGCGATCAAAGAAAAGTCCAGGATATTCAGCGACGATCAGCGATACCCAGCAGGGGGCTGATCGTCGCTGCATGTCAAACTTGGCGAGATCGCTTCTGAGATCGCTGTTGAGTCACAAAATTTGTGACTCAGCAGCGATCTCGCTAGCTATCTCGCTATGTGAGACGGGGCCTTTAGGAGCAACTAATTAAGAAGCATTTCAAGGTCCGGCAGTGACCTAGCCAGTCTCCAGACCTGAACCCAATAGAAAATCTTTGGAGGAAGCTGAAACTCAATGTTGCTCAATGACAGCCTTGAAACCTTAAACATCTGGAGAAGATCTGTGTGGAGGAATGGGCCAAAATCCCTTCTGCAGTGTGTGCAAACTTGGTCAAGGACACGGTGTAGGGCTGTAAGCACAACACCCACTTGTAGACTTCAGGCGCTCATACCACCATCATAGAGTCTGTGTCTGACAGTTTGAGCAGACACATGCACATTTGTGGCCTGCTGGAGGTCATTTTGCAGAGCTCTGTCTCTGCTCCTCCTGTTCCTCCTTGCAGAAAGGAGGAGGCAGCGGTCCTGCTGCTGGGTTGTTGCCCTCCTACAGCCCCTTCCACGTCTCCTGGTGTACTGGCCTCTCTCCTGGTATCTGCTCCATGCTCTGGATACTGTGCTGACAGACACAGCTACCCTTCTTGCCACAGCTCGCATTGATGTGCCTTCCTGGATGAGCTGCACTACCCGAGGAACTTCTGTTGGTTGTAGACACCACCTCATGCTACTGTACAGTACCTCTAGGAGTGCAAAAGTGACCAAAACAGCCAAAAAAGATGAGAATAGAGAAATGGTCTGTGGTCCCCACCTGCAGAACCACTCCTTTAGAGGGGGTGTCTTGCTAATTGCCGATCATTTGTACCTGTTGTCTGTTCCATTTGCACAACAGCAGGAGAAATTGATTCACAATTGGTGTTGCTTTGTTACTGGAGAGGTAGATTTCACAGAAGTGTGATTGACTTGGAGTTAAATTGTGTTGTGTTAGTGTTCCATTTATTTTTTTGAGCAGTGTATATATATATATATATATATATATATATATATATATACAGTATATAGTCCATATATGTCCAGTAACAATTCCTTTAAAGGGAATCTGTCATATAAGTTTTTACTATATAATCAGAGGGCAGCATGAGGTAGGGGCTAAGACACTGAATTCAGGGATGCATCAATTTTAAGGCTATGTGCTGTTTCAATTCAATGGATGTTTTATGACCAGGAGATCATCACTGCCCGCCTGGTGCCAGCATGAGCCCTGGTTCAACCATGCCCAACAACACTGATTAGCAGCTTACTGTCAATATACAATGTACATACAGAGCCTTGTGTGTTGGGGGGTTAGCTTTCTGAGCTCTGCTACTGCTGCATATAAAAAATGGGATTGTACCAAAACTGCTGCACCCAGTAACCTAAGTGATACATAGTAGGATTCAGCTTCTCTTTGCCTACATTATGCTGCTCTCAGATGAGGTAACAAAAACCTGCTCACAGATTCCCTTTAAGCTAGATATTATAAAGGGATAGCTAAAATGAGTGCAGAGGTAGCAGTTACACCCTCATATTGGTACCTAGAGGGCTAAAGACAAATCCGCCATATAAAAACACATCCGTCTTGTAAAAGGTGAATGGTAGGCAGGGGACCCTGTAGTAAACTAGACACTGGGGTAAATATTATGTATCTGGAACAGATTCTCTGATATCTCCACCATCAGAGTCATTACAACTCATAGTATCTCATGTAAATTTGTGTTCGCTTCTTTACATGTAGGACAGAAATAAGTTTGCTTCTTTACATGTAGGACAGTCATAAGTTTGCATCTTTAATTAATACGTGATTAAAAGCTTTCCAAAATATACCCTGATTTATGTGTGCTTACTATTTTAGCACACTATAGCATCCACAACTCTGTAGCAGTGATGACTGGCATATAAAATGATTGCCAACTTGCAAATAAAATGTCTTTCTCTTCTTGTTTTTATTATATGTTCTCCAATATTACATAATTTTCTCTCATCCAAATACTTATCAGAAATTTTCCCCAAAGCAGCCAGTAGAGGGCAGGTATGTTTGTATTTTTATCTTGTACTCCTATTGTGTAGGCAAATAAAGAACACATTAAAGGGACGATATGCATATAAATATGAGTGATCCAACTATCAACGTCCAAAAACAATATATTATAATTTTAGGATTATTCTAAATGTTATAGATATTTTGGGCCATCACTTTTTTGGGGGATTATTTGAGAGATGTAAGCCTTTGACTAGTAGATAAATGGGCCGTTAAGATGGAATGAATGTTAATCTCTTACATTTTATAATATTCTCCCTCACCATGGCTTAGGAACAGGTACTGAATTCCTATTCTTCTCTTAAAGGTGATATGATATGTATGGACAGCTATCTCTGCTGAATAACACATTACTTATTAGTTAAGTGGAAAGGGAAAAATAAGTTACAATTCCTTTACAAACTGTTTCTTCAGAGGGGAAGAGGCTAGAACTCTAGCGCCACCTATTGGAAGTAGCAATCCTAGAAGTCAATATTGACCCTTTAACGAGCCTTGTCACATGACTTATGATAAAAGACAAAACCAGAATCTTCTGAATAAACATTTGTCCCCTTATGACTCCTAAGAGATGCAAAAACTTTAATGATCTATTGGTTAGGAGCCATAATATCCCAGCTCCTAGCAATCCTTTTGGCACTAGTGGTCCTCTTCTGGGGTCTTTTCCATGCCGGCGCTGTCTTGCCTGCGTCAATGTCCAGCGCTGCTCCAGTTTTGTCTCCACAGATGGTTCCAAGGAATTTCAAATAAGACATCGTATGTGCACCAATGTAATCTATTACGCCACATGTCCATGCCCCAGGATATACGTTGGCCTTACCACTCGAGAACTTAGAGTTTGTGTACAGGAGCATGTGCGGGACATTGGCGCAGCCAAGATGGTGTCTGACATTCCTGACTTGAAAACGATCCCCGTCACTTTAAGTTGCACCACAATTGTGATGCAAAGCTGCTTCAGGTTAGGGGGATCGATGCCCTTCATAGGGGCATTAGAGGAGGTGACAACAAAAAGCTTCTGGCACAAATTGAAACCAGGTGGATCGTCTTGTTGGGCACTATGACCCCGAGGGGCCTGAATGAATCCTTGAGCTTCGCCCCTGTTCTATAGTATCCCTCTAATTTGGCTTTTCATGGTTGAATACCTTCCTGCTCCCATCATTTCACCCCATATCTTTTGCCTATCTTTTATTATTTTTTGTTTTAACATGTTTTTGTCTACTGTTCTTCTATTTTGTATTACTAGTAACTTTTTACTTTGGGTCCTACTATGGCCTTCAGCTGCCCCCCTTCGGATTTGTGAACCATAACATGTCACTATTCCAATCTCTATGAATCTCAGCCACATATCATGGACAAGAGCATGCCATCATTTTATTCATCACAGACCACAGTTGTGCATATTGAATGGACTTATATGAATCTGATCACCAGATTTGCGTCACAATTTATTTGTATATTGCTCATCTTGAGGTATCTGGGTGAAAGGGGTTATTTATATTATTTTGCACTTTTGCCGTGCACCCCTATTTCCATGTGCAGTCTGTTGTAGCCGTGCTATTATGTTATCATTTTTTGCTCTGCCAGGGGCTGTGCATGTCGCGTTGTAGCCGCTTGGATCCTGTATGTGGACGGGTGTCTCTATGCTCCGTGCATGTGTTCCGGGGGCTCTCCCCGGCGCATGCGCTCTGTGCATAATTCCTTTGCTTGTCTGCATCTCAGGACCTGAAGGCTCCAATGCGCACATGCCGAAAGCGCTACTGAGATTGGCTGCCTGCGACCATGTGACCAGGTTCACAGGGGTAAAGAAAGGTCCTATTTTGACTCTTTCACCATCCCCTTGGGAAAGCGGTGTTGTACTGCTGTGAAACGCGCGTCGAGGTGCTTCATCCGGCCTCCCCCCTTCTCACCCACCCACTGGTAAGCTCTGCTTATGCATTTTTGCTTGTCCTGGCACCTTTTATGGAGTTTTTTGATACTTGTCTCCCTTGAGGAGCTTGGTGCCATGTTACCACTTTATATTCTTGCATGAGCTCACCAGGTGTATACTATTACCCTACTATTAGTCACTTTGATACGTACTGTATTATGGGTTTTTCAGTGGGGTGGCAAGGGTGGATCTCCTTTTTTCTGCATTGGATTGGTACTATTTTGTTACTATGTGATATAATACTGAATTTTTTAACCTTTATATTTTGATCAAAAAAGATATTTTTTTACTCTAATATATCTCATCAATATTGCTCATATGTACAAGAATGTAACTACTATAATACTGCCCCTATGTACAGGAATATAACTACTATAATACTGCCTCCTATGTACAAGAATATAACTACTATAATACTGCCCCCTATGTACAGGAATATAACTACTATAATACTGCCCCATGTACAAGAATATAACTACTATAATGCTGCTCCTATGTACAAGAATATAACTACTATAATACTGCCTCCTATGTACATGAATATAATGACTATAATACTGCCCTATGTACAAGAATATAACTACTATAATACTGCGCCTATGTACAAGAATATAACTAATGCAATACTGCCCCCTATGTACTAGAATATAACTACTATAATACTGCCCCTATGTACAAGAATATAACTACTATAATATTGCTCCTATATACAAGAATATAACTACTATAATACTGCTCCTATGTACAAGAATATAACTACTATAATACTGCCCCTATGTACAAGAATATAACTACTATAATACTGCCCATGTACAAGAATATAACTACTATAATACTGCCCCCTATGTACAGGAATATAACTACTATAATACTGCCCCATGTACAAGAATATAACTACTATAATACTGCTCCTATGTACAAGAATATAACTACTATAATACTGCTCCTATGCACATGAATATAATGACTATAATACTGCCCCTATGTACAAGAATATAACTACTATGATACTGCTCCTATGTACAAGAATATAACTAATGCAATACTGCCCCCTATGTACTAGAATATAACTACTATAATACTGCCCCTATGTACAAGAATATAACTACTATACTATTGCTCCTATATACAAGAATATAACTACTATAATACTGCTCCTATGTACAAGAATATAACTACTATAATACTGCCCCTATGTACAAGAATATAACTACTATAATACTGCCCTATGTACAAGAATATAACTACTATAATATTGCTCCTATATACAAGAATATAACTACTATAATACTGCTCCTATGTACAAGAATATAACTACTATAATACTGCCCCTATGTACAAGAATATAACTACTATAATACTGCTCCTATGTACAAGAATATAACTACTATAATACTGTTCCTATGTACAAGAATATAACAACTATAATACTGCTCCTATGTACAAGAATATAACTACTATAATACTGCTCCTATGTACAAGAATATAACTACTATAATACTGACTCTATATACAAGAATATAACTACTATAATACTGCTGATATGTACAAGAATATAACTGCTATAATACTGCCCCTATGTACAAGAATATAACTACTAAAACACTGCCCTCTATGTACAAGAATATAACTACTATAATACTGTTCCTATGTACAAGAATATAACTACTATAATACAGACTCTACATACAAGAATATAACTACTATAATACTGCCCCATGTACAAGAATATAACTACTATAATACTGCTCCTATGTACAAGAATATAACTACTATAATACTGCTCCTATGCACATGAATATAATGACTATAATACTGCCCCTATGTACAAGAATATAACTACTATGATACTGCTCCTATGTACAAGAATATAACTAATGCAATACTGCCCCCTATGTACTAGAATATAACTACTATAATACTGCCCCTATGTACAAGAATATAACTACTATAATATTGCTCCTATATACAAGAATATAACTACTATAATACTTCTCCTATGTACAAGAATATAACTACTATAATACTGCCCCTATGTACAAGAATATAACTACTATAATACTGCCCCTATGTACAAGAATATAACTACTATAATATTGCTCCTATATACAAGAATATAACTACTATAATACTGCTCCTATGTACAAGAATATAACTACTATAATACTGCCCCTATGTACAAGAATATAACTACTATAATACTACCCCTATGTACAAGAATATAACTTCTATAATACTGCCCTATGTACAAGAATATAACTACAATACTGCCCCCTATGTACAAGACTATAACTACTATAATACTGCTCCTATGCACAAGAATATAACTACTATAATACTGCTCCTATGTACAAGAATATAACTACTATAATACTGCTCCTATGTACAATAATATAACTACTATAATACTGCCCCTATGTACAAGAATATAACTACGTTAATACTGCACCTTATATAACATACTATTATACTACACCTCTGTATAAGAATGTAAGTACTATAGTTACCCCTCATGCATAACAATATAATATGTACAATAATGATTTTGAGGAGGAATATTGTTGGTTTAGAAAGGTAATTTATAAAGAATTTTTATATTTAGTTAGTATAATATACATAAGATGACTTAGACAGTGGACTGTATTTAAAGCAGAATGACGTATAGGCAGTGGAATATATAGTCACTGCACCGTGATGTTTTTTCCAGTTAAGCTATATTATAAATATCCACTTGTTGCATGGATAAGAGATATTACATCTATACCCGTCCATTGTCTGTTTATTGTCCACTAGGCCTGATCGATATATATACTAAGTGCAAGTCTCTTAACAGGCTAACTTCATCAAATAGTGCCCTATGGGTGAAGTTCAAGGAGGATTCATAGTTCCCATAGGGATTCTTTGCCTCCAGTTATTTCAAAAGGGTTAAGGTCATACTGTGAATTTCAAGCAGCGCTACTATCTGTAAGCAACACGGTAAATGACTGCACATAAGTACAGCTATCTCCATGGTGGTGGTTCGGGAAACCTTAGGTGGTTATATTATTTAACAGACAGTAGATCGGATATTTTCTACTTTTTTGAAAGTTTGTGAACGTTTCCTTCCATGATAAAGGACCCACTTCTACTTCATTCTCCTTTTTTATATCAAAGGTCTCTAAAAATGTAACTATGTGTGAATATTTGGAATCTAGAAAGAAAGATACATAGATAAATAGATAGATAGATAATAGACAGATAGATAGATAATAGACAGATAGATAATAGATAGATAGATAGATAGATAGATAGATAGATAGATAGATAGATAGATAGATACATAGATAAATAGATAGATAGATAGATAGATAGATAGATAGATAGATAGAATAGATAGATAGATAGATAGATAGATAGATAGATAATTAAAGAAAATTTAGGAGCACTACCAAAAGAAGCTGGGTGCAATAAACCTGTTAAGGCGATGTCCAAACCTTCAAAATAGACAAAATAGAAAATCTGAAAAAACAGGCAGCACTCAAAAAATTTAAGTGAAAAACTGTGGCTTTACTGATCCATTAGCAGCAATGTTTCCGCAGATTTCTCTGCCTTTGTCAAGCCAACATTAAAAGAAATAGACACTTGAAATAGATCACTCTGTTTGTAATGACTCTATATAATATATGAGTTTCACTTTTTGTATTGAAGAACTAAAATAAAATTAACTTTTTGATAGTATTCTAATTTTGTGAGAAGCACCTGTAGATAGACAGATAATAGATAGATAGATAGATAGATAATAGATAGATAGATAGATAGATAGATAGATAGATGGATATGAGTTAGATAGATAGATGATAGTTAGATAATATGATATGATAGATGATAGATAGATAGATAGATAGATAGATAGATAGATAGATAGATAGATAGATAGATAGATAGATAGATAGATAGATATAGATAGATACACACGTGGTCAAAATTGTTGGTACCCCTCGTTTAATGACAGAAAAACACACAATGGTCACAGAAATAACTTGAATCTGACAAAAGTAATAATAAATCAAAAAACTATGAAAATGTACAAATGAAAGTCAGACATTGCTTTTCACAATGCTTCCACATAATTAAAAAAATAAATAAAACTCCTGAAATAGGCCTGGACGGAAATGATGGTACCCCTGAAAATAATGTGACAAAAGGGACATGTTAAATCAAGGTGTGTCCACTAATTAGCATCACAGGTGTCTACAATCTTGGAATCAGTGAGTGGGCCTGTATAGAGGGCTACAGACACTCACTGTGCTGTTTGGTGACATGGTGTGTATCACACTCAACATGGACCAGAGGAAGCGAAGGAAAGAGTTGTCTCAGGAGATTAGAAAGAAAATTATAGACAAATATGTTAAAGGTAAAAGTTATAAGACCATCTCCAAGCAGCTTGATGTTCCTGTGACTACAGCTGCACATATTATTCAGAAATTTAAGCTCCATGGGACTGCAGCCAACCTCCCTGGATGTGGCCGCAGGAGGAAAATTGATGACAAATCAAAGAGACGGATAATACGAATGGTAACAAAAGAGCCCAGAAAAACTTCTAAACAGATTAAAGGTGAACTTCAAGCTAAGGGAACATCAGTGTCAGATCGCACCATCCGTCATTGTATCAAAGTGGACTTCATGGAAGACGACCAAGGAGGACACCATTGTTGAAAAAAAAATCATGAAAAAGCCAGACTAGAATTTGCCAAACTACATGTTGACAAGCCACAAAGCTTCTGGGAGAATGTCCTATGGACAGATGAGACAAAAATGGAACTTTTTGGCAAGGCACATCAGCTCTATGTTCACAGACAGAAAAATGAAGCATATCAAGAAAAGAACACTGTCCCTACTGTGAAACATGGAGGAGGCTCTGTTATTTTCTGGGGCTGCTTTGCTGCACCTGGCACAGGGTGTCTAGAATCTGTGCAGGGTACAATGAAATCTCAAGACTATCAAGGGATTCTAGAGAGAAATGTGCTGCCCAGTGTCAGAAAGCTTGGTCTCAGTCGCAGGTCATGGGTCTTGCAACAGGATAATGACCCAAAACACACAACTAAAAACACCCAAGAATGGCTAAGAGGAAAACATTGAACTATTCTGAAGTGGCCTTCTATGAGAACTGACCTAAATCCTATTGAGCATCTTTGGAAAGAGCTGAAACATGCCGTCTGGAAAAGTTCATTTTCATAGATTTTTGATTTATTATTACTTTTGCCAGATTCAAGTTATTTCTGTCACCATTGTGAGTTTTTCTGTCATCAAAAGAGGGGTACCAACAATTTTGACCACATGTGTAGATAAATAGATAGATAGAAAGCAAAAAATAAAAAAAAATAGAAAAAGCAGACAACACTCAAAAATGGAAAACTATCAAAAGTTCAGTGAAACTTTTATTAAGGCATATGTGCAACAGGCAGTTTTGGCTCCATAGAGCCTTTCTCAAGCAAAGTTTTTTTTGTTTATAGATCGATAACTAGCAGAAAGAAAACTGGTAATCAGAAAAGTAAGGCTGCACTCACATGCAATAATGATGAACTCTTTATTTAGCCCATAAAGTGCATTGTATCATTTTGTCTCATAAACATTGAGCCTTTCTCAAGCAACAACATGCTGTACTGAGAATTATTGTATGGTGATGTTTATATCTCATAAATTCATGTAACCCAGGTGTAAATATTTGAAATATTTGAGAGGATATTTTGCAATGGACTCATCACTGGGACTTAAGTAGTTATTGCACTTTATGTATTTTTAATGATTTTAATGGGATACATTTACACATGAATTATCTTAATTGATCACTTATTGTCATATACAGAGAGCTCTGTATAAACCTTGCCAGTACACCATGTTGTTGCTTGCTTGAAAAAGGCTCAATGTTTATGAGCTGGAACATTGGAACGTTGCAATGCACTTTATGGAATAAATAAAGAGTCAGACTTTATTGCTTTATTGCACTTGGAGTGCTGTAGTCCTTTTTTTGGTTAGATAGATAGATAGATAGATAGATAGATAGATAGATCGATAGATCGATAGATAGATAGATAGATAGATAGTATAATAGATAGATAGAAAGATAGATAGATAGATAAGATAGATGATGAAAGTGGTCTCCAGGTTCCAGGTGTAATTGGTAACTAGGGATGGGCGAACCCGAACTGTAAAGTCCTGGACCCGTACCGAACACATAATTTTCGGTCACAAGGACCCGTGTTACAGTTCGGGTCCAGTTCGGGTCCAGGGCCTGTAAAAGCATAAAATGAATAATAAACATTATTATTATACTTACCTGTCCAGTGATGCGTCCTCCCATCCCGCTGTCTCCCGGCTGCATCTGCTTCCGGGGGGTATTCACTGCACTTGGCAGTCTTCAGCTTTTTCCGGCAGTGTTCGTCAGGTGACATCAGGGTTCACCCGCGTTCATGGCTCGGGCCATGAACTGGGGTGAACCCTGACATCACTGCATGAACACTGCTGACTCCAGTTGAAAATTGCAGAGCAGTGGAATAAATAACCCGGAAGTTAATGAGCGGCCCCGGAAGTAGATGTGGCCGGGAGACAGCGAGATGGGAGTACGTGTCGCTGGACAGGTAAGTATAATAATAATGTTTATTATTAATTTTATGCTTTGTTTTACAGCCCCCTCACCCCATCCCATATCTGTAAAGTCAAAGCTCGGGGTTCAGACGCAAGTTCACGTCATTTCCAGCCCCAAGCTCGAACTTTACAAAAAACTTGGGTGAACCCACTGATCTCGATCATAGGGGGGTTCGCCCATCACTATTGTTAACGGATGGGATGAGTGGACCCATGGCAGTTTGGATTTTGGTACCAGGCCCAACCTTTTTTCCAAAGTTTGGTTCAAGGTACCAGAGCTGTACCCGAACTTGATCTAGAACCTGAACCCCATTGAAATCAATGAGGACCTGAACTTTTGAGCTGGAAAATTCTCTCTCTCTGCAAAGGACTTCCTCCAGAACTACGAACTTTGCAATGGACTTCCGAGAGAAGTCTGTGTTCAGCATTTAGCACTGGACATTGACTGTCTGGTACAAACCCTAAACTTTTAAGTTTGGGTTCACTCATTTCTATTCCCGGACAAAAAAAGAATTATTTTTACATTTTACTTGTAAATTTGGAGCATAACTATTTGTTGCTTTCAGTGACTAGATGGCTCGGTCGAGGTTGCAGCTACCGTGCTATCTTTTTCCCAAATCTAGATAGATTGTAGAGTTGAGAGAATCTTCCAAAATGTCATTTGACCAGCATTGTACACTTCTGTTGCCTGTCAAAAAGGCTGGAGGAAAATGAAAAACAAAGGATATCCTATTGGAGGAAGAGGAGCGGTGTCGTAGGCTAGTCAGGTATAGAAAGGAATGAGAAAAAGTGAGTACAAGAGTTTTTTGGTATTTTTTAACACCTTCCTAAACCACGGAAACCAGAAAAAAATGGAGGCTGCCATTTGCTAGAATTGCCAAAGTCGAATCTCCAAAAATTCAGAGTTGTTAATCTTAATTTCGGGTAGAAAATTTGATTCATTTACCATTGTAGAATGCATTAGATGTTTGTAGTATTAAATGGAGAGTAAATCGGATTTTTCTACTTTTTTTTTAAGTTTGTGAACATTTCCTCTTTTGATAACAAACCCACTTGTTCTGAATTCTCTGAATTCTCTTTTTTTAGATAATCAAGGGTGTCTTGAAATGTAACTAGTACTACATGTAAATAATTGAATGTGTGTATTCTAGAAATACGGATTGATAGGTAGATAGAAAATTGATAATCAAAAGCGGAAGACATCCCCATGAAGGTTGCGAATGCTCACACTGACATCTCCGTCCGCCACTAGAGCAACCTCACAGTTATCAGACACAGATTGTGCCCTGACATGCAATGATTGTTCTCCTGAAGACAATAAAGGGTCTTGATAAAGACGATCCAGAAAATGTATTCATGCTAGTAAAAGGTACTAAAAATCTAGAGACATAAATTTACAGTTTGGAGGCTGGATGTTACAGAGATCTTAGACGGAATAATTCTTTTGCGCAGCGAGCAATAAAGTCCTGGAATATGTTACCTATGGAAGTCAAGAAACCAGAAAATCTATGCGGCTGCTGCTTGAATGATGTCTTAAAGGTACAATATCCTCATTGTAACCTTCCCCTGTGTGACCTACTGATATAGCAGAGCTAAACATGTCATTAAACTCTTCAAGGTTACATTGGTGTCCAGTGAGGTGAGGTGCACTCCGTCCGCATCTACTCCCCCTCCAACCTCCAGCTGGCTGTCATCTACCGCCCCCCAGAACTTGCCATCTCCACCTTTCTCGACCACTTCACCACCTGGCTGCTTCATTTCCTCTCTGCTGACATCCCCACTATCATCATAGGTGACTTCAACATCCCCATTGATGCTTCCACCCCAGCGGCCTCTAAACATTTATCGCTCACTGCCTCCTTTGGCCTCACTCAATGGTCCTCTGCGGCCACTCACAAAGATGGTCACACGCTCGACCTTATCTTCACCCGCCTCTGTTCCCTTACTAATCTCACTAACTCACCCCTTCCCCTGTCTGACCACAACCTACTGACGTTCTCTTCTCTCTCCTCTTCTAGTGCACAACCCCCACTCCACAAACTCACTCACCCTCGCAGAAATCTCAAACACCTCAATTTACCAATGCTCTCTGAGTCCCTCCTCCCTCTTACAGACATATCTTCACTTCACGACACAGATTCTGCTGCCACCTTTTATAACACTGCAATAACAGCAGCACTTGACTCGGCTGCCCCCCTCACACATAGCAAAACTTGTACAATCAACAGGCAGCCCTGGCTGACCAGCCTCACCAAAGAACTGAGACGGGCTTCCAGGGTTGCTGAGCGAAGATGGAAAAAATCCCGCTCTGCCGAGCACCTAACCGCATACAAGCAGTCCCTCACCAGCTTCAAGTCCACGCTCACTGCTGCAAAGCAAACTTACTTCTCATCTCTCATATCCTCCCTGTCTCACAACCCTAAACAGCTCTTCAACACTTTCAATTCTCTACTCTGTCCCCCAGCACCTCCCCCTTCTCCTCTCATTTCTGCTGAAGACTTTGCCTCTTTCTTTAAGCAGAAGATCGATACGATCAGAGAAAGCTTTGGCCCACAGCCCCCATTGCCCCTCTTAGCTGCTCAACCCTCTTCCTCCAAAGCCAACTTCTCCACCATGACAGAAGATCAGCTCTCCACCCTCCTATCAAAATCACACCTCATCCCTAGCCTCGCCACCGTCTTCACCCCTACTCTAACACACCTCTTCAACCTCTCACTTACAAATGGTGTCTTCCCCTCATCCTTCAAACATGCCTCGATCACACCCATTATCAAAAAGACCTCCCTTGACCCATCCTCTGTGTCTAGCTATCGCCCGATATCTCTTCTCCCTTATGCCTCAAAACTACTGGAACAGCATGTCCATCTTGAACTGTCCTCCCACCTCTCCTCCTGCTCCCTCTTTGACTGCTTACAATCAGGCTTCCGACTGCATCACTCAACTGAAACTGCCCTAACTAAAGTCACCAACGACCTACTAACCGCCAAGAGCAAGCGTCACTACTCTGTCCTCCTTCTCCTGGACCTGTCTTCTGCCTTCGACACTGGGGACCATTCCCTCCTGTTACAGATTCTCTCATCTCTTGGCATCACAGGCTTGGCCCTATCCTGGATCTCATCATATCTAACAAACCGAACATTCAGTGTCTCCCTCTCCCACACCACCTCCTCACCTCGCCCCCTGTCTGTCGGTGTTCCCCAAGGTTCAGTTCTTGGACCCCTACTCTTCTCCATCTACACCCTCGGCCTGGGACAGCTCATAGAATCCCATGGTCTTCAGTATCATCTCTACGCCGATGACACGCAGATCTACCTATCTGGACCTGACCTCACCTCCTTACTGACCAAAATCCCACAATGTCTGTCTGCTATTTCTGCTTTCTTCTCTGCTCGCTTTCTAAAACTGAACATGGACAAAACAGAATTCATCATCTTTCCCCCATCTCACTCTACCCCACCCACCAGACCTGTCCATTAACATCAATGGCTGCTCACTTTCCCCAGTCCCGCACGCTCGGTGCCTGGGAGTGATCCTCGACTCTGCCCTCTCTTTCAAGCCACATGTCCAAACCCTAGCCTCCTCCTGCCGTCTCAAACTCAAAAATATTTCCCGGATCCGTGCATTCCTTGACCATGAAAGTACAAAAACACTAGTGCATGCCCTCATCATCTCCCGCCTCGACTACTGCAACCTCCTACTCTCTGGCCTTCCCTCTAGCACTCTGGCACCACTCCAATCCATCCTGCACTCTGCTGCACGACTAATACACTTGTCTCCCCGCTATTCCCCAGCCTCTCCTCTCTGCCAAGCCCTTCATTGGCTTCCTATCATTCAAAGGCTCCAGTTCAAAACCCTAACCATGACCTACAAAGCCATCCACAATCTGTCTCCTCCATACATCTGTGACATGGTCTCCCGGTACATACCCACACGCAACCTTCGATCCTCTCAAGATCTCCTCCTCTACTCCCCTCTTATCTCTTCTTCCCACAACTGCATACAAAGCTTCTCCCGAGCCTCTCCCATACTCTGGAACTCTCTACCCCAACACATCAGACTCGCGCCTACCATGGAAACCTTCAAAAAGAACCTGAAGACCCACCTCTTCCGACAAGCCTACAACCTGCAGTGATCATCAGTCTACTGAACCACCGCACGATCAGCTCTTCCCTCTCCTAGTGTATCCTCACCCATCCCTGTAGATTGTGAGCCCTCGCGGGCAGGGTCCTCTCTCCTTCTGTACTTGTGTGTGCCTTGTATTGCTCATGTTTACTGTACTTGTCTATATTTGCCCCTCTTCACATGTAAAGAGCCATGGAATAAATGGCGCTATAAAAATCTATAATAATAATAATAAATTGTTTGCACATTAGGATAGCAAAGCTAATATCATAGGGCTATGTGCAGTCCCTTGTAAACCACTGATACCACATCAGATAATCAAAGCCAGACTGTACAAACTCAAAGTATTAAATGTTCGCTACTTCTGATACTAATAAAGTTATGAAGCAAAGAATAATAACCAAAGTATCCAAAAACGATATTGTGCAAGAGAAATACGTAAAAATGAGATGAAGATGATAGAAAGGAAGAGGTAGAAGAAGACCAGAAGGATGAGGATGAGTAGTCGGTGGGAGAAGATGGCGAGGAAGAAAAAGAGGAAGAAAAGGAGAAGATGAAAGGATGATAAAAGGAGTATGAAAATGAGTAGGAAAAAGGACAAAAAAAGGCAATAAGAATTGAATGGGAGAAAGAAGAGGGAACGAAGAAGAGAAGAAAATAAGTAGATGAGGAGCTTAGAAAAAGGTGATCAAGTAAGATGAAGAAGAGAGAGTTAAGATTAAAATTAAGACGCAAAGGAGATACAGTACAGACCAAAAGTTTGGGCACACCTCATTCAAAGATTTTTCTGTATTTTCATGACTATGAAAATTGTACATTCACACTGAAGGCATCAAAACTATGAATTAACACATGTGGAATTATATACTTAACAAAAAAGTGTGTAACACTGAAAATATGTCTTATATTCTAGGTTCTTCAAAGTAGCCACCTTTTGCTTTGATTACTGCTTTGCACACTCTTGGCATTCTCTTGATGAGCTTCAAGAGGTAGTCACCGGAAATTGTCTTCCAACTGTCTTGAAGGAGTTCCCAGAGATGCTTAGCACTTGTTGGCCCTTTTGCCTTCACTCTGAAGTTGAACGAAATGTATTGGTTATTTTAAATTTTTGTGGAAATATAAAAACTGAAAAGTGGGACGTGCAATATTATTCGGCCCCTTTAACTTAATACTTTGTTGCGCCACCTTTTGCTGCGATTACAGCTGCAAGTCGCTTGGGGTATGTCTATATCAGTTTTGTACATCGAGAGACTGAAATTCTTGCCCATTTTTCCTTGGCAAACAGCCCGAGCTCAGTGAGGTTGGATGGAGATCGTTTGTGAACAGCAGTTTTCAGCTCTTTCCACAGATTCTCGATTGGATTCAGGACTGGACTTTGACTTGGCCATTCTAACACTTGGATACGTTTATTTGTGAACCATTCCATTGTAGATTTTGCTTTATGTTTGGGATCATTGTCTTGTTGGAAGACAAATCTCCGTTCCAGTCTCAGGTCTTTTGCAGACTTCAACAGGTTTTCTTCAAGAATGGTCCTGTATTTGGCTCCATCTGTCTTCCCATCAATTTTAACCATCTTCCCTGTCCCTGCTGAAGAAAAGCAGGCCCAAACCATGATGCTGCTACCACCATGTTTGACAGTGGGGATAGTGTGTTCAGGGTGATAAGCTGTGTTGACTTTATGCCAAACATATCGTTTGGCATTGTTGCCAAAAAGTTCAATTTTGGTTTCATCTGACCAGAGCACCTTCTTCCACATGTTTGGTGTGTCTCCCAGGTGGCTTGTTGCAAACTTTAAACAACACTTTTTATGGATATCTTTGAGAAATTGCTTTCTTCTTCCAACTCTTCCATAAAGGCCAGATTTGTGCAGTGTATGACTGATTGTTGTCCTATAGACAGACTGTCCCACCTCATCTGTAGATCTCTGCAGTTCATCCAGAGTGATCATGTGGCTCTTGGCTGCATCTCTGATCAGTCTTCTCCTTGTTTGAGATGAAAGTTTAGAGGGACGGCAGGGTCTTGGTAGATTTGCGGTGGTATGATACTCCTTCCATTTTAATATGACTGCTTGCACAGTGCTCCTTGGGATGTGTAAAGTTTTGGAAATCATTTTGTATCCAAATCCGGCTTTAAACTTCTCCACAACAGTATCACCGACCTGCCTGTTGTGCTCCTTGGTCTTCATGATGCCCTCTGTGCGTCAAACAGAACCCTGAGACTGTCACAGAGCAGGTACATTTATATGGATACTTGATTACACACAGGTGGATTATATTTTTCATCATTAGTCATTTAGGACAACATTGGATCATTCAGAGATCCACAATGAACTTCTGGAGTGAGTTTGCTGCACTGAAAGTAAAGGGGCCAAATAATATTGCACGTCCCACTTTTCAGTTTGTGTATTTCCACAAAAATGTAAAATAACCATTAAATTTCGTTCAACTTCATAATTATGTCCCACTTGTTGTTGATTCTTCACCAAAAATTTACATTTAGTATCTTTATGTTTGAAGCGTGATATGTGGGAAAAAGTTGAAAAGTTCCAGGGAGCCGAATACTTTCGCAAGGCACTGTAAATACCACATAAAGGATAAAGTAAAAGGAGAGGAAGAAGAATGTGAGAACAGGAAGATCAAGATAAAGATGAAAAATGTGAAAAGGAGGAGGATGAGAAGCAGTAATAGGAAGAAGCAGAGAAAGAAGATGAATAACAGAAAGAATAAGGGAGGAGAAGAGTTGGAAGAAATAGATATGAAGGGATAGGGAGAAAATAACAACATAAAGAGCAAAATGAAGGAAAGAAAAGAGGAAGAGTAAAGTAAGACAAACAGCAGAGAATAAATAGGAAGATGAGATTAATGGATAAATAAGATAAGGAGGAATATATAGATATGACTCCTCTGTACTCAAAATGGCCACAGGTGTACAGTGAGGGAGTAGTGCCAACTAGTCATCCTGGATGTACCGAGATCCAGAGAAATACCTACAGTACCATCTGCTGTTGGCTCAGGCAGCTCTGTCCCACTTATTTTGGGGTACCTATAGTAAAAAGTGGTGAGGGCTGCAATAGATTAAAATAATGGCTGTGGTGTAATGACCCCTGATGCAGCTAGGGGGCACTGTGTATGGCCCTCGGGATATGCATGGAGGCATGTGATGGATGGACGTTATGTATCGCAGAGGTGGGTGGCCCTGTGATGGAAGCCTGAGCATGTTTTGTTCAGCAGATCTACTGCTGAGAGTTTTGCTATACATTGGGAGGCTTCAAGGTGACTTGGAGAGCTGGGCGGGTCCAGTCACCTACAAACCCACCCAAGGGGTATGTGTCTGAATACCCAAGATAAAGCCTGTAGTTGTTTATGTGTATCAAAAGGACCTGTGGTGGGGTCATAACCATGTGATCCTGACCTCACCTGTGGGCGGGGTTACGGCTATGTAACTGAGTGTGCTTGGCACCTGTTAGAGAGTGTGTGGGAGTCTGCCAGTGTGGACAGACTTCCATGTGGGACATTACAGAGAGGACTCTGTGACTGAGGAGTGAGGCTCCAGGCAGGAGCTGAAACATTGAAGATTTGTATTGCCTGTTACTATGTGGTTTATGAAGCAATAAACCTAAGGACTTTTTGGCATAAGAAAGTGTCTCCTGATTTACCTCTGAAGCAGCCGAGTGAGTGAAACCTTACATGGCTCATGTATTCCAGAAGGAGCTGGGGTGACGAACTACCGTTTCTGTAATGAGGGCTGCACATGTTACAGGGGCATGTTAAAATTACATGAAATGCAGAAAAATAATGGAGCATATTTTACCCATTAACGACAACATTGTAAGAGTATTTACAGCCATAACAAGTGACAACTAATGTAATATTTACCGTGAAGCCCTCATATATTCACAGAGATCACACTGCCGCAGCTTATTAAATTACTTTTTACCAAATTGAACATGATAATTAAATAAGCTCCTGAAAGCTGTAATCAGTGTATCAGCCCTGGACATTATTATTAGTGCTGTTCGATACCTGCTTAAGGAGAAGAAGTTCACGCCTGGTATCATATTAACACCTTCCTAATTACCTGCAGTGCTCCGAGAACACCGGATGATAATATTTATTATAATAAGTGCTATTCCCCCTGATTATGCTCAGCACACATGGCGGAATTTAGTTTATTACGTAACATTTTCTGCTTTTGTTATGTCTATGCTTTACAATAGTTACAAGCGATGGTCCAGGATACAGGACATAAATGATCTTATTAGGGTATGTGGATGTCATAGAGGAGGAAAGACCCCATGGGCAACCCACTCGCAATTGTGCTCCTTCTGGCAAACTCATTTGTTCGTCATGGGCATATAGTAACACGATACTTTTAAATCCATATTAATTTAAAAACCATTTAGATGTAACAACATGTCAGAATTTGTTTCAGTGGGTCTCTGGGTGCTGAGGGCTGCACCCTTTTATCTCTAATTGCTTCTCCAAAAGGAGTTGAATGACTGGTGGGCTAATAGTCTTCTATGTAAATGTGGACCACTGATTACAATCGGAGACTAGCAGGACAGATCAGGACAGCAGTCTGCGGGGTGCTTCTACTCCTTCATTTTACCAATCAACACCCTGGCCCTACTACCGGTAATTAAAATGCCTGTCACATTGATATTTAAAATGATAGGTACCCTTTAACTTGAAAGTAACAAGACCTGTTAAGGCTAGGTTCACATTTGCGTATATGTGTGCAGCTTATCACCTGCATATGCAAACACATGCAAAAACGCATGAAAACGCATGTTTACGCAGTAGTTTTTTATCCGCATCATCTTACGCATGACGCCAAAAAAAGCTGCGCGCATGCGTTTGTATGCGTTTTTTTTCATGCGTTTGCATTGTTTATGTACATGCATTTGATATGACAGACACCAAAAAGGCGTGTCTCATGAAGAACGCATGGTGCCGAACACATCCGTACGCATATACCAATGCGTTCCCATAGACAGTAATACATTATTTTGACGCACTCATCCATGCACGCATGACTGCGCATATTTGCCGGATTTTTGCAGCTTCCAAAAATCCAACATGTTGCGTTCGCAGGACACTGCGAAATGACGCATGCAAACGCATGTCTCTGCATACACCATGTTAAAGATATGTAAGTATGACGCATGTGGATCTATGCAGATGAAACGCTGCGCACACAGACGCAAATGTGAAACCAGCCTAAGGGTCCTTCATTGGCCTTATGTACTTATTCTGCAAGCACAAGTCATCAGTTTTCGATACTAAGAAAAAACATTTTTTTTTTAAATATTAGCTTTGTATCTTTACGTCAATGTTTGGATCGATTACTTCCACAATCTGGTGCTGATTCATCATAATAAACAGGGGCAGAACAAACAGAGGAGGCCCCCATGCAAGAACAGTGTGAGGGCTAATTGCAGACCAGTAGTTCATTGCAATGCAACCTTCGATGTGTCTTAAACAGAAGCAACTTACAGCTATGGAGGTGCAGTAGGCCCCCCTCATTGCATCTGGGCCCCCTGTGTAGTTGGTCCGCACCTGATTATATGATTTGATGCTCAAAATTCTCTGGGTCCAAGGGAGCTTGCTAATAGAATGAAGACAAATCTCACTAGTGGCAAATTCCCTTCATGGTAGATAGATTGATATGTGTATATGTGCGCAGGTGCTGGGAAAGGTCAGAGAGGCCCAGCGTCTGCGCACTGCAGTACTTTGCTCTTCTCTCAACAGGGCAGATAAGTACGCCTGAGCAGGAACACGACACTGGTGAGCCTGTGTGGATGACGCATGGACGCATCAGCCACATGAAGCAAGCAGGAGGACTGCATCGCAAGAAGATGGGAGGTGCCGGACCAAGAAGAGCGACACCCTCGGACTGGACCGTCCCGTAGGTGAGTATAATAAAAGTTTTTTTTTTCTCTTACAGGTCGGATCGGGGGCAGATATACAGCATTATAGAATGCTGTAGATAAGCCCTGAAAGGCTGTGGCCGTAACTCGCATCAGCCAAACCTGGTGACAGGTTCCCTTTAAAGCCAAAGATCCAGGTGGGTACATAGGCCATGGGTATCGGAGCAGCTGACAATTGAGGCATGCGAGAAACAGTTAGCAGAGGTATGGGAGACCGCATATAGGTAACAGAGGTCATGGAAGCTGCAAGCGGACAAAAGATGTCCTGGAAGCCACATTCGGACACTTAGCAGAGGTCCTTGAAGACTGGAAACAGTTATCAAACAGAACCCTGAGGCAAATAAAAAGTCTTAATACCAAGACCCAGGTGTGTGTCTTAGTAGGCCTTACATAGGCCCAGGCAGATTATCATATGGGATCCTGTTGAGCCATCTACAAAGTGTTCAGCGGACTGCTGTGAGGGAAGTAAAGCCCGGATCTCGGACAGGTATGCAACAATGATATTACAGTGACCTCAACATATATGACAATGAGTATGTGGATGGTAACCATTCTTCACTGCTGTGATGTCACACACTATTTGTAAAGTTTTTTTATTATTTTAGTAGAGATAGGTTTTCTTTCCCTATTTATTTGGCTAAGTTTGGAGCTGTGACGTCCTCTCACTATTTAAATCCACACCAAAATGGTTGCTACATTCCCTGCCTATGTTTTTATATGGCTATTATAGTCTGCCCTGATTGGCTGTGCCATATCATGGACCATGTGTGCCTCTGTCTGATCCAATTTCCTGCAATGAGTAAAACCGGGGTGGTCATTTTTAGTCTTTCACACGAATCAAATCATAAATTGCTCAAATTCAGTTCAGCATTTTTCAGAGACTCAGCACAAATTCATTGTGCATCAAATCGATTCACTCATCAATAATATATACATATATCATTTTTTAAATTAAGTAATCTTCCATTTCCAGGAATAATCTATTGATATCACTGATGTCACAGAATAAAAATGTGAAGGCGGCAGGCAGGTTTTCTTTTCATTAAAGCCATGTAATGATATGCAGCCTGCATGTGCTACACATTTTGTGACTCTATAAAATGGAAAAAAGAAACAGGTTTTCTGTCGCCCGTAACTATTTTGCGGCTGTAAAATATGAGCAGCTATGCTTGGTATTATATGGTATTTACCAGCATAGTAGTTTTATTGAATCTTTCAGGCAGGATATAAAAAGTGCTGTGACTTGAAGCCCCCGGGCACCTGTGGATAATACAATACAACCTGTCTCAAATCATGGAGCCATGACGCTTGATCAGGTGAAGGAAGGAATATTTCCGTAGGAAACAGTAATCCCAATCATGGGTGAATTTTATTCAGCATTAGAGAATATAAAATATAAAACACAATCAAACATCAGATACCAAACCTACATAATGGTAAAAATAGGCCAACGATTATCTGTAGCTCATCAGGGGAAACTATATCAAAAGAAAAAAAAAAAGAAAAATGTAAAATGACCAAATGGGATGAAGTCTTTGTTCATTAAAGAGGTTGCCCATATCGCTTAAAGGACTTGCTATATGCAAGGACCATCTTGAGAACTTGAGTCTATCTCTTGAGCATCGAGAGTCAACTTCACATGTGGCTCTTTCCATTTGCGATCATGCTTGCTCAATTGTTTTTACTACTGCCTTAGAAGTATGTTGAGAAAAAAGGGCATTGGAGGTCATCTCTCCTTTCCTGAAGGTGCGGAATGGGGAACTTTTCTTAAGACAGCCTCAACTCTCTTGTGGATACTCCACTAATGTCCAAGATGGGAATATAACTTTCACTAGTACTAAAGGGGCCCTTCAAAGTTTTTTAAGGATTTCTGGATATTTTTGAGAATGTTGTACTATTTCTGGGAATAAAACCTAAGCAGAAACCAGATGGACCTTTTATACGGCTGTTGGATGGCATGAGTTAGAATTATGTAGTAGCAATTCAGATAACCCTCTGTTCTCTGACAGTTTCCCTACGGCAATCAGTACTGATGAAGTTCTAAATGGACCGAAACATTAATTTGTGGATGGGCAATAAATTTGTTATACATTCAAACTATCCTGAGTGCCAGGTTTATTGCTACTATTGGATTATGGGTTGTAACCATATATCTCTTTTCTACCACATGTAGCTTCCTTATCAGAAGATTGACCTTTTCAAACAGGCTACAAATGTGGATTATACCAATCAGTCTGATGCACAAGAACATTTGGATAAATGTTGGACTATGTTAGTGAACATTTCTACTGGAGAACAGATATAAGGTTTAAGTGTTTTTTCACAACATTTTATTAAAGTGATAATGGGCCTAGGGTGGTGGTATATATGAAATAACAAATACATAATGAGTATCAAATGACATCTGCAGGGGTTGACTGCAGAGGTCACATTTTGTGTGAGCCAAAAGAAAAAATATCACTGTTTCTGCCTCAGACATAACATGACTTCTACAGTGATCACAGCTGAATGAATACCATACGTGGCAATGGTCCGGTAGGTGAGTATGTGTTATTTTTTATTGTATCACCACTCTGGGTCTATTAGGGTTGCAATGAAATTTAGTGGAAAACCCCTTTATTGGATTAACTGTGGATGATAAAAACTTTGGATAGTATTTTATTCCATGTGCAGTGACAACAAAGCAGCTATAAGTAGCTTGTAGACCTTCAGCATGCTGAACTATCAATATACTCGGTCTCATAATGATGTTTGTATCACATGGTTTCCCATGATCTAGGGATTGATAATATGAATAGAATTCTACTGAAAAGAAATTGGTCCCCAAACTGATTTCTGGCTCATCTCAACTTGAAATAATGTCATGAAAGAAACAACTTGCTTAAAGGAATAATTTTTTTAAGACAACCCCTTTCCAAATGTGTCCACCCAGAACCTCAGAAGTAATTTAATTTTGCTGGATGAATCTGCAGCCAGCTAGGCATTGTAAAACTACACAGAATTACATGGCCGCAATTCAAGGATTGAGTATCAATCTGTTCTGAGGGAGGCATACAGTATTATATGAGCGAATAGTACAAAAATATTTTTGTGGAAACTTCTGATCTATGCTGTTACACCATTCTGATACCTTACCAGGTATGATTGATAAGAATCCCCTTAAAAGGAACCTGTCTCCTCTTAAAATGCTGCAGATGTAGGGTTAATCTGCAGGCAAAGACTGCTGCAATGCTGCCAGACCTCCATACTGAAAATTTGGCTCCTAGGAAAAAATTAAACTATTTCCTCCCTGGAGCCGCCGGCTTTCAGTCAAGGAGGCGGAGCAGAGAGTGAGTACTGTCACTGCTCACAGCACCACTCCCAGGTACTGTGAGTGGTGGCTATAAGAATGCCCTGGCACTTTGATTAACAACTCGCTCTGCAGAGATGTGAAGCACCCCACGATCTCTCTAAAGTGCTGGGGAGTAAAGTATGGAAAGCAGTGCGATAACCAATGATTGTAATTGCTTTCTGCACCTCCCCATGACTGAAAGCTGGCAGCTCCCAGGAGGAAATTAATTTTCTCCATATAGCTGCACTTTCAGTAAGATGGATAGACAGCATTGTAATGCTGTTTACCTGCAGATTAACCCATATCTGTAGGTAAACAACTTATTTTAAGGTGACAAGTTTCCTTTAAGCCCACTGTAACGAAAAAAAAATAATTTTCAAAGTCAAAGCTGGGGTTAAAAATGATAAGTTGCGTTGGACATGACATACGAGGAGCCAGCAGCGGGGTTAGTCATCAGCATGCATTAAATATTACTTATTATCATATATGACATTTTCATCTCTATTAAAAAAAAGCCCTTTGACAAATATTGAAACTAATCCCGCTGTAGGAACACTGGTGTTGTCTCTGTTTCTGGGGGAGACTTTGCTCCAGCTGTCACTCATGTCTGCAATGGAGACGACAAACCCAGGGTGCTGCGAAAAGATAACTGATTATTATTGTTCTTGAATTAGGGCCATCTTTCTCTGGGTGACAGTAGCCTGAGTAATTCCATATTGTTGTCACAATGCTTATTATACTGCTCTGTAATACAACCAATAAAACGTGCTGAATAGAGGACGATTGGGGAGAAATATTGCAATATTTCTAGGAGATGCTGAAAGAAAAACATTTGTGTTTCAGAAAATAGAAAAGAATGAGGATGAGAACGCTTGCATAACAAGTAGCCGAAGGTCCTACTTTTGCAACACCCCAGGTCACTCTTGTCGCTAAAATTCAGAATAATATATTTCTTTTTTCTTGTGACTATGATAACTTACTTCTAGATGTGTCTACCTTCAACTTCATGCAAATCTTGCAAAGATGTGCTAACAAAACTCTCTAGAGACTGCAATACACATCACAACCACTGGGTGGCCATCCACAGAGACATATAGCAGAAACATCTCCCAACATAGTATCATAAAATCGTGTGATTTTTAAAATTTGGACAAAATGAAAGGGAAGGACACATCTGCATGTCTTCAGTGGTGAACTTTTACATACTAAGACGCAGTAGTGAAAGGGATATTTAATGTTTCCTGCTGGTCAGTTTTACAGTCATAGGACTAGGACCATTTATTATGACCTCAGTGGTCATGGCTTAAGGAGGACCCATCACCAGGTCAAAAGCAGCCAGTGTTTTTTTCTGATTTTGTTACTGCTGCTTCCTTGAGTAATACATTTTTTCTTTAATTCGACATACTGTTGTGGAGGTATGGAACTTTTTATTAAGTGCTAATTTTAATAGTCTTCACCAAGGTGGTGTGGCTCACAGGATCCTCTGGGGATGTGTCTTTAGACTGCTCTGCATACTTACCCTATGAGCAACGCACTAAATAAAAAGGGCATACCGGATTTTTAAAAAAAGAAAAACAATATTCGAGGGAGCAGGAATAAAATAAGGGCACGTATTGTCCACTTTTGCACTGATGACAGGTCCTTTTCAATTTTATATCATCCAAAGGTAAGATTGATGAGAAATATAGCAGATAATCTTGGTGATGTCATGGCTAGGCTACATTGGCCACTAATGGAGACAAAGTTGCTTATGGCCTGTGACTATTCACTTTTTAACTGGTTCCAAGACTTGTTTTGATAAAGGTCCATTATTTTAATAAAGGTTCATTGTTTTGATAAAGGTCCATTGTTTTGATAAAGGTCCATTATTTGATAAAGGTCCATTGTTTTATTGTTTTGATAAAGGTCTTCCTGTCAATCTTTCCCTTTACAATGTTCCTATTTATTTGGGAATTTTTAATAGATATTCTTCCAAAAGTGTAACTCATTCTATGCACCAGTGTAAAATCTGAAACCCACCGATTTCCAAATGCCATTTATAACACTTTTTTTTTTTACGTGTCCGCCCCTTCAGGCTGCATGGACCATGTTTGACTATTACAAATTATTCTATTATTACTATTGTCATCCAAGCAACAAAAGTCCCACAAGAAAAACACAGAGCCATAAACCCAAAGTAGTACAACCACGAAAAAGTAAAAACTCCTAAAAGATTATGGAGTCATGGTGGATTCACAAAATAAGATGCATAAAAGTTTATTAAATCACAAAAAAATATGCACAATATATAACAAGACGAAATGTGGTAAAAAGAAGGATCAAGGTGAAAACTCCAACACAAAGGGGGCACAGCAAGGGCACATTATGTATAGGGGGCAGCAATAATAATGATACAATATCTGCATACAGCCCTTGTATATTTATATATTTGCACAATTTGCGCTTCTTCTGCATTATTTACAGTCATATTGAATGTATTATACTTATTATGTGTATCATTATGAGTGCTGCCCTTCTCTACATAATGTGCCCTTGCTGTGCCCCTTTGTGTATAAGTTTTAACCTTGATCCTTGCTTTTACCCAATTTTATCTTGCTATAAATTGTCTATCTTTTTTGTTATTGATACTTTTGGACTTAGATCCATTATTTACTTTGCGTCTATTTTTTGCGCCTGTTTTTTTGTTTGCGCTTGGTTCAATATTTTATTTGCGCCTTTTTTAGATCAATTTTATTTGTGGTCACATGGCCGTCTGGTGGTGTATTTTCGAGTAAGCCAGACTTTTGGAGCAATTTTGATGACCTTTGGTACCAAACAGCAGATCAAGACAGGAAAAAAAAAACATATATGGCTTTTCTTATCTCTCTCTCTCTCTTGTCACTGGACTTCCCCCGGAGCTCTGAGCATTAAAATGGACTTCCGGGAGAAGTCCATGTTTGGAGTTTGGCCGAACCTCGAACTTTTAAGTTCGGGTTCGCAGATCTGTAGTAGGAAGTAGAGTGTGGGAAAAGTTAGAAAAAAAGTGTTTTTCTGCAAAAGTGTTTGCCTAATATATATAACTCAGTATACAATAAGCTCCCAGGCTCCCTCTAGAGGTGGATGCAGGCAGTCACAATTTTATCATGAAAAATGTTTTAGAAGATCATGAGCTTTATTTTCCTATTGAATTTTCCACCCACCAGTGCTGATATTTTGGTGTACAAATGACCACTGCAACCAATTAATGATCAGTCTTATCATTTTTGCAACTGATCTGCTATATGTGTAGATGCCATATCTTCACTGCGGGAAGGGAGCATTGGGAGCGATGACACTGGAGGTTGGACTTTAATTAGTTATTAGGTTTGCTAATAATTAATTCACAGGTCCCAGTCTGATGACCACATCAGTAATCTGTGCTGCGGGATTGAAGCCATGAAAACACTCAGCACTCAGTGATTAGCACTGCAGCCTTGCAGCGCTGGGATCCTGGTTTCAAATCCCACCAAGGACAACATCTGCAAGGAGTTTGTATGTTCTCCCCGTGTTTGCGTGGGTTTCCTCCGGGTTCTCCGGTTTCCTCCCACATTCTAAAGACATACTGCTAGGGAATCTAGATTGTGAGCCCCAATGGGGACAGTGATGATAATGTCGGTTAAGCGCTGTGGAATATGATGGTGCTATATAAGTAAGCATAATACAACTTCCTCCTGCTTCCCAGCATCAACAGCTTTTCATTTGATGAGCTGGTTTGGTGCTACATCATCATTGAGGCATAATGGAGATTTTACATTGCATCAACATGGCTAATCAACAGAAGAGCTGCAGATGCCATTATGTATGAGGCGGTTCTCAGGGCTCCTGTCAAGCAGCCAAAGATTATTGATTTGGCCAATGGACTGGGACATGCAAATGTATTCACACCAACTCTACTGGCAACCAATGATTATTTTATTATGTCGTCGCATTTCCCTCATTAGGCCAATTTTCTTGACCTAGACAACTCCAAATCTGTTCAGATGTGAAACTCTATATCAGAAAATAAGAGCTCTGACCACTGTAACGATAAATTATTTTATGCATTAGCAGAGAATGTTGGCCCTTAAAACTAAATGATGGTAAGTAGATATGAGTGGACCCATGTAAGTTCGGATTATGGGGCCCAACCCGAATTTGAAAGTTCGGCTCAGGTTCCAGAACTGTAGCCGAACATGAACCAGTGCCCAAACGCCATTGAAAACCATGAGGACTCGAACTTTTGAGCTGGAAAATTCTCTTTGACTCTCCCTGGACTTCCCCTGGAACTCCGAACATTGCAATGGACTTCCGAAGAAGTCTGTGTTCGGCGTTTAGCACCGGACACTAGCTGTCTGGCACAATCCCCAAGCTTTAAGTTCAGGTTCGCTCATCTCAAGTGGTAAGGGCCAATTCAAACATTTTTTCTCGTACAAGTTTTATCTGTATTTTTCACAGCTAGCACTCTGGCATTCTATGGGGACGTGCACATGCCCAATTTTTAGA
>JARQOD010000003.1:326686812-326858848 GCA_033576555.1 Oophaga sylvatica
TGTTTCTCCATTTGCAATAATTTTCCAAAAGAAGACCCCGAAACCTGATTCTCCCTGACCCTCTAAAAAAAATTTCTCTAAGCGCCGAATACAGCACTGCCATGGCCAGTTGACAGACCAAAGGTGCCGAGTCTACCAAAAGCCCTTATCCCCACCACACTACCCAAGATGTGCATGGATGAGACCCCGGTCCTTACCTTCAAGAGAATCAAGTGGATAGCAGGGATGATAGAAGAGAAGAGGTGGAGGGAGAAGAACATCCTGGCAGAATCTCGATGTCCAGGAAGGGGCCATGGTTAGCCAGATGATGAGCGGCCATAGTCCAGCAATTCAACCCAACCCGTGGGTATGAGTTTATCAGAGAGGCTGGCACTGGAGACAAGATGTACTTTAACACTGGGTCGTCTTGTTTTATTGGCCCCTGCATGAGTGTGACCGCATAACATTTATTTAAAAGAACGGGCCAAGAGGATATTATGCAGTGGCGGTTACCATCTTCTACCCAGAGGAGGACAGTCAGGCAAACGGAGGCCCATAATGTTGTACAGATGTCCCTCATCAAAAGGAGAACTCCCCCAGGCACCAGAGGCCAGAAGCTAAACAAGAGCTAATAGAGGTCATGACTAAACCGCACCCCCCACTCTACCAGATGAAAGAGTCCAGAGAGAAAGTGGAGGGTAGTGTCCAGTGAGTCTACCGGCATGACCATAATCATCTGCCAGTGAGCGGCCAAATATGTTGTGCATTTGCTGACATTACATTTCAGTAGGCCAACATTTCAGATTTTAAAATCTTTTTTCAAGCTGGTGTTATAAAGTATTCTAATTTACTGAGACAATGAGTTTTAGGTTTTCATTGGCTGTAAGCCATAATCATCAACCTTAACAAAAATAAACATGTGAAATAGATCACTCTGTCTGTAATGACTCTATATAATATATGAGTTTCACTTTTGTTTTGAAGAACTGAAATAATGTAACTTTTTTATGATATTCTAATTTTGTGAGAAGCACCTGTATATATTTGTTGCTTGCACCAACTTATGTCAAAGTCAGGCAGCATAGTCTGAGTTGCGTGTTCCTCCCCCTCTAGAACTCATGGAAAAAGACCCTTTGAACCCTCCTTACCTAACTACAGTTCTGGCAGTGAATGTTCTTTTCTGCTGCCTACTGGCACATATTGGAGATTAGCTGTCGGACTGAAGCTTGCCATACTTTAGGGATTTTAGACAGGCATTTTCTGTCGACATCTGTCAAGTTCATTCGTGTCAAAAGAAGTGCCGATGCTTGGCTGCAAATGGTCTAAATTGGCCAAGATCTCGAGTGTATGGCCAGCTTTAGATCTATGAAATGAAATGTAATGAAATCAAAGTCCTTCTTCACCTTCCTTAGTAAAACTGGACAGTAATACACACTATATACAGTATATACACACACATACAGTTATATGAAAAAGTTTGGGCACCCCTATTAATCTTAAGCTTAATGTTTGATAAAAATTGGTTTTTGCAACAGCAATTTCAGTTTGATATATCTAATAACTATTGGACACAGTAATGTTTCTGCTTTGAAATGAGGTTTATTGTACTAGCAGAACATGTGCAATCTGCATTCAAACAAAATTTGACAGGTGCATAAGTATGGGCACCCTTATCATTTTCTTGTTTTAAATACTTCTACCTACTTTTTACTGACTTACTAAAGCACTTTTTTTGGTTTTGTAACCTCATTGAGCTTTGAACTTCATAGCCAGGTGTATGCAACTGAGAAAAGCTACTTAACCCCTTAAAGACCAAGCCATTTTGTAGGTTAAAGACCAGGCCAATTTTTACAATTCTGACCACTGTCTCTTTATGAGGTTATAACTCTGGAACGCTTCAACGGATCTTGCCGATTCTGAGATGTTTTCTCGAGACATATTGTACTTCATGATAGTGGTAAAATTTCTTCAATATAACTTGCGTTTATTTATGAAAAAAATGGAAATATGGCAAAAAGTTTGAAAATTTTGCAATTTTCAAAATTTAATTTTTATGCCATTAAATCAGAGAGATATGTCACAAAAATTAGTTAATAAATAACATTTCCCACATGTCTACTTTACATCAGCACAATTTTGGAACCAAAATTTTTTTTTGTTAGGAAGTTATAAGTGTTAAAAGTTGACCAGCAATTTCTCATTTTTCCAACAAAATTTACAAAACCATTTTTTTTAGGGACCACCTCACATTTGAAGTGAATTTGAGGGGTGAATATGACAGAAAATACCCAAAAGTGACACCATTATAAAAACTGCACCCCTCAACGTGTTCAAAGCCACATTCAAGAAGTTTATTAACCCTTTAGGTACTTCACAAGAATTGAAGCAATGTGGAAGGAAAAAATTAACATTTAACTTTCTTTCCCAAAATTTTTCTTTCGACACAATTTTTTAACATTTTGTCAAGGGTATCAGTAGAAAATGAACCACAATATTTGTTGTACAATTTCTCCTGAGTACAGCGATACCCCATGTGTGGGGGTAAACCACTATTTGGCCGCATGGCAGAGCTCGGAAGGGAAGCAGCGCCATTTGACTTTTTTGGCTGGAATTGAGATTGGACGCCATGTCGCATTTGGAGAGTCCCTGTGTGCCTAAACAGTGGAAACCCCCCACAAGTGACCCCATTTTGGAAACTAGACCCCCCAAGTAACTTATCTAAATGTGTAGTGAGAGCTTTGAACCCCCAAGGGCTTCACCGAAGGTTATAACGTAGAGCTGTAAAATTAAAAAATCATATTTTTTCCACAAAAATGATCTTTTCATCCCAATTTTTTTTTTCCAAAGGATAAAAGGACCCCAAAAGTTATTGTGCAATTAGTCCTGAGTACGCTGATACCCTATATGTGGGGGTAAACCACTATTTGGGTGCATGGCAGAGCTCGGAAGGGAAGCAGCGCCATTTGACTTTTTTGGCTGGAATTGAGATTGGACGCCATGTCGCATTTGGAGAGCCCCTGTGTGCCTAAACAGTGGAAACCCCCCACAAGTAACCCCATTTTGGAAACTAGACCCCCCAAGGAACTTATCTAGATGTGCAGTGAGAGCTTTGAACCCCCAAGGGCTTCACAGAAGGTTATAACGTAGAGCCGTAAAATTAAAAATCATATTTTTTCCACAAAAATGATCTTTTCATCCCAATTTTTATTTTCCAAAGGATAAAAGGACCCCAAAAGTTATTGTGCAATTAGTCCTGAGTACGCTGATACCCCATATGTGGGGGTAAACCACTATTTGGGTGCATGGCAGAGCTCGGAAGGGAAGCAGCCCATTTGACTTTTTTGGCTGGAATTGAGATTGGACGCCATGTCGTATTTGGAGAGCCCCTGTGTGCCTAAACAGTGGAAACCCCCCACAAGTAACCCCATTTTGGAAACTAGACCCCCAAGGAACTTATCTAGATGTGTGGTGAGAGCTTTGAACCCCCAAGGGCTTCACAGAAGGTTATAACGTAGAGCGTGTAAAATTAAAAAATCATATTTTTTCCACAAAAATGATCTTTTCCACCCCAATTTTTATTTTCCAAAGGGTAAAAGGACCCCAAAAGTTATTGTGCAATTTGTCCTGAGTACGCTGATACCCATATGTGGGGGTAAACCACTATTTGGGGCATGGCAGAGCTTGGAAGGGAAGCAGCGCCATTTGACTTTTTTGGCTGGAATTGAGATTGGACGCCATGTCGCATTTGGAGAGTCCCTGTGTGCCTAAACAGTGGAAACCCCCACAAGTGACCCCATTTTGGAAACTAGACCCCCAAGGAACTTATCTAGATGTGTGGTGAAAGCTTTGAACCCCCAAGGGCTTCACAGAAGGTTATAACGTAGAGCAGTAAAATTAAAAAATCATATCTTTTCCACAAAAATGATCTTTCACCCCCAATTTTATTTTCCAAAGGGTAAAGGACCCCAAAAGTTATTGTGCAATTTGTCCTGAGTACGCTGATACCCCATATGTGGGGGTAAACCACTATTTTGACGCATGGCAGAGCTGGAAGGGAAGCAGCGCCATTTGACTTTTTTGGCTGGAATTGAGATTGGACGCCATGTCGCATTGGAGAGTCCCTGTGTGCCTAAACAGTGGAAACCCCCCACAAGTGACCCCATTTTGGAAACTAGACCCCCCAAGAACTTATCTAGATGTGTGTGAGAGCTTTGAACCCCCAAGGGCTTCACAGAAGGTTATAACGTAGAGCGTAAAATTAAAAAATCATATTTTTCCACAAAAATGATCTTTCCACCCCAATTTTTATTTTCCAAAGGGTAAAAGGACCCCAAAAGTTATTGTGCAATTAGTCCTGAGTACGCTGATACCCCATATGTGGGGGTAAACCACTATTTGGGTGCATGGCAGAGCTCGGAAGGGAAGCAGCGCCATTTGACTTTTTTGGCTGGAATTGAGATTGGACGCCATGTCGCATTTGGAGAGCCCTGTGTGCCTAAACAGTGGAAACCCCCCACAAGTAACCCCATTTTGGAAACTAGACCCCCCAAGGAACTTATCTAGATGTGTAGTGAGAGCTTTGAACCCCCAAGGGCTTCACAGAAGGTTATAACGTAGAGCGTAAAATTAAAAAATCATATCTTTTCCACAAAATGATCTTTCATCCCAATTTTTATTTTCCAAAGGATAAAAGGACCCCAAAAGTTATTGTGCAATTGTCCTGAGTACGCTGATACCCATATGTGGGGGTAAACCACTATTTGGGGCATGGCAGAGCTGGAAGGGAAGCAGCGCCATTTGACTTTTTTGGCTGGAATTGAGATTGGACGCCATGTCGCATTTGGAGAGTCCCTGTGTGCCTAAACAGTGGAAACCCCCCACAAGTGACCCCATTTTGGAAACTAGACCCCCAAGGAACTTATCTAGATGTGTGGTGAAAGCTTTGAACCCCCAAGGGCTTCACAGAAGGTTATAACGTAGAGCAGTAAAATTAAAAAATCATATCTTTTCCACAAAATGATCTTTCCACCCCCAATTTTTATTTTCCAAAGGTAAAAGGACCCCAAAAGTTATTGTGCAATTTGTCCTGAGTACGCTGATACCCATATGTGGGGGTAAACCACTATTTGGGCGCATGGCAGAGCTTGGAAGGGAAGCAGCGCCATTTGACTTTTTGGCTGGAATTGAGATTGGACGCCATGTCGCATTTGGAGAGTCCCTGTGTGCCTAAACAGTGGAAACCCCCCACAAGTGACCCCATTTTGGAAACTAGACCCCCAAGGAACTTATCTAGATGTGTGGTGAAAGCTTTGAACCCCAAGGGCTTCACAGAAGGTTATAACGTAGAGCAGTAAAATTAAAAAATCATATCTTTTCCACAAAAATGATCTTTCCACCCCCAATTTTTATTTTCCAAAGGGTAACAGGACCCCAAAAGTTATTGTGCAATTTGTCCTGAGTACGCTGATACCCCATATGTGGGGGTAAACCACTATTTTGACGCATGCAGAGCTGGAAGGGAAGGAGCGCCTTTTAATGCAGATTTTGATGGAATGGTCTGCGGTGTCATGTCACGTTTGGAAAGCCCCTGATGTGCCTAAACAGTAGAAACCCCCCACAAGTGACTCCATTTTGGAAACTAGACCCCCAAGGAACTTATCTAGATGTGTGGTGAGCACTTTGAACCCCAAGTGCTTCACAGAAGTTTATAACGTAGAGCCGTGAAAATAAAAATATCATATTTTTTTCCACAAAAATAATCTTTTTGCCCCCAAATTTTTATTTTTAAGGGTAACAGGAGAAATAGGACCCCAAAAGCTATTGTGCAATTTGTCCTGAGTACGCTGATATCCCATATGTGGGGGGGAACCACTATTTTGACGCATGGCAGAGCTCGGAAGGGAAGGAGCCCGTTTTTCAAATGCAGATTTTGATGGAATGGTCTGCGGGTGTCATGTCACGTTTGGAAAGCCCCTGATGTGCCTAAACAGTAGAAACCCCCCACAAGTGACTCCATTTTGGAAACTAGACCCCCCAAGGAACTTATCTAGATGTGTGGTGAGCACTTTGAACCCCCAAGTGCTTCACAGAAGATTTATAACGTAGAGCCGTGAAAATAAAAATATCATATTTTTTTCCACAAAAATAATCTTTTTGCCCCAAATTTTTATTTTTCTAAGGGTAACAGGAGAAATAGGGCCCCAAAAGCTATTGTGCATTTTGTCCTGAGTACGCTGATACCCCATATGTGGGGGTGAACCACTGTGATTGCCTTACTGCTATCTTTGGGAGGCACAATGAACAAATCCACAAAAGGTGAAGAATTGGTTTTCTTTTTTGCGCAGTTCCTCGTGCGGTACTAGTGATTAGGCGACTTTATTCCTCGGATCGGTGCGATTACAGCGATACCAGATTTACACCCTTTTTTCATGTTTAGCTTCTGTCACACACTAAAAGATGCTTTTTTTTGGAATAATTTTTTGTAAGAAATTTTTGCATCGCCGTATTTTGAGAGCTATAATTTTTCCATATTTCGGCCGACAGAGTTATCTATGGGCTTATTTTTTGCGGGACGAGCTGACATTTTTATTGGTACCATATTCAGGCACATAACGTTTTTTGATCGTTTCCTATTCCGATTTTTGTGGAATCAGAATGAACAAAAACCAGCAATTCAGGAATTGTTTTTTTTTTTTCCTCCGTTCCGTGTGTGGTAAAATTGATAAAGCAGCTTTATTCTTCGGGTCACTACGGTTACGGCGATTCCTCATTTATATATATTTTTTTTATGTTTTGGCGTTTTTTACACAATAAAAAATTTTATAGAAAAAATAATTATTTTTGCATCAGTTTATTCCGCGAGCTATAACTTTTTTATTTTTTCGCTGATGATGCTGTATAGTGGCTTGTTTTTTGCGGGACAAGATGACGTTTTCAGCGGTACCATGATTATTTATATCTGACTTTTTGATCGCGTGTTATTGAACTTTTTCCAAGCGGTATAATGATACCGCTTGGAAAAAGTATAATTTACTACTTTTTTGTGTTTTTTTTTACGGCTTTCACTGAAGGGGTTAACTAGGGTTACACTTTTATAGATGGGATTTTTACGGACGTGGCGATACCTAACATGTGTATGTTTTTTGTTTTTTATTTTTTTTATTACATAAAAATGTGTATTTTTTAGGGGATTTTTTTAAAATTATTTTTTAATATTTTTTTTACAATTTTTTTTAAAAAATGATTTTTTTTAACTTGTCCCTTTATGGGACTTTCACTTTTTTTACTTTTTATTGCAGTTACAATGCATTGCAATGCTCTGGCATTGCAATGCATTGTACCTATGGGGAAAGCTGCTGTGACATGATCACAGCAGCTTCCCGTAGCTAGATGACCCGGAGGTTGTCATGACAACCCCCGAGTCATCAAGGCAGAGATCAGGCCCTGCAAATACATTGCGGTGGCGCTGATCTGAGGCAGAGGGAGCTCCCGACCCTCTGCCTCCCCCCCTGAGCTCTGCGATCGCGCTGGATCGCAGCAGTCAGGGGGTTAACAGCCAGGGGCGGTGGGGGCTCCGCTCCTGGCTGTCAGTGCAGGAAGCCTGGCCACTGCAGCGCCGGCTCCTGCACTGATCGCGCTGGGGAAGCTGAAATTTCAGCTTCTCCTGCACGATCGCTGCTGTGTTTGGTCAGTCAGATTGACTGACCAATCACAGCGCTGTGGGTGCAGGGACCGACGGCAAAGGTCCCCGCACCGCTTGCCGTGCCTGTCAGCTGTCTGTGACAGCTGTCGGCACTGATCTACCACTGCGTGTTTACACGCAGTGGTAGATCAAAGCCATGACGTGCAGAGTCCGTCCTGGTGCCGGAACTGGCACCTTGCCATGACGGACTCTGCACGTCAGTGGACATTAAGGGGTTAAAGTGGCCACTTGCAAGTTGTTCTCCTGTTTGAATCTCCTCTGAAGAGTGGCATCATGGGCTCCTCAAAACAACTGTCAAATGATCTGAAAACAAAGATTATTCAACATAGTTGTTCAGGGGAAGGATACAAAAAGCTGTCTCAGAGATTTAACCTGTCAGTTTCCACTGTGAGGAACATAGTAAGGAAATGGAAGAACACAGGGACAGTTCTTGTTAAGGCCAGAAGTGGCAGACCAAGAAAAACATCAGAAAGGCAGAGAAGAAGAATGGTGAGATCAGTCAAGGACAATCCTCAGACCACCTCCAGAGAGCTGCAGCATCAAATTGCTGCAGATGGTGTCACTGTGCATCGATCAACTATACAACGCACTTTGCACAAGGAGAAGCTGTATGGGAGAGTGATGCGAAAGAAGCCGTTTCTGCAAGCACGCCACAAACAGAGTCGGCTGAGGTATGCAAAAGCACATTTGGAGAAGCCAATTTCTTTTTGGAAGAAGGTCCTGTGGACTGATGAAACCAAGATTGAGTTGTTTGGTCATACAAAAAGGCGTTATGCATGGCGTCAAAAAATCACAGCATTCCAAGAAAAACACTTGCTACCCACAGTAAAATTTGGTGGAGGTTCCATCATGCTTTGGGGCTGTGTGGCCAATGCCGGCATCGGGAATCTTTTAAAGTTGAAGGGACGCTTGGATTCCACCCAGTATCAGCAGATTCTTGACAATAATGTTCAAGAATCAGTGACTGAAGTTGAAGTTACGCAGGGGATGGATCTTTCAGCAAGACAATGATCCAAAACACCGCTCCAAATCTACTCAGGCATTCATGCAGAGGAACAATTACAATGTTCTGGAATGGCCATCCCAGTCCCCAGACCTGAATATCATTGAACATCTGTGGGATCATTTGAAGAGGGCTGTCCATGCTCGGCGACCATCAAACTTAACTGAACTGGAATTGTTTTGTAAAGAGGAATGGTCAAAAATACCTTCATCCAGGATCCTGGAACTCATTAAAAGCTACAGGAAGCGACTAGAGGCTGTTATTTTTGCAAAAGGAGGATCTACTAAATATTAATGTCACTTTTCTGGTGAGGTGCCCATACTTATGCACCTGTCAAATTTTGTTTGGATGCAGATTGCACATTTTCTGTTAGCACAATAAACCTCATTTCAAGGCAGAAACATTACTGTGTCCAATAGTTATTAGATATATCAAACTGAAATAACTGTTGCAAAAACACCAATTTTTATAAAACATTAAGCTTAAGATTAATAGGGGTGCCCAAACTTTTTCATATAACTGTATATATATAAGAGCTGGACTGGGGGGCATTGAACATTTAAGCTTGCTACTTGCATTATCCTGTGGATTTTACTCTAAAAATAAATCCCGGTTGTGGCTGTTTTTAGCCGGCACCATCATCCAGTTGTAGTTATGTAAGAGATTGTGTTAAGTGTATTATTTCATCCTGCAAAATTAATTCCGGCAGGAGACCTTTAAATGTAGTGAATTAAGCAGAGAAGTCACTTTCATGCCTAATAGCCCAGGGTTCATGAATTTGTTTTAAAACAATTTTTCATGTGGAAAGCACTATTCCTGCTGGTGTAATAAATTCGCCTGTAGATATCTCCGACAATCCTTAGATATTTGGCTGATTACATAAACCTGTGATACAAAAAAATGCTGGCACGGGTTCATTGTTCGGATATATCTGCTGTCAGACTGGGTTTTCTTGGCTTCAAATGGATTATTATACTGCAAGGACTGAGTATGCTGCCTTAAAGGAACACACCAAAAAAAGGTCAGGAGAGGTGTGTGATGCCTGGCACGTACTCACAAGGGTTAATGAGATTTCATGCATTATGATACCACAGTGTATACACTCTAGTCACATCCAGAGCTGCTTTCAAATTACTGCAGGTTTCTGGCCACATGACATTAATTCTTACTATAGTGCCTGCTGGTTCAGGGTCTATCTGGTAGGTGTGAATTAGGAAAGAGGGGAGTGTATTGGTTAGTGTAGTCCTTGCAGCGCTGGAGTCCTGGGTTCGAATCCCACCAAGGACAACATCTGCAAGGAGTTTGTATGTTCTCCCCGTGTTTGCGTGGGTTTCCTCCGGGCACTCCGGTTTCCTCCCACACTCCAAAAAACATACTGATAGGGAATCTAGATTGTGAGCCCCATGGGGGACAGCGACGATAATGTGTGCAAACTGTAAAGCGCTGCGGAATATGTTAGCGCTATATAAAAATAAAGATTATTATTATTATTATAGTCTTTCTTGGGGTCTAATGTATGAGCACAGGTTGATGTTAGGGATATATGTGTACTCGCCGTGCTCCATTGCTTTCATTCACTTCTATGGGAGTTACGGAAACACCACAAGGCAGCCATGCTTGGATCATTTGGGTACTTCTCTTACCAAGGTTGGCACTCTGATGCTGAAATTACTAATTCATCAATGGATGACTGAGATAGAAATGATTTATTGTGGCTTGTGTATCCATCTATTTATCTATCGACAGTTTCTATCTACTGTATATATCTATATCATTATCAATTATCTATCAGAAAAAAATGGAACAGCACCGTGAACAAGAATTTTTTTTCTATATAATCTATCTATTATCTACCGTATTTTTCGGACTATAAGATGCACCTGACCATAAGACGCACCCCAAATTTTCAGAAGGAAAATAGGGAAAAAAAAATAATGTGTCAAATCGGAGTCCGTCTTACAGTCTGAATTCAGCTTATCATTGAAGGGATTAGAACAGGGGGAGGAGTGGTCACAGGGGTCGTTTGGTGGTCCAGGCTGGTGCGGGGCTCTGTGCTGCGTGGGCTCTGTGCTCCCTGGGCTTGATGGGCTGTGCTCCGGTGCAGCGGCTCTCTGTGCTGCGTGGGGGACTCCGTCGGCATCTTGTCAAAGCCCGGAGGCCCCCGCTCATCTGTTAATGCCATGCTGCGTTGGCCTCCGGGAACATGACCGCCGGGAAGATGGTCGCCGGGCCAACGAATGCTCAGATTCAGTTTCGGCAATGAGATCTTGTCCCGAGATCTGAATGTGAGCATGCGTTGGCCCGGCGGCCATCTTCCCGGAGGCCAACGCAGCATGGCATTAACGACTGAGCGGTGGCCTCCGGGCTTTGACGAAATGCCGGCGGAGCCCCCACACAGCACAAAGAGCCGCTGCACCGGAGCACAACCCAGAAACCACCACACTACAGAGCCCTGCCGCACCGCCACAGCCGCACCAGCCTGGAAAGGGAGGCTGCATTGGGACTGCCGCCGCTGCCACCACCACAGGATATGTAAGTATATTGCGACCATTAGACGCACCCCAATTTCCCCCCAAAATTTTTGGGGAAAAAAGTGTGAAAAATACCGGACCGCGACACCCATCGGACCGGACCGGACGGCGGACCGCCCCTGGGTGAGTATAATATAACTAGTTTTTCTTCTCTTTAAGGTGACATCGGGGGCTTATCTACAGCATTACAGAATACTGTAGATAAGCCCCTGATGGCGGTGGCCGCATCTCATACTCCAAAAATGGGGTGACAGATTCCTTTTAAATGAGCAAAGTGCTGCCTATTCATCAAGTGATTGGATTGTTTATGCTGGAACAAAAATCATTGTTCTCAGCATTGCCCTGTGAAAACTGCAGATGTGCTACTGATAACATGATTCTGTATGTGGACAGATTGATCTACTAGTGATCATTCTGTCCCCATCATTCTTCCTCAGCTGTTGCAAAGAGGCCAGGACTCAAGTGTTGAATAACTTCAATATTGTCAATATCGCTTGTTTAATGGCCTGAACTAAGTGCATGTTAATACAGCCAAACTGTTTCTATGTGATGGTGCAATGTGTTAGCATTTGGGGCTCTACTTTTTATCCAGGGCACCAGTTTGTCTGAAGCTGGCCCTAGTGCCAGCGCAAACCCTATATCATGATACCTGTTCAATGTTGCTGTCAGTAGGGAGTGCGGACACTGATGTGACTGCAGAGGAACCCTACTGTGTTATTGCACTGCCATATTGAATCAGAACAGGAATTCCAGGACTCTTTGTCCTGCCTCCATATTCTGACAATAATCTATGATGGCAAATGACCATATTTATGTACAATGTGCACAATTTCTTATTATAATTACCTGCCAGTGTTTAGGAGACTATAAGACACCTCAATGCACAATTGATACACAGACCATAACAGCACATTATACATGTCATAGCCCTCCAGCTGCCTCTCTGCCATGGGCTATTCCATAGCCACAGACTGCACAGCATCTAAGTCCTTGCATCGAGAGATTGTTAAGGATTAATATTCTGAAGGCAGTTTTGAAATAAATTGGACAATATTAATGCAGCGTGGCTGTGCAGTAAGTTCTCAGAATATTACATTATAACAATGAAGGACTGACTATCGAGACAAAGCGAAGTGGCAATTAGGAAAGTAAATACCATTATAAAACAAAGCTCACATGAGTTGACATCTCACAAGCATCACAAAGGTACAGTATATATAAAGAGAGGCTTTAATATCGCCACCTAGGAAATAATTGCACTAGATGTCTCTGCGATTGCTGCTCAGAGAAAGGAAATGCCGATTTGTCAACACATTGAACTCACAATAAAAAGATCAAAAACAAACAAAAGTCAAGAAAACAAGTGGTAAGCATAAAAAAGCTGGTAAGTAACGTCTAAATATTCATAATTATCAGATGCTAAACCAGCTTCAAATATTTACTTTCCTGTGTCTTCCTTAAAAAAAAAAATATATATATATATATATTATTATTGTTGTTATCAATATTGTTGTTTTCTTTATTGTTGCTATTAAAAAATAGTTTCCTACAAATTCCTACAGAACTGGATCTAGAATCGCTGAAAAAAAGAAACGTTACAAACAACACAAATCTCATATTAAGCAACGTGTAATAGGATATTTCAGCTTACAACAACATTTTTTATAAAAATCATGGCCAATCTTTACTCTTGTAAGGGGATAGACTATATTACTGCTATACCTTTTCTCTCTCATTTGTCCCGCTACCGTATGTTATAATGTATTATAAATGTAAGGCTAAGTGCACACTTTCGTTCGGAATTGCTGCGGAAATTTCTGCAGCATTCCCACAACTCCCTGCTGCGGCAAATAAGCATGCGGAATTGGCATGCGTATTCCCGCAAAACACTTGCGTTTTGCAAGCGTATTTAGCTTGCAGAATGCTAGCGTTTTCCAAGCGATCTGTAGCATCGCTTGGAAAACTGATTGACAGGTTGGTCACACGAGTCAGACAAGTGTTTGACAAGTGTGACCAACTTTTTACTATTGATGCCGCCTATGCCGCATCCGTAGTAAAAGATAGAATGTTAAAAATAATAATAAAATAAAAAATTGGGATATTCTCACCTTCTGGCTTCCCCCGCAGCCTTACTGATGCTTCCGGCAACTCCTGTTCCCAGTGATGCCTTGCGACAATGACCCCAGATGACGAAGCATCACGCTACGAGGTAATTCACATAAGTAGTGTTGAGCGATACGATACCTCAAGTATCGGGTATCGGCCGATATTAGCTGTTTCGGCCTTTCGATACTTAGTTCCGATATTTTCCATATATCGTATACCGGAATCGGAAGTTCCCATAATTCTTTGAGAGGCAATGTGATTTTAGTCAGCCAATGAGGAATCCTAAGAAGTGTGGGCACATCCTGTACTGCTGCGGTCATGTTAACTAATGGCATGGCTGTGATTGGATGCTGAAATGATGTCAGAATGCACTATAAAAGGCGCCGCCGCCATTTTAGCGTCACTGTGCTGTGAATTCAGTAAGGGACAGAACGCTGCTGTGCTGACTCTGAGGGACAGTTAGAGATTGCGATTTAGTGTACTGTGCTGTAGGCAGGCTAGCACCAACCGCTGTGTAAAGCTTCCTTTTGCCTGCAGTGTTGTTTTAACAGCTCTGCAAGGTGTGTGTGAGTGCAGGTGACGCTGCAGTTTGCTCTGCATGCAACGCTGTCTGTAGGCATCTGCACGTGTCACTCACAGACTCTTTTTTTTTTCTTCAGTGTAATTCTTGCTGCTCCATGCAATTTAACTATTAGTGTGACGCGCTTCCATCCGTATCCAATACATTGGTTGCAAACACTATAGAAGTAGACAAAGGAGTAGCCTTTCACAGATTGTGAACAGTTGTGTTTCAGTGTTCACTTCAGTCTGTGTTTTTTATTTTTTGAGTGCACATCACGCTCCAGTTACTTGTTCAAGCACTGCTGCTTGTACTCTGCTGAGCGTGTCTCAGTGCCTCATCCTTTTCATTTCTCTCCAATTGGTTCTGCTCCATTCCATTTAAAATAAATATAATCTATTAGTGTGACGCGCTTCCATCCGTATCCAATACATTGGTTGCAAACACTATAGAAGTAGACAAAGGAGTAGCCTTTCACAGATTGTGAACAGTTGTGTTTCAGTGTTCACTTCAGTCTGTGTTTTTTATTTTTTGAGTGCACATCACGCTCCAGTTACTTGTTCAAGCACTGCTGCTTGTACTCTGCTGAGCGTGTCTCAGTGCCTCATCCTTTTCATTTCTCTCCAATTGGTTCTGCTCCATTCCATTTAAAATAAATATAATCCATTGGTGTGACGCGCTTCCATCCGTATCCAATACATTGGTTGCAAACACTATAGAAGTAGACAAAGGAGTAGCCTTTCACAGATTGTGAACAGTTGTGTTTCAGTGTTCACTTCAGTCTGTGTTTTTTATTTTTTGAGTGCACATCACGCTCCAGTTACTTGTTCAAGCACTGCTGCTTGTACTCTGCTGAGCGTGTCTCAGTGCCTCATCCTTTTCATTTCTCTCCAATTGGTTCTGCTCCATTCCATTTAAAATAAATATAATCTATTAGTGTGACGCGCTTCCATCCGTATCCAATACATTGGTTGCAAACACTATAGAAGTAGACAAAGGAGTAGCCTTTCACAGATTGAGAACAGTTGTGTTTCAGTGTTCACTTCAGTCTCTGCGTAATAACCACACTTAGGCCTTATAACTTTTCTGACTTTCTTTATCAATCTACCAAGATGAAGAAGGCAGGGAGTAAGGCACGTGGTCGTGGCCGTGGAGTTTCAGCAGAGAGAGGACGTGGGGATTCTGTGGCTGCTGCTGCCCTCAGTGACACAGCATCCACCAGTTTTACCCATGAGTGTTCCTTTATGCGCACTTTGGTAGGAGCTCGGCGTGCCCCCCTGCTGCGGGACGAACAAATTGAAGCCGTTGTTGGTTGGATGGCAGCCAATGCATCGACTTCAATTCCTTCCACCTCCTCTCAGGAACACAACACTGTTGAGCAACCATCTGTCTGTTCACCGCCTGTCAAATTGCCCAGGCAGTCAGAGAGTTCTGTACAGGAGCCAGCTAAGTCTCTGCTTCTGTTCTCAGAATCTGTTGGCTCGCAAACACGGGCACAGGCAAGCAGCATTCTGCAATTTGAAGAAGAGGGAGTATGCAGTGATGCGCAACAGCTGTGTCTCTCTCAATCTGAAGAGGCGGGTGAGCCAGTGCCGATGGACAGCACACCGCAGAACGCATCTTATGATGATGATGAGACTCAGGTGCCAGGTTTTGTGGAGCATGGTGCTGCCCAGACCATCCAACAGCAGCAGGTGTTGGAAGAGGGTAGTGGAGATGATGAAGTCCGAGACCCAACATGGCGTGAGCAACAGGAAGGTGGTGGGAGCAGCTCTGAGGAAGAGATTGTCCCAACGGTACAAAGAGGAGGGAGAAGTAGGCTGCAGACTCGCTTGCCTGTAGCCTCCAGTTTGGCACCTGTTGGGAGCAGTTCTCTTAGAAATGTCAAAATTGGCGCTCCCATGACTTGCACTGCGTGGTCCTTTTTTGACAGACTTGTAGATGATATTTGCTATGTTCAATGCAAGCTGTGTAAGCAAAAAGTTAAAAGAGGTAAAAATATCAGTAACCTGAATACCACAAATATGTGGAAACATGTACGGACAAAGCACGTAGCTGAGTTACAAAGACAAACTGGAGATGTAGGCCAACCTACAGCAGCACCTACATCTTCAGGTCGTGTTGGAGCCTCTACCTCCAGCTCACACACACCTGGTTCGGCTTCCTCACAGGATCTCCATGGAAGAACCTCGGTCACTGTTGTCCATAGACAAACTGTTATTCCACCCACAGCAGCAAGTTCACAGTCATCGTCACACTCCCAGACCACAAAACAGCCATCGGTACCACAGGCATGGGATAAAAGACGGCCATACTCGGCAAACCATCCACGAGCACAGGCTCTGAATGCTGGCATTGCAAAACTCCTGTCCCTTGAAATGCTGTCATTCAGGCTGGTGGAGACTGACAGTTTCAGGAACTTTATGGCATTGGCAGTCCCACAATATAATGTGCCAAGCCGATTTTATTTCAGCAGGCAAGCCGTCCCTGCTCTGCAAAAACATGTCGAGGGAAACATTAAACATGCGCTACTAAACGCCGTCAGTAGCAGGGTCCACCTGACCACCGATGCGTGGACCAGTACCCATGGCCAGGGACGATACCTTTCCCTCACTGCCCATTGGGTCAATGTTGTGGAGCCGGGTACAGATCTTGCCAGTGGCGCTGTACGTGTTCTGCCAACTCCAAGGATTGCAGGAATCCAGTCTGTACACATTGATTCCTCCTCCTACTCCAGTTCCTCAGAATCATCGCTGCACGAGCCGTCACGGATACCTCCACATGGACCCGTGAACGCTTACCTGTTGCGACCGATATCAGCACAGCCGTGGCCAAACGTCAACAGGCCGTCCTGAAATTAATTTCCATGGGGAATCGAAGCCACACAGCGCAGGAGCTCTGGGATGCCATCAAGCAGGAGAGCGAGGTGTGGTTTTTGTCAGCTAATCTCCAGCCAGGCTTGGTAGTGTGTGACAATGGCCGAAATCTGGTGGCAGCTCTGGGCCTTGGCAACCTCACTCACATACCATGTCTGGCACATGTGTTCAACTTGGTCGTGCAGATTTTTTTGAGGGACTATCCGGATCTTGATGCACTGCTGCACAAGGTCCGCCTAGAGTGTGCTCACTTGCGACGTTCCAGCATGGCCAGATCGCGCATTGCAGCTCTGCAAGTCAGATTTCGCCTTCCTGAACATCGCATCATATGTGACGTACCCACCAGGTGGAATTCCACGTTACATATGTTGGAGCGGTTGTGTGAGCAGCAGCCAGCAGTAATGGAGTATCAGCTGCAAACAGGCGCAATCAACTCGCAATTTGCGCCGTTCACACTTCACCACTACTGAGTGGGCCTCTATGAAGGACATCTGCGACGTTTTGCGTGCGTTTGATGTCTCAACGCGGATGGCGAGTGCAGATGATGCACTAGTCAGCATGACTGTCCCCCTTATCTGCCTGCTTCAGAAATCACTGAAAGCACTAAAGGAAGAGGTTTTGGAAGAGGTGGAGGATGAGGAGTCACAAATTCAATTACCTTCAGGACAGTCAGTGCAACGTGGTTCCTCACAAAGGGCTGGGCAGGGCTCACTTTGTGAGGAGGATGAGGAGGAGGAGTCAATGGAGGAGGAAGAAATCCCTACAGAGGGAGGTACACAACGCTCTAGTCAGTATGTAGAGCGAGGGTGGGGTGATGCAGAGGAGGCAGAGATGACGCCTCTTCCAGAGGACAGCCTTTGTTGGCCAGTTGGAAGTCTGCAGCACATGGTTGATTTCATGCTTCAGTGCCTGAGAAACGTCCGCCGCATCGCCCACATTCTCACCACGTCAGATTATTGGGTGTACACCCTCCTAGACCCTCGCTACCGGGACAACTTACAAACCCTCATCACACCGGTGAACCGGGACCGTAAAATGCAGGAGTACCAAGACACACTGGTGCAATCCATACTGTTGTACATTCCAGCCGAGAGAGCTGCTGCTGCTGCTACTGCTTTACAAAGCAGCTCTGTGCGTCGAGGCAGTGTAGACACCTCTACAACAAGAGGGAGCAGAAGCAGCGCCTCTGCACAGGGCAAGAGCTGTATGTTAGAAATGTGGCAAAGTTTTGTGACAGCGCCAGCAAGGTCTACACCATCCGAGACGGCTCCAGTCACCAGGAAGAAACGTTTCCGTAAGATGGTGACAGACTACTTGGCTTTCCCTCTAAGTGTACTCCCAGATGCCTCTTCCCCTTTCAAATTTTGGGTCTCTAAGTTGGATACATGGCCAGAGCTTAGCCAGTATGCATTGGAGGTGCTGGCTTGCCCTGCTGCCAGTGTATTATCTGAGCGCGTCTTTAGTGCTGCAGGTGGTGTAGTAACAGACCGTCGCATGCGACTATCCTCAGAGAATGTAGACCGACTTACTTTTCTGAAAATGAACAAGGCATGGATCTCACCTGAATTTGCCTGTCCGTTTTCAGATTAAATAACTGTTTGGCAACGTTTTCCATGTCTCCTGTTATGTTCATCTTTCTACCACCTGAACTCTACTCCCTGGGCTACAACACCGCCATTTGTTGCTCGTAAGTAATTGGCAGGGGTACTGACTCCTGGCCAGCCTGGTTACAGCACGACAGCTGTTTCCTGGCAGTGTGAACGTCAATTATCCTCCAATAAGTTGTGCTGTCGTGTTGCATTCGGGTTAGCCGACTCTATGGTGCCTGCAGTTTAGGTGATTCCTATGTGTGCTGTGGGATATGTAAATAAAGGCTGTTTCCATTGTGACAATAGGACAAGCACCCACTGTAGGACTGTGTGATTCGGTAACTGCGGACGGCTTGCGTCCTGTCAACTTACATTTTCATGGGTGCGTTCTGCTACCCGTCCGGGGTCCAGTACCGTCAACTGGTTCTCCCCAGTGCCTTTGGCCTAGGTGCCTCCATCTCCGTATCCGAGTTCCACCAACGTCTGCTGGTCCTTGGTAGTGCTTTGGAGCACAGGTACCTCCTGCTTAGTAACCGTGTCACAGTAACGTCAGCTGGTACTCGGTTGTGACATTGCCTCTTTTCCTTCTGCTACCCGTCCAGGGTCCAGTACCGTCAACTGGTTCTCCCCAGTGCCTTTGGCCTAGGTGCCTCCATCTCCGTATCCGAGTTCCACCAACGTCTGCTGGTCCTTGGTAGTGCTTTGGAGCACAGGTACCTCCTGCTTAGTAACCGTGTCACAGTAACGTCAGCTGGTACTCGGTTGTGACATTGCCTCTTTTCCTTCTGCTACCCGTCCGGGGTCCAGTACCGTCAACTGATTCTCCCCAGTGCCTTTGGCCTAGGTGCCTCCATCTCCGTATCCGAGTTCCACCAATGTCTGCTGGTCCTTGGTAGTGCTTTGGAGCACAGGTACCTCCTGCTTAGTAACCGTGTCACAGTAACGTCAGCTGGTACTCGGTTGTGACATTGCCTCTTTTCCTTCTGCTGCCCCTCCGGGTTCCAGCACAGTCAGCTGGTTCTCGTTACTTCCATTGTCTCTTGCTCCATCTGATACCCGTCAGGGTTCCAGTAACGTCAGCTGGTTCTCGGAAATTAGACGACCTTAAAGACCACCCAGAAGAAGATGACGACAACAAGGACGACGAGCATGAAGCCAACCAGCCTGAACACCATCACAAAGAAAAAATAAAAGATTACCCAGAAGAAGATCACCAACAGGACAAAGAAGGTTAAGACAAACTACAAGATACAGAACAAGAGACAGAAGAACAATAAGCAGAAGATCAAAAAGCAGAAGAACATGAAGTATAAGACCAAAATGAAGAGCAAAATATATGCTCTAAATTCTAAGCAGAAGAAGACTAAGCAGTGTATGGGGGTGAGTCCGTTCCTCCTCGTGGTGCCCCTGGAAAATGCCTGCTGCTGCAGGCTAAACTGAACACGGACAAATACTGTTGTAATTTAAATCTTTTGTGACAGCAAGAACGGAAGGATGAACAATTCATACTTTTACAGATTACAAGTACAGGAATCTCTGTCACAAATAAGAATATACAAAAAAAAAAAAAAAAAACCCTGTTTGGGAGAGAAGAATAGACAAATCGCGGCGCCCTAAGTGCGTAAAAACAATATTATAGTCTTTAGAGTGTGCACAGTTTTATGCACTCACCTGATAGAAGACTAATATGGCTTTAGATTGTGTATCCTCAAAAATCCTTCTAGGATACTTTTCAATAGACAGGGCTTGCAGCTTGCCTCGGGTGGATCCAAGTGAAAGAGCCAGATTCAGGCTCACACACGATGAGTAAATCAAGAAAGGCACATCCAGCCCATGAATGGCAGCGCTTCCCAGGACTCACATCCAAAGATGATATTTCATATTTTTTTATTTAATAAGTTAAAATGGAGGAGATACAACGCGTTTCGGATACAGTATATATCCTTCATCAGGTATCATAAAAAACACAGTACAAATCCTAATAATATAAAATTCAGTAACACTTATATATAGTGGCAAACCTTTTATCCCAGTCTCAGACACTTGATTTAGGGAGTGGACCAAGTTCAGGAGCACACCCACCAACTTTGACAGCATAGATGCAAGAAGAAAAAAAAAAAGCATTCAAACTCTCTCTATGATATCATTCAATCCATTTGGATATAATGTTCCCAGACGATAGACGGAAAGAAACTTTTTGGATATATCGTCTGGGAACATTATATCCAAATGGATTGAATGATATCATAGAGAGAGTTTGAATGCTTTTTTTTTTTTTTTTTTTTCTTCTTGCATCTATGCTGTCAAAGTTGGTGGGTGTGCTCCTGAACTTGGTCCACTCCCTAAATCAAGTGTCTGAGACTGGGATAAAAGGTTTGCCACTATATATAAGTGTTACTGAATTTTATATTATTAGGATTTGTACTGTGTTTTTATGATACCTGATGAAGGATATATACTGTATCCGAAACACGTTGTATCTCCTCCATTTTAACTTATTAAATAAAAAAATATGAAATATCATCTTTGGATGTGAGTCCTGGGAAGCGCTGCCATTCATGGGCTGGATGTGCCTTTCTTGATTTACAAATAAGAATATGATGAAGAAGATGAAGAGGAAGAAGATGAAGAATTTGAATATGAAGAAGATTAATTAGTTTAATAATAACAATATGAGTAATGTAAACAAAAACATGAATAGCAAGAAGTTTAAGAAGAAGATTAAGAATGTGAAGATGAAGAATAATTTGATGAGAAAGATGATGCAGCTGAAGATTATGAAGGAGAAAGTGTGGCACTGGCAAAAGTTAAAAAGGTGAAGAGCATGGAAGTTGTGAAACATACATATTTGCCAAAATAGAAAAAAGGTTAACAACATTGTCAATTTGTTAGTCAATCCAAACGTATTTAAAAAAAAATATAATATTAATGCTATTCCAATGCATTGGGTTAAACATGTATGCCTTTATTGTCTCCTCAACCTCCCCCAATACATTCTACATTAGTCTTTGTTGTTTTTCTTCATGTACAATTAACCAACAAGGCAAGAATGGGTTTTTTTAATGTCGATATTTGGTTCCCATAGACTTACATGGGACTTCCGGTATCGGAATCGGATATCGACGATATTTAGTGATATCGGCGATACCATTCCGATCCGATATTTTTAGATATCGAGCAGTATCGCTCAACACTACACACAAGGCATCACTCGGAACGGGAGTTGCCGGGAGCATCAGTAAGGACCGGGAAGGCTGCAGGGGCCGCCGGAAGGTGAGAATATCACGATTTTTTATTTTAATTATTTTTTAACAGGGATATGGTACCCAGGGCCTGGAGGAGAGTCTCCTCTCCTCCAGGCCCTGGGTACCATATGCACATGAACCGCTCACTTTGCGCACGGTTCAATGCATTCCTATGTGTGCGGAATCGCAGCGATTCCGCAAAAAGTATGAGCATGCTGCATATTTTTCTGCAATGCGATTCCGCCGCGGAAAAATATTCAGCATTAGCATAGCTATGCGGAATGCCATAGAATGTAATGGGTTGTGTTGTGTAAGTGTTTTCGCTGCACAAAAACATGGCAAAAACGCTAACAATCCACAATGTGTGCACATAGCCTAAGTATACTTGTTACTAAAAAGTGGCACTGCTACACGATTAGATGTAATACAGCTACTATATAATGGTACTGTTACACTACTTTGTGTATTACCATTCTTGCTATATGTCTGTTGTATATTTGTGCTGCTATGTATAGCGTATAGGGTAAAGGCAGTTTCAATAATGGCCACTAAGATGGGGCATTATAGTAATGTAGTTATAGTTATAGTGTAGCCTAGTATAGGAAATAGTTAACTATAGAAGGGGCTGCTGTGTGGTAAGTTAGGACACAGTGTTAGATAGTCAGAAGGGCCCGGGCGCCCGAATAGTCCACATGGGCTCTAGGCCCAGGGCACCACAGCAGCCACGTTATGTTACAAGAAGTGAAGCCTGGCCATTTGGAGTCTATAGGACAGAAGTATGGTATCAAGCACCAGGATTGCAGCAGTTTATAGCTAGAGAAATGAAGGGGTCAGGAAGAGTGCAGGGCGCAGATTGTTCAACATGTGTCAGATTGCTGTGTGCCCCGATGCTCTCAGGACCGGGGCAAAACGGCCTAGAGAATCCCCAAGCACAGTGAGTCTGAACAGGGAGAACGCTGCGTTACCGTCTAAGGTGCTATTACCCCATAATGTACTGGAGGACGTGGAACAGAGTGCAGGGAAAGAGCTGAATGAGAACTGCATGGAGCTTGCTGATGATGTTGATACTGACAAGAATGTGCTGCAAAGTTATGCAAATAAAGTTTCACATGTTGCATTTGAACTGGACTGTGTCTCAATTCTTGCAAAATCGTTTGCAGAAAGGCTCCAGCACTGCAGAGATATCCCTAATGGTCCATTGGCTAGTGAATGCTGTTTTCATGTGAGAGAAAGCCAGGGCAATGCTATAACAGAGTGTTTGGCCATGACTACTGCCCTGGCGACCTCCCACACTCTTTCGGCAATTAAAGGTTTATTCCTAAGATAAGTTACCCATTATTTTTCTTTTTTTGCTTAGGGCCCAACTGCTGGGACCCCTAGTGATCACAAATTAATGAATGCAAAAGATGTATCGAGCATAGACTTCTCCACTCTATTTAATATGCGGTTCCAGAACATATTTTTTAATTATTTGTGGTTCCATCCAGTCTTATTCTGATCCGATTTGAGGATCAAAATCCCACATTTAAGGTCTGTGAAAAAAAAGCACAGGGATGCCATCCATGTTTTTGTCTAATGGATTAGAAAAGCTTAAAAAATGCATTTTTTTTTGCATATGAGAAAATCGGATGCCCCACTGATGGTGAAAACGTATGCGCCTCAGATGGATAAAAAATTGGTCAAAACTGATTTGTATTTCTCATGCATCAAAAACGTGAATGGAGCCTTAGTCTTTATATCTAAACGGTATCTCAGTGGATAAATATGAAATAAACACTGAGAGCACCTATATTGCCGCTGAAAGCACCTGTATTGATTTTTTTACATGAGCTTGCAATCCAATCAAATCAAATCAGATATCACAGTATCTAACCCAGGAGTGGAGACAACTGGTTTAAAATGAATACAATTCAAGGTCAACATGAAGCTTTGGGACCATCTTTGAAAAAAAAAATTAAAATGGAAAATATGACATTTTTTATTCATTTTTTTTCATAACTAATTTTAAATTATAATTAAAAAATATATATATTTTACATTTAGATCTGTAACAAAGTTCCAGAGGAAAATATAACCTAAGATAATGTTCATTGCTGTTTGTTTATTTGTTTTACGTTGTTCTTGTTTATTTGTCATTGAATTGTTTTTTTAATCATTTCGATCAAGGAAATAAATGTTTTATGACAAAGGGGCATGTTGGTTTTTTAACTTTCCCTCTTGAGACTACACATTATAGAAGCAGCACTTTTATATTTTGCATTCTTTGTGAAAAATAAAAATAACATTTCCTACAGTTACCCCATACGATTTCTGGGAAGTGACTGTTTCCACAACTTTGCATTGCCAATGGCAGATTGATATAGACAATACGGGTAACAATTTTAACTGCCTTTGAAAAATGATTTTCTTTGTGATGCCACCAGTGTTACCATCATAATAGAAGGGTTGAGAGGCTTTTACGACTTGGCACTAACACATGATTGAGGTGTTTTATTTTTTAAGTGGGGAAGATAACAGCATAAATATAGTTTGTTTAAATGACTTTTACTGTGAAGTATAAATGCATTTTTAAGTGTCAATTTGGATTTTTTTTTTTTACCAGGGTTGAGAGTTTATCCAAGAGTTAAAAAAAAATATTTTGCAGCTGTAGAATTCAGAATTTTAATCCTCTAAACATTGTCAGAATTTCCTGGTGCTTTTTAAGGTTCACGCAGGTGTTTTTTTATTTTTTATTTTTTTAATTTTTTCTTGACGAAATGCCGTAACAACTTCATTACTTACCCAGGCGGTAATCTGCTGTTGATTGAGATTAATAGAGAAAATATTTTCAAAACACTTTAGCAAGCATTTGCATTACTCTATGTTGAGAAAATTAATCTTGTGGGGCGAACTGAGAAAAGGTGTTAATTGCAGTTTCAGATGTGAATATATCAAAAGTTTTCAGAAATGTTTTTAGCAACCACAAACAAAATTCACAATTGAAAAAACAAAAGAGGAAATTCCATGTTTGGCAAAATAAGTTCTGAATTATGGCAACAAACATATAAATAGGAGGATTGAAGAGATTAAATGTCTACTTTGTGCTCTGTGCTGATCTTTGACAATGCAAACTCTCAACAGCACACCACATGGTCAACTGGGGTATTGCAAATTGAGTTTCCCAATGTTTTTTTTGCAAAGAGTCATGAAATACAATACCATCCAGACAGACAAAGGGTTAAAATGGATTCTCTGGTTTACAAAACCCATTCCTATGCATGCTGTGTTATTTGTGTGTATCAGTAATCTGATAAATTTGTTATCAATTAGTAAAGGATGTAACAGTTTAATGTAATTTTGCTGCAAACATATAAAAATATATTTTAAAGACATGGTACCCCCTTTCAACAAGGACTTAGACTGGGGTACTGTTAGCTTCTCCATGGCCTGGGGTCCATACTCAATGCTGTATCTAGTATTTTCTGATGAGCATTCTGCATGTTCATAGTCAATGGTATCAGAGATTAGTGATGGGCGAACCCCTGGATGTTCGATCTTGCGGGTTTGGCTGAACAGTTAAAACATTTTTAGTTCGGGTACCAAGACAGTACCCAAACCCTAATCCGAACTCCATTCAGATGAATGGGGGGGCCTGAACATCCATTGTTTGCCGCGCTGTCATGTACATGACACTGGCTTTGATCGGCGGTAAAATTATTACTGCTGGTCAGAGATCTGCAGTTCCCACACTGTCAGATGACAGCGTGAGCCAGCAGCTGTGACTGGAGGTAAAAAGTTTACCTCCATTCACAGGCATCGGCTGATTGGAGTATTCAACAGCCTGCACCTGCACTATAAATAAATAAAAAAAATTACTTGGGTTCCCCTGTATTTTTGATAACCAGTAGGCAAAACCAGCATTACCATGGCTAGTCAAATAAATAATTTAGAAAACGGTGTTGGGTCCCCCCCATTTTTGACAACCAGCCAAGCTAAAGCAGACTGCTGGGGGCTGGTATTCTCAAGTTGGTAAGGGGCCATGGATATTGAACCCCCAGCCTAAAAATAGTAGCCCGCAGCTGCCCCAGTAAAGGCGCATCTATTAGATGCGCCAATTCTGGCGCTTTGCCCGGCTCTTCCCACTTGCCCTGCGGCAAAGGCAAGTGGGGTTAATTTTGTGGGATTGATGTCAGTTGTTTTATGGCCGCTGACATCAAGCCCATAAGTTAGTAATGGAGAGGCGTCTATTTATGCATTATTAACCCCTTGTTCGTATTGTAAATAAGCAAACAGCCAGAATAAAGTCCTTTGTTTGAAATAAAAATACACACTGTTTTACTCTTTTTATTTAAAAATAAAAAAGAAAGTTATATTCACCTTATGCCCATTCCATTGAAGCCCTCGTCCCCTGTAAAAAAAGAAAATAAACAGTAAAACTCACCTAACGCCGATTCCATTGAAGCTCTGGTCTCCTGTAAAGTAGGGTTCCCCAACTCCAGTCCTCAAGGTCCACCAACAGGTCATGTTTTCAAGATTTCCTTTGTATTGCCCAGGTGACGCAATTATCACCTGGGCAATACTAAGGAAATCCTGAAAACATGACCTGTTGGTGGGCCTTGAGGACTGGAGTTGGGTAACCCTGCTGTAAAGAAACAAAAATAAAAAACAACCATTTCCCTCACCTGTCCGAAATACTATCCAGGCATTACAGGCACTTCTCAGTCTCTAGCATAGACTGTCCACCATTAATGGTATTTTTCCAGCTCCAACACCTCTTATTATGTCTGTAAAGCAAGGAATGGAGCACGGGAGAAACCTTTCCAACCCAGATCTTTTGGTTGCTCCTAAATACCAGACCCAAAATCCAGTCACATAAAAGTCCTCTCATTAACCTAGTGTTACTGGTATAGATTTTATATTACCGAGGCCAGCCACTTTGTTGACACATACCTGCCATCCAGGATTTAACCTTCTGCTTTATCTATCTATACTATCTATCTATTTATCTATCTATCTATCTATCTATCTATATCCAAAAAACAGGCAGCACTCCATAGGATAGTAGCTATTGTGGATATTTATTAAACCCACATCACAGGGCAACATTTCGGCTCCATGAGCCTTCCTCCAGCAGTGTCTGACACACAAATGTGGGTATTTAAGGAATCATTGCTTAACAAATACTTTACATCCAATTATCATATTCCCAAATCCATATACATTCCTTATATCCAGTCTGCATCAAAACAGTAAAAAGGGCAAGTGAGCGTTACATTTTCCAATAGTAGGTCACAATTAATATACTTATTTACAGTAGTTCCAGTTATCTATCTATCTATCTATCTATCTATCTATCTATCTATCTATCTATCTATCTATCTATCTATCTATCTATCTATCTATCTATTTATCTATCTATCTATCTATCTATCTATCTATCTATTTATCCATTTATCATATCTACATTGATACATCGATTACAGTATAAACATTGCTCTCCTTTATCATGAAGGGTTACTACTGTAATGTCTCATTATGGTTTTTCTACTGTTGACATGTATGTCATGTGGGCAGCATGTTGATATATTTCTTTTGTCCGGAGTGATTCTGGCGTTGCCTGTGTGATTCTGCCAGTGTAATGCTTCTTGTTTAATGAGCTGTGAGTAGTTGGCTGATGTTTCTGATCTTTACACCATAATTGAATGTTGTTGACTTGTGCTCTATAATCATAAACTAGTCTCGGTTTTCTATTAACCTATTAAGTGTTGGTTACAAATAGTAGAATTTGTACTATGTGATAATTTCCATTGTTTACGATTGATTTTTGTGTACATTTTCTCTCTCTTGAACTGTTGTTGATGTGCAATGCTTCGTCATGCATTAAAGGGCAGCACATTGTGGAAAATACTTTTTTTTTAAGAGGTTCCCCTAAGAAGAAGTCTAATCACAGGATATCATGTTGTTCAGACCTCCAATGATCTGCAGTGTTCTATTGACCAGTAGTGTTATTACATTGGAATTTTAAAGCGTATTATGATGATACAAACTGAATATAATCTCTTAATCCTGAGGATGCTGCTATACTTACTTTGAAAATCCATTTTATAATGCTGTATAATCTTGATATTAGGAGTCAAGTTTAGCCTTCTATTGGTGGAACCTTTTAAATAAAGAGACTTTCCATGCTGCCCTTCCCTCTATCGCATGCTACAACTAGAGGTACTCTGCTTCTAAAAAAATGCAGGAAATTAAGCCAGACTAATAAAATGATACATCTGGACTCAAAAAAATGCTAATTGTATTATCAGATAGTACAACTTTCAAAATGGAGTATATAGCCATTCTTATATGGACTTTTATAGTTAGTAAGCCAGCTTCATCAGGTCTAAGGGAAATATTGGTATTACACAGTTCTTTTGGGTAAGTTTCCCTGAGACAAAATATGTTTTTATAGATGCTCTCTGCTCTGACTAATTAAGGTTATGAATGTGAGATTTTGTTCTAATCATTCAGATTGCAAAAATAGGGCAGATATTAGGACTACTGCAGTTTGCCAATATTTGTACTTTGTGCATCACAATCAGTCAGTCTTTTTTTGCATAAAAATGTGGCTAAGCAGTGTAACATTGCAATAAACAACATACGGTAAGTTTTAATTGCAATACCCCATTTGACCATGTGGTGTGCGTTCAGAAAATAAACTATCAAAGAGCGGCACTGATCACACAGAACAGAAAAACTTGTTAGAAAATGATGTTAAAAATAGTAATTTTTAATTATCTGTTCAAATTTGAGAAAATAAAATGTGTCATTAGGTAAATATCCAACAAATTAAAGAACACATAAAAAATATATAATCTTTGACATTACATTCTGAAAATGATCTGAAAATAATGAGAGTAGCTTTCAAACAGTATAACAGGAACAATCTGAACATTTCAATCTTACTTTTTTATCCTTTTCTATTATTTATTATTTCAAAAAATCAATATGGCTGCCACTAGCCGACAGGGACTTATAATGTCATCAAAACAGGAGACTATTGGATATTCTTGAAGCTATCTTTCATTCTAATGCCACATTAAAAGGTTAATGCCTGAGGAATGAGGGAGCTTATCAGCCTTTCACATTATGCTGTAGCTGTTGGGGATTCCCTAGTTTAAGCGCCATACATTAAAAATGGAAGATGGCTGCTTAACATATTATAGATTTAACGAGGGAAAGAAACGTAGACCCTCCAGGATTTCAGATGATGTCAAGTTGATGAATGGAAAATAATAGAAAGGTCCGCAGATGTGTGTCAAGACGAGCGCACAATTAATTCAATCATTGAGATCAGGCCACAAAGCAATACTCATTAGGGCTATTGATTGCTTACTCAGCAAATAATGAAGGGATCTACTTTGATGTAACATCTGAGACTGTAAAAAAAATCTGTCCATTTTTCTGTCCAGATATCTATCATATTATCTATCTATCTATCTATCTATCTATCTATCTATCTATCTATCTATCTATCTATCTATCTATCTATCTATCTATCTATCCATCCATCCCTCCATCTATCTATTATCTGTTATCCATCTATCTATATCTATCTATCCATCCATCCCTCCATCTATCATCTATTATCCATTTATTATCTATCTATCTATAAGAAAAAAATTGGAACAGCACAAAATTTTAATATAGGGTGCCAGGCCTCCATGCAAAAAGTCCATACTTGCCCAAATTTCAATAACAAAAAGAAAAAAGGCAGCACTCCATAGCTTCAGTGGTAGAAAAAAGTGGATTTATTTCAGACCCACATGTCTGGGCGACGTTTCGGCTCACACTGAACTTGAGAAAGGCTGAGTATGAGCCGAAACAACGCCCAGACATGTGGATCTGAAATAAATCCACTTTTTTCTACCACTGAAGCTATGGAGTGCTGCCTTTTTTCTTTTTTGCTATCTATCTATCTATTCATCTATCTATTATCTGTCTATTATCTATCATATTTTTATTATCTAACTATCTATATCTATATCTATCTATCTATATATGATAGATAGATAATAGATAGATAGATACATTGATAATAGATAAATAAAATAGGTAGATGCATAGATAGATAGATACATAGATAAATAGATAGATAAATAGACTTAGATATGAGGTAAATAGATTTTTGCAGATAAATCCACTTAGTCCAGATAACATTTATTGTGCGCAGAGGTCACACAGTATCCACATCATTTCCGCTGATACATAAGAAAGCTTTAGCACCAGTACCAGTCTTGCAACCTTCACTGTGCCCTTATTTATTGTCATTGTTTTGTCTCAAGAAGCGCACAATTCTGTCACAAATGGAGGGATTTTAGGTCATCATAAGTTCTCGCACATGAGTGAAAAGAAGACTTGGCTCAAGTGGGATAAATAGAGTTCAGAATCAAAGACCTTTGTTGTGAGCGCTCGTATAACTTTGACAATTGTCAATGCTTTGGTGAGTTATAAATCTGAGAGGCTGGTGAAGTGTGCCGCAAATCCTGATAAGGAGCGTGTAGATCAAGCTGTCTGCTGGGCCCTGCTGCCGCCCTCTAATCTACAGCGCTGCTTTAACATAACTTTTTATATGGTAAGATCTATCTAGCAGAAAGGTTTATGAATTTATGATACCGTATTCCTTAAGGTTTCTATTTTTATTATTTTTGGGAAATGAAAAAAAAAATGAAACAACAAAAAGTGAAAAATAAAATGTAATAACAAAAAAGAAAAAAAAATGACTTGCTGATACTTTTATGTGGCAGGGTTTAGAGCTGCAGTAAGGTTTCCTTTTTCTCAGGACAAAGGTTCAGTTTTCTACTCCTATAATGCCACAGCTTCCCGACACTACTCTTCCCTGGAAGGAGATCGGTGGTAAAGGTGGGATAAAAAAAATCATTTAGGAATCTGAGAGCTTTGAAGAAATTGTAGAACTTCCATTGTACTTTTTATCTGTCTCTTTTTACCCCACGACTCACCTCTTTCACTGACAATAACACAATAGGCTAGGTCATGATTTCCTTAAAGATCAGCACACTTCTTTCCTGTGGCATACAAGGTACAATACCTGTACAATACCTGTGCTAGGGGAGAATATTTATAATGCTGCATTCAAGGGTAAATTCTTTAAAAAAAATGAAAAAAAATTGGCAATGTTTTCTTCCCCTATCATAATATTTATTACAAATTAAAAATAGAATCTTGCAAATTTCACACTGGACACTTTTTTCTAGGCTATAACTCCCTGTTGTTTCAGAAAATTCACATGCACATTAGCCACAATGGTCTGATCCTATGTTTTGTACTGAAGCATCTAATGTGCATGTGCAAATATGATTCTGAAGGGAGAATTAGATATGACGTCAACTATTATGATTGGTGGCTTTGTTGTTATGACCTGCATATAGAGGTGTTACCTGTCATTGTAATCCTGCCTCTGATGATAAGGAGTCTGCTGAAAACTTATCTTTAAAGGACAGCAAGTATGAGTCTAAAGAATCCCAAGTTGCCAGTGTGAAAAATGCAATATTATCAGATTATAAATTTTATTTTATTTTTTTTATAGAAATCTTGATGTGAAAAAAAATAACATTACCACATAATTTTTAAAAAGACATGTAACAAAAAAAACCTTATTTAAACAATAGGTTATTTTCTGACAAAACTTTTCCTTTAATTTAAGAACGCATGGACCCATAGCAGACTATTAGTGTGGCGTTATGGATTAGTACAACACATGTTGTGGCTCTTATACAGCTGCAAAAAACAGAAACTGTTCCTCTACAATGAACTCATGATGTTCTCTATTACCTCGAAATGCATAGATAGAGCAAAATAAAAGGGGTTGAAAATAGCAAGGGGTGGTCCAAATACAATGCAAGGGGTAGTCCAAAGTATAATGCAATGGGTGGTCCAAAGTATAATGCAAGGGATGGCCCAAAATAAAATGCAAGGGGTGGTCCAAAGTATAATAAATGGGGTAGTCCAAAGTATAATGCAAGGGGTGGTTCAAAGTAAAATACAAGAGGTGGTCCAAAGTATAATGAATGGTGTAGCCCAAAGTATAATGCAAGAGGTGGTCCAAAATACAATGCAAGGGGTTTTCCAAAGGATAATGCAAGGGATGGTTCAAAGTGTAATGAAAGGGGTGGTCCAAAGTATAATGAAAAGGGTGGTCCAAAATATAATGCAAGGGATGGTACAATGTATAATGAAAGGAGTGGTCCAAAGTATAATCTAAAGGGGTGGTCCAAAGTATAATGCAAAAAGGTGGTCCAAAGTATAATGAAAGGAGTGGTCCAAATTATAATGTAAGGGGTGGCCCAAAATATAATGTAAGGAGTGGCCCAAAGTATAATGCAAGAGGTGGTCCAAAATATAATGTAAGGGGTAGTCCAAAGTATAATGAAAGGAGTGACCCAAAATATAGTGCAAGGGTTGATCTAAAGTATAATCCAAGGGATTGTGTAAAGTGTAATGCATGGGGTTGTCCAATACCTATTTTATTCTCAGTTGAGGTATGTAAAGTATATGAACACGGCGTTTGAAAACTAGCAAACTTTGCACCAAGAAGCAGGAGACAGAGAGAAGGGACTATGGTTCTGCCATCTGGGAAATCCATTCATTTGCTGAGGATCTATATACATGGAACGTATGTATGATTTTGATTTGTGCTAATTGCAGATGCGTTAGAGTAAACCCTTTTGTGCATTCATTCCAATAATACGTATCTTCTCCAGGTTCTGTAGGGTTATGTGACACGTAGTGCTGGTGTCAACATTTATTTCTGTCATGTTTATTTGAAAAAAAAAAAAAAAAAAAAGAAAACATCTCAGAAAACCTATCCAGAAAACATCACATGTACAAGTGTTTAGAAAGAAGCCTTCCAGGGCTCTCCGGATTGTGTTTGAGCTAAGTAATATAGATGAAGCACATCTTTTGTTACGCCATGAAAAAGTGTCACCATTCCAGTAGCTTTAAGTAAGGAAATCAATAAAACAAAACGCGAGGGCATATAAAGAAAGAGTGTAAAGGCAGACTGCCCTTTCCTTCACTCCTTTCATTGCTGCACGCTTAGTCTCAGACATTTCAGGGTCTAGAAGTCATTTTTTAACCTCCATATCATCTAAGGATAAGAAAAACTTCAAATTATAGTCTCTAAAATGTTTTTTGTTTTGTTTTTAACATCGGGGTTTAGTCAACTTTGTTAACCATGGAATAAATGGCGCTATAATAGTAAATAATAATTATTCTAATTATTTCCGTGATTTTTTTTTGGCCAATAAAGTAGTTAACACTTTTTAAACTGGAATAATTGGCCTAGTTGATCTGTCATTTGTACCTCTTAGATAATCTTCTTCCCTATAGACTATAATGAAAAACGGCCGGGCAAGTACCGCATGTTTTTTATTAGTAGAAGTACAAGTATGTAGTAATCCTAGCTAAAAATATTAATAACTGTACTTTCATAATATGCAAAAAATAAAACTGTATGCCATTTTGCACTTTACTTTTTTTTAGAATTTTTTTAAAAAATGCTTAATAAAACCCTTCTGCAAACATATTACTGAATGATAAGCTTTGGTATCAGAAACCTGATACTTTTTCTAATATAAAGAACAAAAAACATTTGCTTTTTTCCCCAGTATTTAAAAAAATCTAGACACACCACAGTGTCATCAAAACTCAGCCGTTCCCAATGTAACAAACCATCTATAAATGAAAGAAAAACTGTTCCAATTCCAGTCATCATTTCAGCAGCAATTTTTTTAATATTTAACAATATCCAAAAACATTCTGCGGCCTTGTACGAAGGTCATCAGCATCTACCCCAGTGCCTGTGCCTTATGGAGCTTGGCATTTCTTTATAAGTGCAAATATCAATATTAGGCCGGCTCACACACAACCACAAAAAATCGGTCCGTTTTAGACGGTCGATTGTCAGATCAAAATGCAAACATCACACATCCTTCTGGCATCCGATTTTCCTTCAAAGATGCGATTTAGTCCATGTGTGTGTACCTTGTAACATCCGATTTTCATCCGACTTGCGAGATTTTCTCGCAGGCTTGCAAAACTGACATATAATGGATCCAAAAGAATAGTATTTCAATCACAAAAAAAAGAATAGATATATACACATAGAATACATATATATATATATATACATGTCATTGTGACATGTATATATACATACAGGTCCTTCTCAAAAAATTAGCATATAGTGCTAAATTTCATTATTTTCCATAATGTAATGATTAAAATTAAACTTTCATATATTTTAGATTCATTACACACCAACTGAAATTTTTCAGGTCTTTTATTGTTTTAATAGTGATGATTTTGGCATACAGCTCATGAAAACCCAAAAATCCTGTCTCAAAAAATTAGCATATTTCATCCGTCCAATAAAATAAAATGTGTTTAAAACAAAATAAAAAAAAAAACATCAAATAATAATGTTCAGTTATGCACTCAATACTTGGTCGGGAATCCTTTTGCAGAAATGACTGCTTCAATGGGGGTGGCATGGAGGCAATCAGCCTGTGACACTGCTGAGGTGTTATGGAGGCCCAGGATGCTTCGATAGCGGCCTTAAGCTCATCCAGAGTGTTGGGTCTTGCGTCTCTCAACTTTCTCTTCACAATATCCCACAGATTCTCTATGGGGTTCAGGTCAGGAGAGTTGGCAGGCCAATTGAGCACAGTAATACCATGGTCAGTAAACCATTTACCAGTGGTTTTGGCACTGTGAGCAGGTGCCAGGTCGTGCTGAAAAATGAAATCTTCATCTCCATAAATGATATAGGAAAGATGTGTATCTTCGTACCGTGTTAGCCAGTAGAAGGATAGAAAAGTCTGGGAATATAAACTTATGATGACCTTTGACACTCTTAGTGCTGGGATGAATCTCTCATCAATCGTTTTTATTCGTGCTACATACAAATAAGAAACTTGCCTATGACCTTTTAGGGTCATCACAACACAATACCAGACCCCAATCAGAGGGTAATAAAACCTTCACTCCTTATCTATGAACTAGTCATATTTATGTTAATCCCTCTGCCATAATGACAGTTCTGCTTCATGTCACTTGTCTTACCTATTGCATTTTTTCTGTGCTATTTTGTGTATAAATATGTGATTCTTCAGATGTTGTATTAGTCTATGCCTGATGAAGAGACCTGAGTAGTCTCGAAAGCTTGCAATTTGTTACCATCTTTTCAGTTAGCCATTAAAAGGTATCAACCACTGAGGACTCTCAAGTCTAAATATTTTTCCATCTCCATAAAGCATTTCAGCCGATGGAAGCATGAAGTGCTCCAAAATCTCCTGATAGCTAGCTGCATTGACCCTGCCCTTGATGAAACACAGTTGACCAACACCAGCAGCTGACATGGCACCCCACACCATCACTGACTGTGGGTACTTGACACTGGACTTCAGGCATTTTGGCATTTCCTTCTCCCCAGTCTTCCTCCAGACTCTGGCACCTTGATTTCTGAATGACATGCAAAATTTGCTTTCATCAGAAAAAAGTACTTGGGACCACTTAGCAACAGTCCAGTGCTGCTTCTCTGTAGCCCAGTCGCTGCTTCTGCTGTTTATGGTTCAAAAGTGGCTTTACCTGGGAATGCGGCACCTGTAGCCCATTTCCTGCACACGCCTGTGCACGGTGGCTCTGGATGTTTCTACACCAGACTCAGTCCACTGCTTCCGCAGGTCCCCCAAGGTCTGGAATCGGTCCTTCTCCACAATCTTCCTCAGGGTCCAGTCACCTCTTCTCGTTGTACAGCATTTTCTGCCACATTGTTTCCTTCCAACAGACTTCCCATTGAGGTGCCTTGATACAGCACTCTGGGAACAGCCTAATTGTTCAGAAATTTCTTTCTGGGTTACCCTCTTGTTTGAGGGTGTCAATGATGGCCTTCTGGACATCAGTCAGGTCGCAGTCTTACCCATGATGGCGGTTTTGAGTAATGAACCAGGCAGGGAGTTTTTAAAAGCCTCAGGAATCTTTTGCATGTGTTTAGAGTTAATTAGTTGATTCAGAAGATTAGGGTAATAGCTCGTTTAGAGAACCTTTTCTTGATATGCTAATTTTTTGAGACAGGATTTTTGGGTTTTCATGAGCTGTATGCCAAAATCATCAGTATTAAAACAATAAAAGACCTGAAAAATTTCAGTTGGTGTGTAATGAATCTAAAATATATGAAAGTTTAATTTTAATCATTACATTATGGAAAATAATGAAATTTAGCACTATATGCTAATTTTTTGAGAAGGACCTGTATATTTATAGTTCCTAGACTTCTACATACTGTTATAGCCGCTAATTCAATTGCCGGCTTCTGTGAAATCACAGAAGCCGACATGAAATGATACATTGTTTCCACACAGTTAACCATGTCATTTCCTGTATTTTGATATTTGTTTAGAACTTACAATTACATGAGTGTATTTGTGCAAAATTTCAGACATGTAGGGGTTAATTAAAGATGTAATTTCGTTGAAAAAAAATGCGTGGGCTCCCGCTGTATTTTCTCCACCAGACAGACAAAGCAAAGCGAGTGGGGGCAGATAATAACAGCCTAGGGAGGGTACATTTTTTGTGCCCCCCCTGGCTACTAACATCTGCCCCCAGACACCCCAGAAAGGGCAAATCTATAATTAGATTCGCCCTTTCTGGCACTTTGCCCGTCTATTCCCATTGCCCTGTAGCGGTGGCGAATGGGTTAATAATCTCACCTTAATGTCACCTTAGTATTGAAAGGTGACCTTAAGGCAGGTTAATAATTGAGAGCTGTCAATTAGACAACTATCAATTATTAATCCTATTGTATGATAGAAAAATCAAACACACACACTTTAATAAAAAAGAAGTTTAATGAAATAATCACACAGTTTTTGACAATAATTTTATTTTCCTGCTAAAACCATTTGCTGTAATAAAAATAAAATAAAAAAGCAAAATGATTATTACCAATCCGAAGTACAGTCAGGTCCCACGCTGTAATCCATCAGAAAGGGTTAACAGGTTACAGGTCGCAGAGAGCTAATAATGCTGTCTCAGACCTGTATTCCCCTGAATGAATAAGTTACTCTCCCAGCGAAAGGAGAGGAATAGATTCATGAAAGGAGCTTAATTGATTTATTGGCAATTTAACTTTAGTGACCTGACCTAAAGGGAAAGTGGACACAATCAATTAAGCTTCATTCATTAAACACATCCTCTCCTGTCGCCAGGAGAGGAACTTATTCATTCAGGAGCTTTGAGCTGAGCATGCAGAATTACTTGCACTGCTTGGCTCAAAGCTAGTTAACCCTTTGTGAAGGATTACAGCGTGGGACGTGACAGATCGGCGGAATAGGTAAGAATAATGTTGTTTTATTTTTTTTTCTTTATTTTAGGAGATCAATGGCTTCGCACGGATTAAGTGTAAAATAAAATATGGTCAAAAAAATGTGTTTTTATTTCATTAAAATTATTTATTCTTAAAGTGTGTGTGTTTTTTTATTTACTTCAATAGGATTAATAATTGATAGTTGTCTAATTGACAGCTCTCAATTATTAACCTGCCTTAAGGTCACCTTTCAATACTAAGGTGACAGTAAGGTGAGATTATTAACCCATTCGCCACCGCTACAGGGCAATGGGAATAGACGGGCAAAGTGCCAGAAAGGGCGAATCTAATTATAGATTTGCCCTTCTGGGGTGTCTGGGGGCAGATGTTAGTAGCCAGGGGGGCACAAAAAATGTACCCTCCCTAGGCTATTATTATCTGCCCCCACTCGCTTTGCTTTGTCTGTCTGGTGGAGAAAATACAGCGGGAGCCCACGCATTTTTTTTCAACGAAATTACACCTTTAATTAACCCCTACATGTCTGAAATTTTACACAAATACACTCATGTAATTGTAAGTTCTAAACAAATGTCAAAATACAGGAAATTACATGGTTAACTGTGTGGAAACAATGTATCATTTCATGTCGGCTTCTGTGATTTCACAGAAGCCGGCAATTGAATTTGCGGCTATTACAGTATGTAGAAGTCTAGGAAATATAAATATATGTATATATATACATGTCACAATTACATATATATATATATATATATATGTATTCTATGTGTGTATACCTATTCTTTCTAGTCTTTATTAAAGCTGTCAGTGTGATTTTACAGTATAGCCGGGGATGAATTGCCGGCTTTTCTAAAGGACACCTATGCGATTTCATCGCAAGTCACACATGCGGTCCGTTTGTAATCCGATTTTTCATCGCTCCCATAGACTTGCATTGGCGATTGTCGACCCACAATCGGTGACAATCGCAGCATGCTGCGATTGTACACGGACGTTTAAAACGGACCACAAAATAACGGATACTGGGAGCTGCTCCATAGATTAACATAGGTCCGACTGCAATACGATTTTTCATCGCATTGCAGTCGTCCGATTATGTCGCCAGTGTGACGCCGGCCTTATTCTCTACATTATGTTACGCTAAGGCTACTTTCACATATCAGCTTTTTTTCCCATCAGGCATGATCCGGCTATTTTTAGGAAAACCAGATCTGGCAAAATCTACCGCCGGAACCATTTTTTTCTCATTGACTTGAATTAGCGCCAGATCGGGCGCATGGCCTCCCATTTCTTCCGTTTTTTGTCGGATCGTCGAAAATTTTAATTCCGGTGTCTGTAAAAAACATCTACAGTAGCGTTTTTTGTCTGCGGCGAAAAACCGGACGGCACCGGATGCGGCGCTTCCAGCTTTTTGCTACAATGGAAGTCTATGGACACCGGAATGTGCCGGATCCGGAAAAAGATGGATCCAGTCACCGGATCCAGTTTTTAAGCCTGAGCATGCTCAGATCCAATTGGCCGGCCCCCAGGAAACAGATCATCATTTGGGAGCCTCCCCTGGGCGTTTAAAAAAAACGGATCCGTCGTAAAACAGATAAAAAAACGGACGAAACTGATGGAAAACTGATGAAGCGGATCCGTTATTTTGCCAGATACGCTAGACGGAAAAGCGGATCTGTTTCATCAGTTTTCCACATTTTATGCCGGATCCCCGTCGCTTCGGCGCAACGCCGGATCCTGCCTGAAGGAAAAAACCTGATGTGTGAAAGTAGCCTAACCTTTTAGTAGTAGAAGAAAAAATAAAAAAATATTTCTAAACATAAAGTTTTGTTTCCTGTATTTAAAAATAAATAAACTATACCATAATATTCCACAATCCCAAGCTTGAATTCCCGGTTCACAAAAAATGGATTTGTGCACATAATGTTTAGCTACTTTTTCTGTAAATGACTTTATATACTTTGTTTTAGTTAAAAAAAATTTTTGTCAACATTTATTGTAGCTAAATAAAAACCAAACAATAATGTACATTAAAAAGAAAAAAATTCTCTGTCCGTTTACTTCCCTCCAGGAATAATACTGCGTTCTTTCTAAAATCAATTGTAATATATACTTAATACTTTTCTTAGGGGAGAGGGAAGGAGCGAGATAAAAAGCTTAAACCACATCCCTTGTCCTTTGTATGAGACACAAAGCGTTACCCTTCAAAGATCCTTGTCGGTTTTCAGGCAGCGCACAATTACTGTACGCTGAGTCTGTGTTTCCTCCTTTGTAATTTACCTGTCCTGTTAGAGATACAAGGATTCAATACGGATCCAAAATTAACAAGGAAGACGCTCTAACTTTAATCCCAATTATACGGAGATGATTTCATTCTGGAAACCTCGTCTACGCAGACCCATATCCACGGAACAAGGAGAGTTTATTATTTCTATGTAATCTTCTCATACCAGGCTGTGGCTGATGGGCCCTAATAGACAGACCCAAGGAGCCCCAATTCTCTCAAGGAGACATTTCATTTCAAGAACCTAATAAGAGCTTGCTTATAAGAAGATGTGTTGTAATAACCTGTTTCAGAGCCTTGATGACATTTTCAAAGAAATTACTAATCAATCCTGGTTTGAAAGTGTTAAAGGTTTAGAAGGTCAATGTCTATCATCTGGTGCAAAGGCCAATATATGTGTGTGTGAATCTATACATATAGAGAATGCCAAGAGTGTGCAAAGCAGTCATCAAAGCAAAATGTGGCTACTTTGAAGAACCTAGAATATAAGACATATATTTCAGTTGTTTCACATTTTTTGTATTAATATATAATTCCACATGTGTTAATTCATAGTTTTGATGCCTTCAGTGTGATTCTACAATTTTCATAGTCATGAAATTACAGAAAAATCTTTGAATGAGAAGGTGTGTCCAAACTTTTGGTCTGTACTGTATATATTTGCAGCAAAATTACAACTGTTACATCTACTACTGAGATCTATTAGCTTTTTGGTAAGTAGTGGTGCGCCAATCGATGATAACATCACAATCATAGTGGCCATGATTTCCTATTCCCTGTCTTATGATGCAATGTCACAATTTACATCACGTTACTCCATTCTAAAATAAGTAAATCCCTTTGCCATTGCCAGAGAAGGATGAGTGGGAACAGGCGTACAAGTCACATGAGTGAGTGTTTTTGAGTTTTCAAAAATAAGATCTATATATTTTTGTGTAGTGAGGTATGTAGTGTAGGAAGCGGGTAATGTAGGTATAAGGAAAAAGTGCACATGGAGACCTAGCAGCATCTAGTAGGGCTTCCACAGAAAGACTTTGCACAAGCCATTCTGCTTAGCAGGTCCCAGAGAAACCTTGGCCTTCATACTTTAAATCCTGTAAGGGATCTGGACTTAAATGGGGTACCCTATGGGTGGCATCTGCAGAGAACCTGCCAGTTGGTGGGGCGAGCTGTTAGAGGACAGTCATCTAGGTGGTTCCAATCAGTATGCAGGGATGAAGTTAGTAGATAACTGAGAAAAAGGAGGATGGAGTTAGAGGCAAAATCGACAGGCAAATGTAGGGTAAAGTCAGTTTAGACTCAACAACAGGAATCTAGCACGCAGTAACAGAGTTGAACAAGAAATGAATTAAAGGGAATCTGTCACCCTAAATTGGCGGGATATTTAAATGATGGCAGTCAGGTCAGATGGGCGGTGTTTTGGGTACTTGCCTTAACATGTTGTTCACCGCTGTCTCCATTATTTCTGGGAATTGTAGTCGTTGCCCTCCATATAACGCGCCTGCACATTGCAATCTTGAATTGCGCACGCGCAGTATGCTTTGCCCGCAGATTGCAATGCGCAGGCGCGTTATATGGAGGCAACGACTACAATTCCCAGAAATAATGGAGACAGCGGCGAACAACATGTTAAGGCAAGTACCCAAAACACCGCCCATCTGACCTGACTGCCAACATTTAAATATCCCGCCAATTTAGGGTGACAGATTCCCTTTAACAAGGGTCTTGTAGCTGCCAACTTCCAACAGTAATTTGGGAGTTTAAGTAGGGTGTGGTGCTGCCTCATTGGTCATGGCAGGGACCTCTTTATGCCTGCTAAGCTGTTGAACAATACACAAAGAGTCTGTGTAAGTGGGCAACAGCACAGGTCCCAGCCACACCAGTATATGTGGCTGGACAGAGGCTATGCCACCCATAGCTACAGGTAATGATGTCTCCTCCATCACCATGGCCTCCCACAGAATGAATATGGTGCTGCCTTGTGACAGAAGCTGATGTCTCTGGAGAATCTCCAGGTGTATGTGACAGTAGGAAAAAATTAGGGTAAGTAGATGAAACCTATTGAAGTACATTGGATCATTTCAAATGTATAAAGTGCAAATAAAGTGGCATTATTTTAAGTTAAAGAGGAACAGCCAGCTTGTATAAAGCTTCATGAATTTTCATGAAGAAAATAATATTAAAACCTCACACTTAAAATATATAATTAAAAAAATATGTATTTGATCACAATAGGTCTGCCTCTTTATGAAAGAGAGACCGACGTGAGTTAAAGTTGGTCTCTCTGCTGTCTCACTCTTTTGGCAGCTGTGTGATACTTGCTGTTTTTGAGCTTGGAGATCTCATTGTGTGGAGTAAAAATCAGAGGTGAAATATGGAAAAGCAGGAGAGATCTGTGTTGCTTTCTTACTTTATGCTGGATGTAGTTACATATGAAGAAATGTAAGATGAATCCCAGTGTATTATGAAGCAGCAGGAGTAGGCTAAAATCTGTCACTGAGATCATTATTTTGAGCGCATTCTCCTTAGTTTGATGTTATTGTCATTGTCTGTGTACAATATGTAGTGAGAGACACAGATTAATCCCTTGCAGGTAACCAATTCCTTTTTTTAACAGAATAACCCATTACAAAAAGTTATGTCCTCCTCCTGCTCATTAGAAGCAGCTGTGTCCTCCTTGTTTATCTTGGCCTGATAACACATTTTATTACATGGCTGAGGTTTAATATTCACCATGATTGTGATTCCCTTTTGGTGAATTTATAAGAAAAATAGGCAAAATGAATCTCGCATTACATTTTGTGGACCACTGTGCCCTCAAAACAGGCCCAATCCTGCCACATGTGACCACAAGGCTCCACTTTAGCATCCACATGGTGTGTGAAATCAGCCTTCTCCCTCACCAAATTTACCATGCAGAAAACAGAATCTCACCAGATTTTACATTCACTCTAAAAATAAAAATAAGACCTGTGTTCATGCAATAGGAAAATGATCAGATTTCCTAATGACATGTATTTGAGAATATTCTTAAAATTTCGACTACTGTCGCTATATGTGTTTTTCTCATAATTGAATGGTCCACTAGAAGTCTAATTACCAATATCTAGAAGTAATGTGATGCTACCAGTATATACGGTGGTATTATTAATCTAAATACCGGCTTGGGGTGGCCTGGACTTTAACAGAAAATACAGTTGACATTAGAGATATCACTCTGGACGCTGGACCAGAGCAGCACAAACGTTCTCAAATTTTAGCAACCTGGGCATCTTCTGCAATTGCTGGCACGACATGTGTCATGATCCTGACGTTGCATAAGGCCAAGTGACTAGGCCTCACACTATGTCTTGATGCTGTGGCCACTTGGTAATATCAAGAAGCACCCAGGAGCTCACATACTCATAGTTCGGCATATATGTGTGGTCAGTACAGATGATTTGCACATGACTTATTCCAAAGGCCATAATAAGGACCAGGGGGCACTGATTACGGGTGGAAGAAAGGATATTCCTGCAGTTAAATAAGAAAGGGTTCTTTACAGTTAGAGCAATGAGTTTCTGGATTGCCCGACCACAAGAAATAGTAATGGCCGACACTATAACAGCATTTATACAAGGGCTGGATGATTTCCTTGATACACATAATATTGCGGATTATAGTTAAATTAGTGACAAAATGTACAATTTGTGGAGAAAGGTTGAACTTGATGGACCAAGGTCTTTTTCCAACCTATGTAACTATGTATGATGAAGATAATGGCATGGTGTCAATATCTGCAACTGATTAAGATAGTACCTTGATGGCAAAAAAAAAGGCTCTCATATTATTAAAGGTAATCCGTCACCAGATTTATGCTGACCCATTGGTCTGCAATATGATGTAGAGGCTGAAACCCTGATTCCAGCGATGTATCACTTACTGAGTTGTTTGCTGTACTTTTGATAAAATCATAGTTTTAATTGCTGCATATTTATCAGTTCTCTGAATGCTGAAATCTGTATAACCCCGCACACACCACTGATTGACAGCTTTCTGCTGCCAATCAGTGGTGTGGTAGAGATATACAGAAGTCATGTATATGGAGGACTACATGGCAGCAGCTTTACTAGTCCACTAGTGATAATCTCCTGCTGATAAAATTGTGATTTTATCAAAATGAAAGCAAGCAGCCCAGTAAGTGACACACCACTAGAATTATAGTTTTGATCTCTATATTATGTAGAAAAATCTGTTAACAGATGTTCTTCTTCCCTAATGCAGAATAGGTTCTACAGAACCAGAAAGACAAAAAATTCTTTCCAGTTTTTTCTCCTTACTCTTCCTTTGCAATGAGATATACCCAATAAATAATAATACTACTAAATAAAATCACCCATGCTTTCTCAGCACAGTGAATCCAGGTTATATCAATATTTTCCCTGCAAGAACAAATGGTGTGAAAATAAGGTAAAAAATATATTAAATCTCAAAATGGCTAGAACATGACTTGTAAAACTTCTAGTTCCCCAGTTGCCATAGAACTCTCGGTTGTCCTTCACTGCTTGGGATTCACTATTTACTTGCAAGATGCTTTGTGTATTATGTGCTTTTTTCTGTCCTAAACCTTGAGGTTATAACCTGCAATTGACAAAAAAAAATAGTTATTGTGTTGCGGCTTGTGTGTATCGCACAGAATACTTTTCTGTATCGACATTAATAGTTTTCTTGCTTCCAGAACCCGGCGCGTTTCACCTTGGGTCTGCGCATCTGTCTCACTCTTCAGTTTGCAACAGAATGATGGAATTCCCCCTAGCCAGTCAGGTAGCTAATCCAATACAACACCACCACAAGGTGAACAGGAACACATTTCCACTCTTCTGTCTTATGGCTGATCATTTCATAGCCCGTGAGGTTTTCGGCTGCCTGTAAGCACAGCAAATACCCAACTCAGAATATTTTTCAGCTGCTCGTGTTTAGCCGTCGGTAACAGGCTCGAATACAGTTGCCCTGGTCTTCTGTTACTTGTAGAAAATAACAGAACAATTCAGAAGCAATTTCAGAAAACGGACATATATTTTATCACTAAAAGTGGGTCTCGGGTAACAATTTTTTTTAAGTTTATTGCATTAATAATTAGGGATGAGCGAGTAGTGAAATACTCAGACTTGCTGTACTCGTTATGAGTAGCTCCTAATACTCGGTAATCGTAACAAGTAGCGAGTCCAATGTAAGTCTATGGGAAATACGAGTAATGGGCAGAGAATGTGTGTGGGTGGAGAATGTGTGCGAGAGGTCTGTGGGGCTGTGTGTTGTGTGTGGGCTGTGCCAGGCTCTGCTTCCTCGGGCTCTGCCGGGCCTGTGGCGGGGCTGTGCCGGGCTCTGCCGATGCTGTGCGGGACTGTGCCGGCCTCTGCCGGGGCTGTGCGGGGCTCTGCCGGGCTCGGGCTCTGCTGGCTGTGTGGGCATCATCCGATGGGACTACTTGTCCCATCCAGCTATGCGTGCTACAGTGACAGCATTAGCAGATGATGGAAAGTAGTAATCCCATCATCCGTCTAATGTGGTAAATGTTAAAAAAAAAAAAAAAAATACATACAGAACATACAACATAATACAGTACATACACATAACATACAACACATAACATAGAGTACTGCAAATAATATTAAAATAATAAACCAAACTATACTCACCTTTCCGATGCAGTCCCTCTTTAACCCCTCTCTGACATTAGACGTACTATCCCGTCCATAAAACCCGTGCCATTCTGACCATGGACGGGATAGTACGTCATAGGCGATTAGCTGCGCTCCCCGAGGGAGCGCAGCTAATCGCCGCCGGGTGTCAGCTGATTATCACAGCTGACACCCGTGACTGTGTGTCAGGAGCGGTCACGGACCGCTCCCGGCACATTAACCCCTTGCACACCGCGATCAAACATGATCGCGGTGTACTGGGGGCACAGGGGAGGATCGCGCAGTGTGGGGGCTCCCTGCGCGCCCCCCTGAGACCCTCAGACCAGCGCGATGTGATCGCGCTGCTCTGAGGGCTTCCTCCCTCCCAGGACCCGGATCCAAGATGGCGCTGGGGTCCTGGAGGGAGGCGGCTTCCTCAGTGCCTGCCGAGAGCAGGCACTGAGAAGCCTGCTGCACTGCCTGAGCGATCGCTGGTGTGACAGAGTGCTGTGCACACTGTCACACCAGCGATCTGATGAAATACAGTGATGTCCCACCCTGGGACAAAGTAAAAAAGTAAAAAAGTAAAAATAAACATGTGTAAAAAAAAATCCAAAAAAAAAAAAAAATATTCCCCAATAAATTCATTACTTATTGTAAATAAAAAAAATAAAACAATAAAAGTACACATATTTGGTATCGCCGCGTCCGTAACGACCCCCCCTATAAAAATGTCCCACTAGTTAACCCCTTTTGTGAACCCCTTAAAAAATAAAAAATAAAAACGAAGCAAAAAATCAGTGCTTTATCATCATACCGCTGAACAAAAAGTGGAATAACACGCGATCAAAAAGACGGATATAAATAAACATGGTACCGCTGAAAACGGCATCTTGTCCCCGCAAAAAACGAGCCGTCACACAGCATCATGAGCGAAAAATAAAAAAGTTATAGCTCGCAGAATAAAGCGATGCAAAAATAATTATTTTTTATATAAAATTGTTTTTATTCTATAAAAGCGCGAAAACATAAAAAAATGATATAAATGAGGTATCGCCATAATCGTACTGACCCGAAGAATAAAACTGCTTTATCAATTTTACCACACGCGGAACAATAAAAACGCCTCACCCAAAAGAAATTCATGAATTGCTGATTTTTGTTCATTCTAACCTCCCAAAAATCGAAATAAAAAGCGATCAAAAAATGTCACGTGCTCAAAAATGGTACCAATAAAAGCGTCACCTCGTCCCGCAAAAATTAAGACCTCACATGACTCTGTGGGCCAAAATATGCAAAAATTATAGCTCTCAAAATGTGGCGATGCAAAAAACTACTTTTTGCAATAAAAAGCGTCTTTTAGCGTGACAGCTGCCAATCATAAAAACCGCTATAAATAGTAAATCAAACCCCCCTTTATCACCCCCTTAGTTAGGGAAAAAAAATAAAATAAAAAAAATGTATTTATTTCCATTTTCCCATTAGGGTTAGGGTTAGGGTTTCGGCTAAAGTTAGGGTTAGGGTTGGCGCTAAAGTTAGGATTAGGGTTAGAGTTTGGATTAGGGTTAGGGTTGGGATTAGGGTTGGGACTAGGGTTAGGGGTGTGTTGGGGTTAGGGTTGGAGTTAGAATTGGGGGTTTCCGCTGTTTAGGCACATCAGGGGCTCTCCAAATGTGACATGGCGTCTGATCTCCATTCCAGCCAATTCTGCTTTGAAAAAGTCAAACGGTGTTCCTTCACTTCTGAGCTCTGCCATGCGTCCAAACAGTAGTTTATCCCCACATATGGGGTATCAGCGTACTCTGGACCCCAAGAGTTATTGTGAAATTTGTCCTATTTCTTCTGTTACCCTTGGGAAAATAAAAAACTGGGGCGAAATATTATTTTTGTAAAAAAAATAAGATTTTTTTGTTTTTAACGGCTGTACATTATAAACTTCTGTGAAGCACTTGGGCTTCATAGCGCTCACCACACATCTAAATAAGTTCCTTGTGGGGTCTATTTTCCAAAATGGGGTCACTTGTTGGGATTTCCACTGTTTAGGCGCATCAGGGGCTCTCCAAATGCGACATGACGCCCCCAGACCATTCCATCAAAGTCTGCAATCCAAAACGTCACTACTTCCCTTTCCGAGCCCTGACATGCGCCCATACAGTAGTTTTCTCCCACATATTGGGTATCAGCGTACTCAGGACAAATTGGACAACAACTTTTGGGTCCAATTTCTCCTGTTACCCTTGTGAAAATAAAATATTGGGGCGAAAAAATCATTTTTGTAAAAAAAAAAAGGATTTTTTATTTTTACGGCTGTGCGTTATAAACTTCTGTGAAGCACTTCGGGGTTCAAAGTGCTCACCACACATCTAGGTAAGTTCCTAGTGGGGTCTATTTTCCAAAATGGGGTCACTTGTGGGGGGTTTCCACTGTTTAGGCGCATCAGGGGCTCTCCAAATGCGACATGACGCCCCCAGACCATTCCATCAAAGTCTGCAATCCAAAACGTCACTACTTCCCTTTCCGAGCCCTGACATGCGCCCATACAGTAGTTTTCTCCCACATATTGGGTATCAGCGTACTCAGGACAAATTGGACAACAACTTTTGGGGTCCAATTTCTCCTGTTACCCTTGTGAAAATAAAATATTGGGGGCGAAAAATCATTTTTGTAAAAAAAAAAGGATTTTTATTTTTACGGCTGTGCGTTATAAACTTCTGTGAAGCACTTCGGGGTTCAAAGTGCTCACCACACATCTAGATAAGTTCCTTGTGGGGTCTATTTTCCAAAATGGGGTCACTTGTGGGGGGTTTCCACTGTTTAGGCGTATCAGGGGCTCTCCAAATGCGACATGACGCCCCCAGACCATTCCATCAAAGTCTGCAATCCAAAACGTCACTACTTCCCTTCCGAGCCCTGACGTGCACCCATACAGTAGTTTTCTCCTACATATTGGGTATCAGCGTACTCAGGACAAATTGGACAACAACTTTTGGGTTCCAATTTCTTCTGTTACCCTTGTGAAAATAAAATATTGGGGCGAGAAAATCATTTTTGTAAAAAAAAAAAAGGATTTTTTATTTTAAGGCTGTACGTTATAAACTTTAGTGAAACACCTGGGGGTTCAAAGTTCTCACCACACATCTAGATAAGTTCCTTGAGGGGTCTAGTTTCCAAAATGGTGTCATTTGTGGGGGTTTCCACTGTTTAGGCAGATCAGGAGCTCTCCAAACACGACATGGCGTCCAGCCAATTCTTGCGTTGAAAAAGTGAGACGGCGCTCCTTCCCTTCCAAACTCTGCCATGCACCCAAACAGTGGTATACCCCCACATATGGGTATCATGTACTCAGGACAAATTGCACAATAACTTTTGGAGTCTTGTTACCCTTGGAAAAATAAAAATTCGGGTGAAAAGATCATTTTTGTGGAAAAAATATGATTTTTAAATTTTACGGCTCTACGTTATAAACTTGTGTGAAGCACTTGAGGGTTCAAATTGCTCACCAAAGATCTAGATAAGTTCCTTAGGGGGTCTAGTTTCCCAAATGGGGTCATTTGTGGGGGTTTCCACTGTTTAGGCACATCAGGGCTCTCCAAATGCAACATGGCATCCAATCTCAATTCCAGCCAATTTTGGTTGGAAAAAGTCAAATGGTGCTCCTTCCCTTCCGAGCTCTGCCGTGCGCCCAAACAGTGGTTCCCCCCCACATATGGGGCATCAGCGTACTCAGACAAATTGGACAACAACTTATGTGGTCCAATTTCTTCTGATACCCTTGGTAAAATAAAAAATTAGTGACTAAAAGATAATTTTTTGTGGGAAAAAAATAGGATTTTTTATTTTCATGCCCGGGCATTATAAACTTGTGTGAAGCACTTGGGGGTTCAAAGTGCTCACCAAAGATCTAGATAAGTTCCTTAGGGGTCTAGTTTCCAAAATGGGGTCACTTGTGGGGGATTTCCACTGTTTAGGCTCATCTGGGGCACTGCAAACGGAACATGACCCCCATCAACGTCTGCATTCCAAAACGTTACTACTTCCTTTCCAAGCCCTGCCGTGCGCCCAAACAGTTTTCCACCCCCACATATGGGGTATCAGCGTACTCAGGACAAATTGGACAACAACTTTTGGGTCCAATTTCCTTGGGAAAATTCAAAAATTTAGGACTAAAAAATCATTTTTGTGGAAATTTTTTTTTTTTTTTTTTCACACCCAGGCATTATAAACTTTTGTGAAACACTTGGGGGTTCAAAGTGCTCACAACAGATCTAGATAAGTACCTTAGGGGGTCTAGTTTCCAAAATGGTGTCACTTGTGGGGGTTTCCACTGTTTAGGCGCATCAGAGGTTCTCCAAGCGCGACATGGCGTCCAATCTCAACTCCAGCCAATTTTAGTTTGAAAAAGTCAAACGGCGCTCCTTCCCTTACGAGCTCTGCCGTGTGCCCAAACAGTGGTTTTCCCCCACATATGGGGTATTGGCGTACTCAGGAGAAATTGCATAACAACCTTATCTGTCCATTTTCTCCTTTTACCCTTGTGAAAATAAAAAAAAGTTTGTAAAAGATCATTTTTGTGGCTAAAAAGTTAAATATTCATTTTTTCCTTCCACGTTGCTTTAGTTCCTGTGAAGCACCTGAAGGGTTAATAAACTTCTTGAATGTGGTTTTGAGTACCTTGAGGGGTGCAGTTTTTAGAATGGTGTCACTTTTGGGTATTTTCTGTCATGTAGACCCCTCAAAGTGACTTCAAATGAGAGGTGGTCCCTAAAAAAAATGGCTTTGTAAATTTTGTTGTAAAAATGAGAAATCGCTGGTCAACTTTTAACCCTTATAACTTCCTAACAAAAAAAAAATTTTGATTCCAAAATTGTGCTGATGTAAAGTAGACATGTGGGAAATGTTATTTCTTAACTATTTTGTGTGACATATTTCTCTGTTTTAAGGGAATAAAAATTCAAAGTTTGAAAATTGCTAAATTTTCAAAATTTTCGCCATATTTGCGTTTTTTTCAAAAATAAACGCAAGTTATATGGAAGAAATTTTACCACTAACATGAAGTACAATATGTCACGAGAAAACAATCTCAGAATCGCGAAGATCCGTTGAAGCGTTCCGGAGTTATAACCTCATAAAGAGACAGTGGTCAGAATTGTAAAAATTGTCCCGGTCATTAACGTGCAAACCACCCTTGGGGTGAAGGGGTTAAAACGAGTGTCCCACGACGGACACAGCAGAGCCCGGCACAGCCCCCCCCACACACACACATACACACACACACCTTCACAGACCCCCACACACATTCTCCCCACACACATAATCATAGCCTATGACTCATAGGGTATGACTATGACGCTGCGCGGCCAGCCAATCACAGTAATGCCACAACAAAGAAGGCCGCGGCTTAACTGTGATTGGCTAACACATGCCGGGCAGGAGATCTGAATATTGCGAGGCGAATAGTGAAATTTACTCTCTAGGATTCGAGTACCGCGAGTACCGCATTACTCGGCGAGTACCGAATCCTAACGAGTATACTTGCTCATCCCTATTAATAGTCTCATTGTTTAGGTTTTTTTTTAAAAAAAATTTTTTATGAGCACTAAACATTGATGAGTAATTGATGACACTTTCCTTTCTTTGAAATGCATATTAATTAATGGCCATAGAATGTAAAAGAAAAGCTAGGATCCAAGGGGCGTTGCTGCAAAAGATGATGGCTCGTAAGTAGATATATGGTGACTTTATAGAACTATGCGTTTCAGCCCCATCAGGTGCCTTCATCAGGTGCTATAAGTCCTGATGAAGGTACCAGTTTTGGGTGGAAACATGTGGCTTCAATAAAATGACCTTACATCTACCTATAAATTGTCATCTTTTCCAGGTGGTTCCTTATTCTTCTACACTCTACTACAATTACTACAATTGCCATCGTACGTAACCGGTACAAGGAGGAGCAGCAGCGGCAGGATTGCGCCTGTTATAACTGCATCTTACCTAGGTTTTGCTCACTCTCACGGTTACTTTGTTCACCCAAAACATCTACTCGATGGAGCACCACTTTTTTTTAACTTTGGATTTAAATGATAATTGACTCATGCAGTTCTTCAGGTTGGCCCTTTCATTTTCCTTTTTTTTACTTATGGGTTTAAACATCTTCCTCAGTTAAAGAAAAAACACACATTATCCTATTGTTCAAGCTAATCTTTTTACCTTCAGGGATTAATAGACTTTTTTAACATTGCCTCCTATAATACAGAAAATCTATAGCTATCTAAATTCATAATCAATTAGCATGTTCTGGCCAAGTCGGAATAAATGGTAGCACAACTTTGTAACCTTCTATTGCTAAAGCACTTACCTAGCCTTAGTGCAGACATTTCCAACCTATATTTACCATTTGGAAATTTCTGCAAATTTAATCTTTTCTGGCAATCACAAATATTTTATAGCTACAGATTTTGAAACATTTTTGTTTATTTTTCTTTTAGCCAAATCTTCGACACACATTAATCATTATTTTAGATTTTTAAATCTTGTTAGATTTTCTCTTTAGCTCAACTAAGGAAACTACAGTATGGCAAGAAAATGCAAAATGGAAAACTTAATGATGGGCAAAGCACCCTCACATCATCACACCTCCTCCTCCATGCTTCACGGTGGGAACCAGGCATGTAGAGTCCATCCGTTCACCTTTTCTGCGTGCAAAGCAGTAATCAAAGCAAAAAGTGGCTACTTTGAAGAACCTAGAATATAAGACATATTTTCAGTTGTTTCACACTTTTTTGTAAAGTGTAATGTATAATTCCACATGTGTTAATTCATAGTTTTGATGCCTTCAGTGTGAATGTGCAATTTTCATAGTCATGAAAATACAGAAAAATCTTTGAAAGAGAAGGTGTGTCCAAACTCTTGGTCTGTACTGTATATATATATATACAGACTGTTATGGTTGTCTACAAAAAGTAGAAGTGCTTTAAGTTTTCCATTTTGCATTTTCTTGCCATACTGTACTGTAGTTTCCTTAGCTGAGCTAAAGAGAAAATCTAACAAGATTTAAAAATCTAAAATAATGATTAATGTTTGTCGGAGCTATATATATACATACGCACATGGTCAAAATTGTTAGCATCTCTCGCTTAATGACAGAAGAACCCACAATGGCACAATGTTGACAGAAACAGCTTGAATCTGACAAAAGTAATAATAAATCAAAAAACTATGAAAATGAACAAATGAAAGTCAGACATTGCTTTTCAACCATGCTTCCACAGAATTTGTAAAAAATAAAACTCCTGAAATAGGCCTGGACAGAAATGATGGTACCCCTGAAAATAATGTGACAAAAGGGACATGTTAAATCGCTGTATGTCCACTAATTAGCATCACAGGTGTCTACAATCTTGGAATCAGTGAGTGGCCTGTATAGAGGGCTACAGATACTCACTGTGCTGTTTGGTGACATGGTGTGTATCACACTCAACATGGACCAGAGGAAGTGAAGGAAAGAGTTGTCTCAGGAGATTAGAAAGAAAATTATAGTCATACATGTTAAAGGTAAAAGTTATAAGACCATCTCCAAGCAGCTTGATGTTCCTGTGACTACAGTTGCACATATTATTCAGAAATTTAAGCTCCATGGGACTGTAGCCAACCTCCCTGGATGTGGTTGCAGGAGGAAAATTGATGACAAATCAAAGAGACGGATAATACGAATGGTAACAAAAGAGCCAAGAAAAACTTCTAAACAGATTAAAGGTGAACTTCAAGCTCAATGTACATCAGTGTCAGATCGCACAATCCATCATATGAGCCAAAGTGGACTTCATGGGAGATGATCAAGGAGGACACCATTGTTGAAAACAAAAATCATAAAAAATCCAGACTGGAATTTGCCAAACTACATGTTGACAAGCCACAAAAAATGCATAGGTGAATCTGGCCTTAAAATCATAGTGTAAACTTTTATGGTTTTTTGAGGAACCCAAAAAACAGAATTCAATGGATTTCTGGATAGATAATGTTACCCTAGCCATACTGAGTCATTGACCCAACCACAACCAACCAACCAACCACACCAGATTCTTGTTATTTTTTAACAAGTGCAAGGTTATGGGAAGGACTCAAGTGCCTTAACCCCCTTGGGGTCCAAAGGGTCAACCATCAGTATTTTCTGAAGCCTAGTATTTTTTTCAATAACTATATGGCCACTGGTGGACACAAACAGAAGTGGGCATCTGTGCAAGGACACTGTATGGGCCCTGCGCAGTCCAGTAGCTTCTCATAATGCACAATTCCAAATGCTTTGGAGGTAAAAATGGACCTCCTTAACACTTAGGACCCATGTGGCTACACAAGTTGCACCAAAACTATGTCTGGCCCTGAAAATATCACTATGATCAAAACCGCTCAAGAAAACATCGGTCCCTTGACTGTTGGAAAACCTATCCAAGGTAGCGTGTCGCTATCTATTCTTTCTCCAAAACTTCCATTTAGATTAGTATACTGTACAAACTCTCAAATAAGTTACTGCAATGAGGAGTGAGATGAGAATCAGGTTGCATAGGTTTATTGGAGTCGCCATCATTTTTTTACCCTGGAGCCTCCGGTAAACCCTAAGTCTGCCCTGATACATATCCTTGCATTGAAACATTGTTGCATAAAGAAAAAAATTCAATAGCATATATGCATATTTTCTTATTGCAATTCAAAGCTTTATTACCTTTCAGTTTATGACGTTTCAACTAAAAACTTCCCAAAATGAATTACTGTAATTGAATAAATGGCAGCCGTCGTGGACTCATTTAGAGAAAAATTTGGAGTAGGCAGCAATGGTTTTCATAGTGAAACTATTTGTTATAGAAAAAAAAAAGATATCGAAGACATTGAAATTATATTAAAACACTTTGGAAAATTGCGATTGAACAGCGTACAAGAAAAAAAGCAAATGGAAATCTTTTAATTTGGATCATAAACTATAAAAATGCCGTCATCGCAAGATGTCAAACTCGCTTCTTAAAAACATCTCGAAACTAATCAAAACTCTCATAAGTTCCACAGAGAACGATTTCATAAATCTCTAGAGTTGAACATAAGGTATTTTCCACTTGATGTGCAGAAACGATTCAGGTGCCATGGAAAAATGGCTGTTCTGATCATTGAAAAGTGCAGCCGCAAACGAGGCGTGTCCTGATACAGGAGCTAACCATCCCTTAAACACGGCTTGGAGCGAGCGCCATAAGTATTAAGTTTAATGATATTCTCATTGGAACTCAACTGTAAAATTAACTGAGAACTTGCAGATCTTATTAAAAAGATCTTTATTGCATGCTTATCATTAAGTGAGGAGGTTTCACATTCCAGATCTGCTGTAAGGACTGAGAATGGGGACGCCGGCTGGTTTCAATACAATGTCGACCCGAGATTAACAAGTTCAAGAGTAAAACTTCAAATCTCAGCCCTGCATGGAGTGTACCTATAATATTCTAATATCTATTATCTATCTATCTGTTATCTATATATCTGTTATCTATCTCTCTGACTCCTATCTATCTACAGAGAATATGAATGATAACACCAAACCTTTTTCTACACTCATGGTTAGTGGTTGGGTGAAGCCATTTAATGTCAAACTACTGTGTTTTCTCTTTTCAATCATAATGACATAATGTCATCATTCATATGTAAACTTTTGAGCACAACTGTATATATCTATTATCTATCTATCTATTATCTATTTATCTATCTATTTTCTATCATCTATCTACTATCGATATCTATCTATCTATCTATCTATCTATCTATCTATCTATCTATCTATCTATCTATCTTATCTATCATCTATTTATCTATCTATCTATCTATCTATTTTTATCATCTATCTATCTGTCTATCTATCTATCTATCTATCTATCTCATTATCTATCTATCTATCTATTATCTATCTATCTATCTATCTATCTATCTATCATCTATTTATCTATCTATCTATCTATCTATCTATCTATCTATCATTCTATCTATCTATCTATCTATCTATCTATCTATATCTATCTATCTATCATATCTATCTATCTATCTATCTACTATCTTCTTTAATATTTTCATATTGTTACTGTATGTTTAATGGAATGTGTTTACCAGTAAAACAGATACTATTTTCTATATTTCACTATCCACAAAAATACACAAGACAGATGTGTCACCAAAGAACCTGGCTGCCACTAATGAGATACCTGCAGAATGGAACATTGCGTCTGATTTTCTGTAACTAAATTTGGATTGGCATAGATACTGTAGAATAGCAAGTATGCTCCATTTGAGTCTTCATACGTTTCTTCTATAAATAACCTTTGAAAAGACCTTTGAGATAACAATACATCTTTTAGCGGTTATCCAACTCTAGAAAGAAAAAAAATCCACGTACACCATCAAGTCAAATAAAAAGACATTAACTGAGGCAGAACAATGGTATCCACATACATTTACTGACCCCTGAATCCTACTGAATACAGAAAAGTCATTCCTGGTGTACTCTCATTGTACAGTGTGCACTTGTTAAACATTTTGTCATTTTATGTTGTCGCTATAGATTAAAACATAGGGTTTTTTCAATACTTTTTAGTACAGTAATGATTTTTATTATTCTATCTATCTATCTATCTATCTATCTATCTATCTATCTATCTATCTATCTATCTGTTATCTATCTATGATCTATCTATTATCTATTACTATCTATATCTACATATCTTCTAGTTATTATCAAATTATCTATCTATCTATCTATCTATCTATCTATCTATTATCTATCTATCTATATATCTATCTATCTATCTATCTATCTATTTATTATCTATCTATCTATCTATTATCTATCTATCTATCTATCTATCTATCTATCTATCTATCTATCTATTATCTGTCTCATATCTATCATCTATCTATTAACTATCTCCTAATTATTATCTATTTATCTATCTATTATCTATATATCTGTGTAATATATCCTTCCTTCCATGCTCACAACCAACTAACTGAAATGTGACTGACAAATACATAATTGTTGTAAAAAACTAAATTTTGGGTGGATTTCCTTTTTGCAACATTTTTTACTCATTTGCATGTGAATTTTCATTTGGCTTTTCATAACGATTTGGCTTTTCTAGACTCTATATGTCTGGCTGCTGATTGAGCTACATGAGAATCTTTGAAGTGAGCTCATTTTGACTAGAGAGTGATTGTAATTGTATCTCATTTATCTATGTTTTTCTGAGCTCCTCTCAGCTAATTTATGAACACAAAGTTCATCTCACCTTTGATGTGGTAGGTGGTCATTAATCAACTTACAGAAGTTCAGTAACAAACAAATAAAAGAAATAAAAATTCTCCAATCTAAAGAAGCTCACTGAATGATTCTCAGATAACTCATTCATCAGCCAGCGATACAGAGTCCAAATAATGCACAATGTTTAATGAATTTGAATTCCAAAAATGATTTAATGAATCCAAGTAGCTTGTCTCATCTTATTAAATGGGTAAAATTACAAAATGCTTATAAAAAATATGCAACTTTGCAATTTACTTTTAATTAAAAATCCTCTTCATTCTGAAAATTGGAGGGATTTTTAATTGTATTGTGCATATCTCATTGCCTAAATTACCAGCCACCGCTGCAGATCTATCAGCGGTGGCCAGTTTTCTAGGCAAGCAGCGTGCACTTACAAGCTCTTTACTTTTCAGCTTGCATGCGCTGCTCGGATGCTGGCTGGATTGCTGATTCCAGCCAATCTCATTGTGGCAGATGCAGAAAAAAATCCCTATATCTTACGAAAAAAGACTTTTGGATCATTTTGAAAGTAATGAATTAACCATGACATCATAGTCTCACTGCTGTTAGAATCCAGGATCCCCATCTCTGATGACCTCTAGTAACACCAAAGAAGGTACAATGTACCTTTAAGGTAGTATTTTAGTAAATGTTGTCTAATGCCACCTTCATTTTTACCTATTGTTAAACAAGGACCTGAGATGGTCGGACCCATGTAACGTCCCCTGAGGAACCTCTACTGGAATTTCTATTTTTGATTTTGAGAACTGGAAAGGATCCCACATGATCAATATTTACATCCCGTAGTGAATGACGTATTCCCCGCATCTTCAGCTGTGTAAGGAAGGAACAGTTAATCATCTGAAGAGAATATCCGTAAAGGCCCATGTCGATATCGGAATGAAAGCAGCGGCTTGTTAAAAAGATCTAAAGCAAAGTGAATGGCAATCAGCTTTCTCTAACAAGTATGAGGTCAAACATCTCTCCTGCTAATCTTCTTCTATAGGAACTGACAGTGGAAACCCTAATCAACTAATGCTGTCATTCTCTCCAGGGACTGCTAGGAAATAATAGATACAAGTGAATTATAGAAGTGCGTTAAAACTTCATGGTAAACCCTGATCCTGGATCTGAATTATGCTATACCATAAATGATCCGGGATTTTGTAAATGGTCTTAAAAAGTAACTGTTGTTTCAATTTTTATTGAATTTCTATTCAATCTGTGTTATAGTACACATCAAAATAAGCTAATATGTAATATATCTTATCATATAAATCTGCTTTCTTCCTTTTGGACTGAGCTTTAAAATCTCTAAAATCTTTATTCAGTGAAGACAGATTTTCCCATAAGCGAGATAGGAGATGACAGTTGGTGCTTTAAAAATTCTATGGAAAGAAGGATGGGAGGAGCTAGAGGCAGACACAGTCATTCTGCTGCAAGTTCTGTTGAAGTGAAGGGGAGTAACTAGAGGCAGACACAGACATTCTGCGGCAAGTTCTCCTTAAATGAAAGAGAGGAGCTAGTGGAAGACACTGACATTCTGCTGCAAGTTCTCCTTAAATGAGGGAGAAGAGATAGTGGCAGACACAGACATTCCATTGCAAGTTCTCATGAAATGAGATGGAGAAGCTAATGGCAGACACAGACATTCTGCTTCAAGGTCTTCTTAAATGAATGGGAGGAACTAGAGGTAGACACAGACATTCTGCTGCAAGTTCTCTTTAAATTAGGAGCTAATGGCAGATAGTCATTCTGCTGCAAGTTCTCCTTAAATGAGGCAGAGGAGCTAGTGGCAGACACAGACATTCTGCTGCAAGTTCTCCTTAAATGAGGGAGAAGAGATAGTGGCAGACACAGACATTCTGCTGCAAGTTCTCCTTAAATGATGGGAGGAGCTAGTGGCAGACACAGTCATTCTGTTGTAAGTTCTGCTGAAATGAGGGGGAGGAGCTAGTGGCAGACACAGTCATTCTGTTGTAAGTTCTGCTGAAATGAGGGGGAGGAGCTAGAGGCAGACACAGACATTCTGCTGTAAGTTCTCATTAATTGAGGGGAGGAACTAGTGGCAGACACAGACATTCTGCTGCAAGTTCTCCTTAAATGAGGGAGAAGGGATAGTGGCAGACACAGACATTCCATTGCAAGTTCTCCTTAAATGAGGGGGAGGAGCTAGTGGCAGACACAGACATTCTGCTGCAAGTTCTCCTTAAATGAGGGGGAAGAGCTAGTGGCAGACACAGTCATTCTGTTGTAAGTTCTGCTGAAATGAGGGGGAGGAGCTAGAGGCAGACACAGACATTCTGCTGTAAGTTCTCCTGAAACCACAGCTACTGGTTCTGGTGGAGAAAGGTTGAACTTGATGGATCTGTGTCTGTTTTTAACATATATGACTAAGTAACTATGATTATACAGATCTTTACTAAAGACTAGAGTGACTAAACCCAAACTAAAAAGTTTGGGGATCGTGCCGAACAGTTAGTGTCTGGTGCTAAACTTCGAACACGGACTTCTCCCAGAAGACTGTTGCAATGTTCGGATTCGGGGAAAATCTGTTGCAGTGAGAGATAAGTTTCCAGCTCAAAAGTTCATGTCCCACTGCTTTCAGTACCCGAACCCAAAGTTTCACGAGTCCGCTCATCCCTACTAGCGACATCCCCATCTGTTCTCATCCACGCACCTTCTATCTGAGTAGATACTTTCGCATCCTTTCCCATAATTTATTCTGCAGCTTGTTTTCTTCAGATTGGCTTCTGTGCACCATATCCTACTTAAATGAAGAGCTGATTTCCATTAGAGCAAAGAACGATAATAATTGTGAACCACAAGCAACTTGAGCCACCAATAAGAAGCAAAGATTATCATCTCATTGCCATATAAGTCGGGAAAATGAACCTAAATTAGTAGAGGTCCTGATTATCCAACCTAAGGAAAAATAACATTTTAAGCATTAGCTAAATTAATGAAGCTGCACTTCTCATTCTGGCATTTCATCAGCTGCCTTTGAATGATTTTTGGAGAACATTTATAGGACAACCATTGCAGGTATTTACCGAACTACATATGTGAGCTCCTCTCAACTCGTGATCATACATAGCAAACAGGCAGCTGACGGCAAGCATGGCTGGAACAGATGTCAGGCAACTGGAGTGTTCATCTACACAACATATTTTTAAAGCAAAATTAGTTTTGGGTATTAGACATATGATGTTTACACCTTAATGGCAAAAAAACACTTAAAATAACTGCTAGATGCCCATTATGATATGGAAATACTAAAATAACTTAATAAGAAATCTAGATTGGTAATTAGAACTTTTTTTTCCAAAATTACAATCACGCTGACCTTTAATTTAGGGATACGGAATAAAACAAGGGGAAATTTACATTACATGGATAATTGAACATCTGCTACAAGCAGAAGGTGTGGGGATGTAAGTTACTCAAATACTATACAAAATATATCTCTGTAATTGTATCGTAATCCAGAGAGAGAGAGAGGAAAAGCTGTTACTGGAGAATGTCATTATACTGGAGAAACTTGGAAGCATGAAGGCTCCTAACTTATTGTAAAGTTCATAACTGTAATACCGAAATTCCATCCCAGCTGTGCTTGTATATTAAGATGGGGTACACCAAGGTGGAATTTATGGTTAAGATCGGTTCGTACTTTCCTGCTGTATACAGGTAAGAAAGTAAATGGTACCTATGATTTTTCATCTTTTGGGCCATGTTTTCTAGATGATAATTCTAATCCATAGATATTCAAAATGGCCAATGGTTCACAAAATACTTGTTCTTTGAGCATTTCACTGCACACAACCTTCAGCTTTAGTTAGGAGGTCTCAATGAACGCCACCCTCTACCATCACGATAATTCTTATATGACTACCCTCTATTTTCCTAGGAAGTTCCCTTAAATTGTAGTGGCTTTGTATCTCCTAATTTGGTGCCATATCGACATTATTCCTCTTGTAAAACTAATTTTTATTACTTGATCTTGTAAGTGGTTGTTAGTACTCTTGAATGACTATTTACCGTTGTTTTCCTTGAAATTTTCTCCAGATAAGATAGTGGAGGCTTAATACCCATGAGGACCGGATGGGTGACGGTGAGGAGCAGAGGGGCTGGAGAGGTGAACAGTGGCAGTAAGGTGAGAACAAATATTTTTTTTATTTTTTATATCTTATGTTTATTATGCTTTTGGGGTCTGGACAGACTCCAGAGAATAATTCATGGAAAATAACATCTATGGGATACAAATTTCCCGGTAATATCCAAATTTGAATTTTTCTCGAATTGACATTATCCCTCCTGTATAATTAGTTTTTCCTTCAAGGTTCTCAACAAGTTAAAGATATGTTCACGCTATGTGCCTAGGCCCCATTACTATTTCCTAGAAGGTTTTCTCGAAGGTTGAGTCCTTTGGACTGTTCACACCAAATCCCGGTGAGTCGGACTCTGCACCTCAATCAGCACATCCCATCAAGGTAAAGTGATATTGATGGATACATTTTAACCCCGATGGCTAGATTCCAATGTAAAAAACAAGAACTTTCACGGCAAAAAAAAAGAAAATGTACATAAAACTGCTCCGACTAAAATAATAAGTCAGCCTCTACAAGAGAAATGGTTGCATTTATGACATTATAATAATAACCATGATAAAACTCAGTCTGCATATTTCTCCCATAAACATGAGCCTCAGCCAAAAGCTATTTAGTGATGGAACAATTACTCTGCTACCCTAAGACAAGCCAAACATTTCCAGTCTAATATTTTGACAAAGACATTTAGAGTGCTTTTCTAAAATTGACGCCAGATCATTTCTGTGCCACAGAACATCATCAGGACTGGTATTCTTGGCTTTGAGCACACGAGAATGAACACTGGGTGACAGTTTGAGATACATCCTGTACTACCTCACAACCGGGAAGAAAAAAAAAAGGAAAGGCAATGACTAATTTTGATATATTATTCAGCTGCTACATTTTAAACGGCTCCATAACATATGCCATTAGAAAGAATTTATTTGGAGACGGCATTAATGGGAAACGTGACAGAGGATAATCCTCCCATCAATCTGCGTGTTCTTATTCAGAAATTAATTTTCAACAATGCTTTTTAATTTTCATCTCCTACTGGAAGAACATTACATTTTCCCTTTTTTTTCCTTTGGAGTGCCTGCTAAACCAGTAATTTGCAGCCAGTTTGGAGGGAGAAAGAGAACGTCCCACAGGCAGGCGATGGGAAAGGATTTAAATAAATGACAGAAATTAGCAAATACATGAAACATATGTTGTCATGCAAACAGGAAAATCTGTACCCGACAGACGTTCAAAAAACAAGATCTTAGGAGGATTTTTTTTTTCCACAATAAAAGACTGGAATATTCTTTTCACAGTAAAACAACTTTAGTAAAAAATGTAGAATGAAATCTACTAATGTTGAGTTGGTCATAAAGTTGAATTGCAATTGTAATATGATTATTTCCTTTGGGACTGTATAAAAATAATTCATTATTTTTAAAGGGTTGTTTAGTTTAAATATTCTGGTTTTGAACTCTTATCCCTTAGGCCACATTCAGATGTCTGATTTTTGTGTTCGAGTGATAGCGGTGGTTTTCACTGGTAGCACTTGTACCCATGATATTCTGTGGGACCAATCACAATTCCGATTTTTTCCTCTTTTTCCCTATGGCAAATATCGGAGACATGTACAATTTTGATCCGAGGGTCGGATCAAAATTGACAATGCAAGTTAATGGGTCAGTGACCACACTCAGATGACATTCAAGTATGGTCCAATTTTCACAGACTTACAGATTGGAGAAGATGAGGAATTGTTTTCTTTTTTTTTACAATTTCACCGTGGTGAACTGTGGTGAACTCACTAAGCTCAGCGCTGCACAATGAGACTTTTTCTAAGGGTGCTAGCAGTGATCTCACTAAGGTCAATGCAGTTCATTGGCCAGGCTGGGAACACAGCCTCAGTGATCTGTGGTAATCTCAGTGACGTCACAGGTAGTTACTAACGCTGTGCTCGCAGCACCTCTTCTCGCTTGGTTTTCAGCCTGGACGGTCACATCATGGCACCGTACAGGTTGAAAAACATTTATCATAGACATGGATTATGGCATGGGACAGTATGTCGGACAGATGAGGGATGTGGTCATTTTTTATTTATTTATTTTTTTACAGGAGACCAGGGCTTCAATGGAATGGGCGTTAGGTAAGTATAACTGTGTTTGTTATTTTTAACCCCTTAGTGACCGAGCCAATTTTGATCTTAATGACCAGGCCAATTTTTACTATTCTAAACACTGTCACTTTATGAGGTTATAGCTGTAGAACGCTTCAACAGATTCCACTGATTCTGAGATTGTTCTTTCGTGACATATTGTACTTCATATTAGTAGTTAAATTTCTTCGATATGACATGTGTTTATTTATGAAAAAATGGAAATTTGGAAACAATTTAGAAAATTTAGCAATTTTCAAACTTTTAATTTTTGTGTCCTTATATCAGAGTCATGGCACATAAAATAGTTAATAAATAACATTTCCAACATGTCTACTTTACATCAGCACAATTTTGGAAACATATTTTTTTTGTTAGGACGTTATAAGGGTTAAAATTTGACCATCAATGTCTCAATTTCTCATTTTTCCAACAAAATTTACAAAACCATTTTTTTTAGGGAGCACCTCACATTTGAAGTGAGTTTGGGGGTTCAGTATGACAGAAAAAACCCAAAAGTGACACTATTCTAAAAACTGCACCCCTCAGGGTGCTCAAAACCACATTCAAGAAGTTTATTAACCATTCAGGTGCTTCACGAGAACTAAAGCAATGTGGAAGGAAAAAAATGAACATTTTACTTTTTTCACAAAAAAATTACTTTAGACCCAAACTTTTTTAGTTTCACAAGGGTATCGGGAGAAAATGGACCACAAAATTTCTTGTGCAATTTCTCCTGAGTACGCTGATACCCCCTGTGTGGGAGTAAGCCACTGTTTGGGGGCATGGCAGGGCTCAGAAGGGGGGGAGCACGGTTTGACTTTTTGAATGCAAAATTAGCTGGAATCAATGGCAGCACCATGTCGTTTTATAACTGTCATTTTATTCATCGATCAATAAGCATAGAAATAATTTTCTTTAATATATATATAATCAAAAAAGTATGTTCCTTTCTCCTCGGACTGATTCTTTATTCTCAAAATTCTCAATTCAAGGGTAAAATCAAATCTGTCTTCAGTGAAAACAGATTATCCAATTACTGAAATTGTAGATGACAGTTGGTGCTCATAAAGTTCTATGGAGAACTGTAACTACCATTTCAAGAAAACTTGCAGCAGAATCTCTGTGTCTGTCTCTAGCTCCTCACTAGAATGTCTTCTTGCCTGTAGCTCCTCCCTAGAATTTCTGTATCTGCCTTTATCTCCTCCGCTCTCCAAAGAATTTTAAAAGCTCCAACTGTCATCTCTTATCTAAGTAATGAGACAGTCTGCCTTCACTGAATACAGATTTTACCCATGAATTGAGTTTGAAAGATCATTCCTGGAGGAGAAAGAAGCAGATTTCTCTGATAAGATATCTTACAAAGTTGCTTATTTTCATGTGTACTATTGAGTTATGAAATAGAAATTTATATTTAACCCCCCTTTATCACCCCATTAGTTAGGGAAAGATAATAAAATAAAGAAAATATATTTATTTCCATTTTCCCATTAGGATTAGTCTAAAGTTAGTTGGGCTAAAGTTTTAGGGTTAGGGTTATAGTTAGGCTAAATTGAGTTGGGCTAAAGTTTTAGGGCTAGGGTTAGGGTTATGCGAAAGTGAGTTGCGCTAAATTTTTAGGGTTAGGTTAGGCTAAAGTGAGTTGGGCTAAAATTTTAGGGTTAAGGTTTGGGTTAGGGTTGGGATTATGATTTGGATTAGGGTTAGGGTTGGGATTAGGGTTAGGGATGTGTTGGGGTTAGTTTTGTGGTTAGGGTTACGGTTAGGGTTGGGATTAGTATTAGAGTTGTGGTTAGGGTTATGGTTCGGTTTGGGATTAGGGTTAGGGGTATGTTGGGGTTAGGGTTGTGGTTAGGGTTGGGATTATGGCTAGGGGTGTGTTGGGGTTAGGGTTGTGATTAGGGTTAATAATAATAATAATTTTATTTCTATAGTGCCAATATAGCCAATATAGCACTATATTCTGCAGCACTTTACATTATAGAGGGGACTTGTACAAACAATAGACATTACAGCATAGCAATAAACACAGATCAAAGTAGATACCAAGAGGAATGAGGGCGCTGCTTGCAAGCTTGCAATCTATGAGGGAAAAAGGGGAGACACAAAAGGTAGATGGTAACAATTGCTTTCATTGTTCGGTCCAGCCATAGTGTTCGAATCGAGTGTTCATGTAATTCTGCATGAACCAGTTAACTGCCAAAGTATGTAACAGTACAGACCAGAGGGCTATTAAATGCATAAAGCAGGAGAGAACATAATACGAGGTACCTGATTATTATAAAAAAAATTTGAATGGGCCAACAGGGATAGTTAGGTTAATGCGTTGAGGCGGTAGGCCAGTCTGAACAAATGCGTTTTTAGGGCATGCTTAAAACTGTGGGGATTGAGGATTAATCATATTAACCTTGGTAGTGCATTCCAAAGAATTGGCGCAGCACGTGACAAGTCTTGGAGATGGGAGTGGGAGGTTCTGATTATTGAGGATGCTAACCTCAGGTCATTAGCATAATGGAGGGCACGGGTAGGATGGTAGGCTGAGACAAGGGAGGAGATGTAGGGTGGTACTGAGCCATGGAGTGTTTTGTGGGTGAGGGTATTACGTTTGTACTGGATTCTGTAGTGGATGGGTAACCAGTGTAATGACTGGCAAAAGGTAGAGGCATCGGTATAACGATTGGTGAGGAATATAATCCTGGAGGCAGCATTCAAGACAGATTGGAGAAGGGAGAGTTTGGTAAGAGGGAGACCGATTAGTAGAGAGTTACAATAGTCCAGACGAGAATGAATAAGAGAAGCTGTAAGGGTTTTTGCAGAGTCAAAAGTAAGAAAAGGTCGAATTCTAGAGATGTTTTTGAGGTGGGATTATGGGTATGGTTAAGATTAGGGTTGTGATTAGAGTTAGGGGTATGTTGGGTTTAGGGTTGGAGTTAGAATTAAGGGGTTTCCACTGTTTAGTTACATCAAGGGGTCTCCAAATGCGACACGGCGCTACCAATGATTCCAGCCAATTTTGCGTTCAAAAAGTCAAACGATGCTCCCTCCCTTCTCAGCACATATGGGGCATCAATGTACTCAGGACAAATTGCAAAACAACTTTGTGGGTCTAATTTCTCCTGTTACCCTTCGGAAAATAAAAAATGGGGGCAAAAAAATAATTTTTGTGGAAATTTTTTTTTTTTATTTTCACCGCTCTGCGTTATAAACTTCTGTGAAGCACTTGGGGGTTCAAAGTGCTCACCACACATCTAGATAAGCTCCTTAGGTGTCTAGTTTCCAAAATGGGGTCACTTATGGGGGGTTTCTACTGTTTAGGTACATCAGGGGCTCTGGAAACACAACATGACGCCCGCAGAAAATTCCATCAAAGTCTGCATTCCAAAACGGCGCTCCTTCTCTTCTGAGCTTTACCATGCGCCCAAACAGTGGTTTTCCCCCATATATGGGGTATGAGCATACTCAGGACAAACTGGACAACAACTTTTGAGGTCCAATTACTCCTGGTACCCTTGTGAAAGTAAACATTTTGGGGTGAAAAGATCATTTTTGTGGAAAAAAATGATTTTTTATGTTCACCGCTCAGCGTTACAAACTTCTGTGAAGCACTAAGAGTTTCAAACTGATCACCACACATGTAGATAAGCTACTTGTGGGTCTAGTTTCCAAAATGGGGGTGAAAAAATCATGTTTGTGGAAAAAAAATGATTTTTTATTTTCACGGCTCTGCGTTATAAGCTGCTGTGAAGCCACTTGGGGGTTCAAAGTGCTCACCACACATCTAGATAAGTTGCTTAAGAGGTCTAGTTTCCAAAATGGAGTCACTTTTTTGGGGTTTCCACTGTTTAGGCACATTAGGGGCTCTCCAAACACGACATAGCGTCCGATCTCAATTCCAGCCAATTCTGCATTGAAAACGTCAAACAGCGCTCCTTCCCTTCCAAGCTCTTCCGTGTGCCCAAACAGTAGTTTACCCCCACTTATGGGGTTTCAGAGCATTCAGGAGAAATTTTTTAACAAATTTTGTGATTCAGTCTCTCTTTTTACACTTGTGAAAATAAAAAAATGGTTCTGAAGTAAATTCTTTGTAAAAAAAAGTTAAATGTTAATTTTTTCCTTCCATATTGCTTCAGTTCCTGTGAAGCACGTAAAGAGTTAATAAACTTCTTGAATGTGGTTTTGAGCACGTTGAGGGGTGCAGTTTTTAGAATGGTGTCACTTTTGGGTATTTTCTGTCATTTACATTGCTCAAAGTGATGTGGTCCCTTTAAAAAATGAATCTGTAAATTTTGTTGTAAAAACGAGAAATCTCTGGTCAAATTTTAAGCCTGATAACTTCCTAACCAAAAAAAATTTTGATTCCAAATTGTGCTGATGTAAAGTACACATGTGGAAAATGTTATCTTTTAAATATTTTGTGTGACATATCTCTGTGATATAACGGCATAAAAATTAAAAGTTTGAAAATTGCAAAATTTTCAAAATTTTCGCCATATTTCCATTTTTTCGCAAATAAACGCAAGTAATACTGAAGAAATTTTACCACTAACATGAAGTACAGTATGTTACGCAAAAAATTCTCAGAATCAACGGGATCCGTTAAAGCGTTCCAGAGTTATAACTTCATAAACTGACAGTGGTCAGAATTGTAAAAATTGGCCTGGGCATTAAGCTGCAAATTGGCTCTGTCACTAAGGGGTTAATTTGATATTTTATTTACCTTTCTATTTTTTTTACTTAAACAAATGTAATAAAAAAATGTAAAAAAAAAGATTTAAGTAATTTAAATAACACAAACAAACGAAGATGTTCCCTGTTATGTTGCTGAAAAAAATTGTACATTGTATGTTGTGAAGTGCCTTGAAAAAACTGAATAAGTTAATTAAAAAGAAAAGGCTTACAGTGTAAATTATTTTTGCAAGTTTTATAATAATCCAAATAATGATAAAAAAAATGAATCACATCTTAATTAATATTTGAGGTGTGATATTTTTACCCCTGTTCCACCAAAATTAATGTCCCTTGAGTTGATAATGTAAACTTTTAGAGCAATTCAAAGATATATAAAATTACATCCCAAGAAACTCCTAGAGGAATATATTATTGAACACAAACCAAGTGCTAAAGTTAGCTTATTGATTTTACAATGCAATATCCTTTAAAAAATACTGGCAACACAATTTGTCAAAAAGCAATGCGTCGGTGTTTAACCATTTCTCTGGCCTACTCCGAGGAATAAATCAAATACATAGAAAGGCCAACTTGCTTTAAAGAAGTTCTTTGGTACCTAACATACATTGACCAAAGGCATTTCATTTACTGACTGTCAAAAAGAAGACAAAATGTTTCTTTCTTCTTCCTCCTAATGGTCAGAATTTGACTGAAAGTAATGAATAGATATACATACTGTATATACAATGCTCAAAAAATAAAGGGAATACTCAAATAACAAATCATAGATCTGAATTAATGAAATATTCTCATTGAATACTTTGTTCTATACAAAGTTAAATCTACTGACAGCAAAATCACACAAAAATCATCAATGGAAATCAAATTTATTAACCAATGGAGGACTGGATTTGGAGTCACCCACAAAATTAAAGTGGAATGTAATGTCCTTAAAACAAGTCAAAATGATACTCAGTAGTGTGTGTGACCTCCACGTGCCTGTATGACCTCCACTGCCTGTATGACCTCCCTACAACGCCTGGGCATGCTTCTGATGATGCGGCTGAGGGATCTCCTCCCAGACCTGGACTAAAACATCCGTCAACTCCTGGACAGTCTGTGGTGCAACATGACGTTGGTGGATGGAGCGAGACATGATGTCCAAGATGTGCTCAGTCGGATTTAGGTCTGGGGAACGGGAGGGTCAGTCCATAGCTTCAATGCCTTCATCTTGCAGGAACTGCTGACACACTCCAGCCACATGTGGTTTGGCATTGTCCAGCAGTAGGAGGAACCCAGGGCCAACCACAACAGCATATGGTCTCACAAGGGGTCTGAGGATCTCAGGTACCTAATGGCAGTCAGGTTACCTCTGGCGAGCACATGGAGGGCTGTGCGGCCCTCCCAAGAATTACTGACCGACTGCCAAACCAGTCATGCTGAAGGATGTTGCAGGCAGCAGATCGCTCTCCATGGCGTCTCCAGACTCTGTCACGTTTGTCACATGTGCTCACTGTAAACCTGCTTTCATCTGTGAAGAGCACAGGGTGCCAGTGGCGAATTTGCCAATCCTGGTGTGAGCACAACCCCACCTGTGGATATCGGGCACTCAGACCATCCTCATGGAGTCAGTTTCTAACCGTTTGTGCAGACTCATGCACATTTGTGGCCTGCTGGAGGTCATTTTACAGGGCTCTGGCAGTGCTCCTCCTGTTCCTCCTTGCACAAAGTCAGAGGCAGCGGTCCTGCTGCTAGGTTGTTGCCCTCCTACGGCCCCCTTCACGTCTCCTAGTGTACTGGCCTGTCTTCCTGGTAGCGCCTACAGCCTCTGGACACTACGCTGACAGACACAGCAAACTTTCTTGCCACAGATCGCATTGATGAGCCATCCTGGATGAGCTGCACTACCTGAGCCACTTATGTGGGTTTTAGAGTCCGTTTCATGCTACCACGAGTATGAAAGCACAACCAACATTCAAAAGTGACCAAAACATCAGCCAGAAAGCATTGGTACTTAGATGTTGTCTGTGGTCCCCACCTGCAGAACCACTCCTTTATTGAGTGTGGCAGTAATTTTTCATTTTTCAAGGAAATTTACAAAATGTATTTATTTGAGGGACCTATCCAGGTTTGAAGTGACTTTGGGGGTGCTATATATTGGAAAACCCCCAAAGCGATACCATTTTAAAAGCACAACACCCCCTGACATACTGAAAACTGCTGTCAGGTAGTTTATTAACCCTTCAGGTGATTTTCAAAATTAATGAAAAGCGGTATAGCAGGAATGAAAAAGTTTTTTTTACCACCTAAATGTTGCTAACTTCTGAAACGACCACTGTAGCCAGGAGACTCTAAGGCCACTATTTGGCCATGAACTGCTATGGCAAACATCAGGACCACACAATTATGATCTTGGTGTGTCAATTAGATTAAAGTGGAAGCCCCCACAATCTATTAACCATTTATTTGATGTAATCACTTTTGACAGCAGCAACTAAGGGGTTAAACAGATGTGGACGTGCCAGCACTGATCGTTGGTGATACAGTAAATTGTCAGCTATAGTGTACAGTTGACAGCTGCTCGATTGTCACCTGTATGGGGATGATATTCTCTTATATCTCAGGTTAGTAAAAGACGCATTGGTGTCATTAAGGGGTTAATTATACTATGCATTTGGATTTACATACAGCCATGGTCGGACTGGCCATCTGGCAATTTGGCAAATGCCAGAAGGGCCTGCCTGGCTCCTGTCTGCTACGTTGTTAACAGAATCGGTCTTCTCAAGACACCCATACTGTTAAGAGTTGTGACGGAGCACAAAGTCACTGACTCCATCACTAACCCCAGCAGGCCACGGGTATCATTAGAAATACTGGTCTTGTAGTAAATCTTTCTTTCCTACATTCAGGGTAATATTAGTAATAAATCCCATCTGGTGCTTGGGGATGGGGACATCAAGGGCCAGTGTGATTTCAAATGCCAGGGCTGAATTTCAGCCCCAGTCGTACCTGCATACAGCCCTTGTTGAGCTGCCGTGATATTTACTGCAACTTTTTTCAAATTTGTAGCCTTTTTAATAGTTTATATTGTCATTTAATGATAAATAGTTTGTATAATTTAAAAACATTTTATATTTTTCCAATGTGTATAAAACATAAAGGTACTACTAAAGGCCAACTAGAGATGGGTGGATCAATTCACGGGACTCCAGTCCATTGGTAAGGTTAGTAGTATCTGGCTCATGAATCTCTTGCCTTCTGGGATCCTTGGGGCAGCTTTTGATTAGTTGGTCTGGCGTGATGTCATCATTACGGCGTGATGCACAGATGACATCACCACAGCCAGGCTAATCAAACGCGATGCCTGGGTTCCTGGAAAGTAAGAGATTTGGCTGCTTCCCGTCCAGCAAAATTTTACTGTTTTGTGTACAGAGCTCCATTCCATGGGCGAGATCAGTAGGCTCTGGCTCATGAATCTCTTGCCTTTTGAAATCCCCAGTGTTGCTTTTTATTTGCCGGTTTGACATGACATCATCATTACGGCGTGACGCACAGATGACATCGCACCAGCCCAGCTAATCAAAAGCAGTATTGGGCATCCTGGAAGGGAAGAGATTCGGCAGCTTCCCATCCAGCAAAATATTATTGTTTTCTCTACAAAGCTCCCATGCCAGCAAGTGATGGGTGGATTAATTCGCTGGATTCCAGTCTATCGGCTAGGTCAGTATTCTCTGGATTATCACTTGTATTGTGGTATTGTGGTATCCCCAGCGCCGATTTAAATTTGCTGGTCTGGCATGACATCATTCATCATCATTACGTCATGATGATGCACAGATGACATCACACAGTCCAACTATTCAAGACCCTGGGATCTGAGAAGGTAGACGATTTGCTACTCTCCTGTCCAGGGGCCAGAGACTACTGACCTAGTCAATGGACCAGAGTACTGCCAGTCAATCTGCCCATTTCTAATGTCGACCTATGCTGTGTGATTCTGAACTCTTATGTCACAGCGCCTTCCATCTGCCCTGCATCTTACTAACCTACTGCATGACTGTAGGATTAAACTACGTGCAGGGTTGGTCTGTAACTATGGAAATGCATGGATCTGCATAGGAGCTGTAGACCCAAAATAGTAAAAGACTTTCAATCCAAACATTAATTTTATTTGATGATACATGATGACTTGATCCTATTATCTCATTGCAATAAGAGCTGCCGTTTCCAAGAATAGCTATGCATCAGCTCACCCTATTCCACCAGTGCATTTTCAATTAAATCCTCCTATTGGATACAGCCTCTCAGTATAAGATATTTTTAACAAGATTGATTTTATTAAGTGTGTCTTACAACTCTGCCTCCCATAACATAATAATTGTGGTTTGGACATTATTAATACAGAGTACATACTGCATAATGCTGGAATTACTGACTTCTTCAGTCTCTCTTGATTTAACTCAATATTTTTCTTAGTTAATTATAAAGAATTTTACTGCACCTTCATCCCTCCAAACCCATTGTGCCTACAAACCACAACAATTTCCTTGACGAATGAGAGCCGCTCCATCCAAATCCTGAGATAAAATGCGAGCACGATACAATGTTTCTAGCAGAAAGTCATTGCATAAACTGTTAAAAGGCATAGGGTATTTTCAGAAGAAATTTATAGAACATATACTGTATATAGCTAGTTTTTTATTCTTCTGAAAAAAATACCCCACTCCTCCAACATTTTATATAATGACTTATAGAATACGAGACAGTGTAGAAAACTTCAGAAAAGAAACCCAAAGATGAATTTTAACAGCAATCTGCTGCCATTTCGATGCTTTGCATTGGAAGAAATTCTTCAATTTCCTAAATTCCTAAATATTTTTTCTTCGCTCAGTTCACATTTATCCATTTTCTAAAAAAGACTCAATATCACTGTGCAAATATTTGGAATAAGGAATCAAAGAAGGGATGAATGCATAGGAAGATGGGGAGGAAGTACTGGATGTTAGAATAACATAAGGTGGGGAAAATCACAGAGAAGAAGCTGCCATCAACAAGAAGGTAAGTGAAGAAAAATGTAGATTTAATAGGCAGAGATGAAGAAATGGAGAACGACAGATATAACAATTAGAAGAGGAAGAAAAAATAGCATAGGAAGATAAGAGCAAAAGGAATTTGATGGGGAAAAAATAAAGATGGAAAATTGAAAACCAATCAATAAAACTAAGAGTGGGAGGAAAAGAAGGAAATCAAAGAAAAAAAAAGGAAATTGAAAGAGAAAAACATAATAATAAAAGTAGATGATGTAGATGGTGAGAAACTTAGGAAGAGACGGTACAAAAATGATGAATAAGGGTGTGTGGAAATGGACACATACTCAGTGAATTTTCCATCTGGATTTTTAGCATTGCGGATGACATTTTACCAAATTTCATCTTCACGCTGCAGAGTAAATCCTCAGCAGAAACTGACGATGGTGCAGATTCCAAACTGGCAATATATCAGCTTGTGCTGCGGATTTCACCAATAGTGTCACCTTTGTCAATGCAAAAGGTAAAATGTGGGACAAATCCACTGCAAATTCTAACAGTCTATTCAGTAGGACTATCAGCTGTGTATCCACCAGACTTCTGCACAACACAACTGAAGGTCCCAACCCCATTTATAAGGCAAGAAATCCCACTTATTAAACCTGACAGGGCACACCCGTGAAGTGAAAACCATTCCCGGTGACTACCTCTTGAAGCTCATCAAGAGAATGCCAAGAGTGTGCAAAGCAGTCATCAAAGCAAAAGGTGGCTACTTTGAAGAACCTAGAATATAAGACATAATTTCAGTTGTTACACACTTTTTTGTTAAGTATATAATTCCACATGTGTTAATTCATAGTTTTGATGCCTTCAGTGTGAATGTACAATTTTCATAGTCATGAAAATGTAAGAAAAATCTTTAAATGAGAACGTGTGTCCAAACTTTTGGTCTGTACGGTTTATACCGTATATACTCGTGTAAAAGCCGAGATTTTCAGCCCATTTTTTAGGGCTGAAAGTCCCCCTCTCGGCTTATACGCGGGTCATATACGGGGGTCGGCGGGGGAGGGGAGCGGGGGTGTCGGATCATACTCACCCCTCCGCCGGCGCGGTCTCTGCAGCCCCCCTGCTTCTCCCACGATCTCCGGCTCCTTCCTGCAGCGGTCACATGGTACTGCTCATTAAAGTCATGAATATGCACATATTCATGACTTTAATGAGCGGTACCACATGACCGCTGTAGGACGGAAGCGCTGTGGAGACCACCAGGAGAAGAGGAGACGCTGCAGATAGTCACGCGCCGGCGGAGGGTGAGTATAGCGATATTTACCTGTCCCCGGACCACCACTGCGCGCTGCTCCCTCGTCCGACTCCTCTGGCTGTGAATGTTCAGGCTGAGGGCGCGATGACGTCGTTAGTGCGCGCCCCGCCCCCTGCCAGATCATTCACTGCCGAGGACCCGGAAGAGGGAGCAGTGCGCAACGGTGGAACGGTCCAGTGACAGGTAAATATCTCAGGTGCCGGGGTCTTGAGCGAGCGGTAACACCGGCACCTGTCCCCCATAGCGTGCCAGTGTCACCGCCAGCTCAGGACACCGGCACCTGGCCCCCAGCGATGAGAGGTGAGTATGTCATTTTTTTTGCAGCAGCGCAGCAGCATAAGGGACGTATACTATGGGGCATAATCTGTGGAGCATATGGGGGCATAATCTGGAGCATATGGGGGCATGAATCTGTGGATCATACAGGGGCATAATCTGGAGCATATGGGGGCATAATCTGTGGAGCATATGGGGCATAATCTGTGGAGTATGGGGGCATAATCTGGAGCATATGGGGCATAATCTGGAGCATTATGGGGGCATAATCTGACATATGGGCATAATCTGTGGAAACATATGGGGGTATAATCTGTGGAACATATGGGGCATAATCTGTGAGCATATGGGGGCATAATCAGGGAAGCATATGGCATAATCTGTGCAGCATATGGGGCATAATCTGTGCAGCAAGGACATAATTTGTAGCATATGGGGGCATAATCATGATGAGCAAATGGGGGCATAAACTGTTGACATATGGGCATAATCTGTGGATCATACGGGCATAATCAGGGGAGCATATGGGGGCATAATCTGTGGATCATACGGGGGCATAATCTGTGCAGTTTATGGGGCCTAATCTATGGAGCATATGGGGGCATAATCATTTTTCACCCTAGGCTTATACGCAAGTCAATAAATTTTCCCAGTTTTTTGTGGCAAAATTAGGCGGATCGGCTTATACACGGGTCGGCTTATACATGAGTATATACGGTGTGTATATATATATATATATATAATATATATATAATATACAGTATATATATTTATAAAACAAGAAGAAAGTGCATAAAGAAGTGAAAGAAAAGCGATCCAAACAAAGAAGAAAAATGGATAGAAGATTGAAAAAGGGGACATTTGAAAAAAACAAAGATGAAGATAAATATAAACGTGCCATAAGAGCTGATATGAAAATGAAATATCTCGGTAGGCTACGCGGTTTCTGTAATTATCCACTTCTATGGCAGTTACAGAAGCCTCACTACTGAGCTTCTTGTGTACTATCAGCCGTCTGTGTCCAACACTCGATGCTGATATTCCTGATTCACAATCATGAATGGCTGAGACAGGGTTAAACCTCTTATATTAAAGTGTTGCTATATTTAGGATAAGAAAAAATCCACTTTATTTTAAGAACAGTGCCACACCTGCCAAAGTTTGTGTCTGGTATTGCAGAGCATAGTCACCTAATTGGAGATAGCAATACCAGACACGGCCTAGATACAAGGGTGGCACTGTTGTTACATCAAGATCAACCCCTTTAACAAGATCACCTTAAATACAAGTAGCCTGCCTCCATCTCTTCTGAGAGGAGTTTCAGATTGAAGTCCTAATTTGAAGCACAATATCATATGTTGAGCCGTCTGTGCAGTCACTTGGCAAAAGCCTTAAATGTGAAAACGCAAAAGCTTTACACACATTAACAAATGAATCATACGCTCGGCACAGAGTAAACAGAAAAGCGCTGACATTTTCCGCCACAATACAGAAAACAACGTTTTATTTATTCCTCACTGTTTGATGTTCGGCGTAGCTCCGCGTGCCAGACTGTATTTATTCAGACCGAGGACAAAGTGAACAATGTGCTGACATCTAACTTTTTCCCATGATCAGCTTGAAATGAGATGCAAATCAGTGTGAATATTCATACGTGGTCCATAAGGAGGAGGAATTTCTCGAAAGCTAAGAACTTGCTTTTCAGGATGATGTATGGCAAGAATGATTACTAATGGTCGAGATCCTGACTACAAGAACAAAGTGCGCTCGCTAGAAAAAAAATCACCACTTTACTCCTAAAATGTAGGAAGAGACTGCGAGGAGACACACATGATGGCAGGGATCATGCACATTATACACTGATCTCGCCATACACAAGAGTATATTCTCAGTAGAAGAATAATCTCATATAATCTGAGAAACATAATGTAGGGGCTGAGAACCTGATTCCAGTGATGTGTCAATTGCGGGGCTGCTTGCTGTCATTTTGATACTATGACTGTTTTCTCTCCTGCAGTTCTAGTAGAGCTCACAATGCTGAGCCCTGTATAACCCCGCCCACAGCTCTGATTGGCTAATTTCTGTGTATGCATAAGCAGAAAGCTGCAAATCAGTGGTGGGGAGGGTTATACAGAGCAGTTGATTAGGAGGCCCAAGACACCTAGTCCTCTAGTGATAATCTCCTGCTGATAAAATACTGATTTTTATGAAATTGGAACATACAACCTTGTAAGTGACACATCGCTGGAATCACATAGCAAAACATAGCAAAACACAGCTGACAAACTCCTTTTAACCAAAGTAACTCACTAGTAGACACCAATCGCTTGATAACAAACGATTGGTTATGTTGACATTCAACACAGCCGATCCTTCTTTCCTCACCATCATTGGGGGAATAAAAGGACATGAATCGTGCATCAAAAATGATACATTGATTTAATATCACTATAAAGTTCTTACGCTGCGTGCGGTGACATCACCAAAATTAAAGCAGTTCACAGCTGGCGGATCACATAGAGGTTACAGTGAGAACCGACGGCTGTGACCTAGGGCAGCATTCACTCCTGCCCGGCATTGTGGGCATCTCTGTCTCTTTTACTCGGCCTCCATGACTTTTATTAGAATTTTTTTTATCTTTTTTTTTTGTCTAAGCATCACATACTGGTAACATCAACAGCAAGTAATACATTTATATTCGGAAACCATTGATTTTAAATTGATAATGTATCTAATCTATCGATCCGGATACTTTGGATTATTCAGGATAAGGCAATTCAGGATAATTCCTAATTAACATTTCGTAATATTATGAGTGTTCTGGAAAGTTTTGATGTTTAAATACAAGCTGAACTTTCCAGGTCACTCAGAATATTACAAAATATAATAAGAAAAAATAATAATAATAAAACATTAATATTAATAATAATAAAAATGTTCTGTTGTTCCAGGAGGCACAGGTCACAGAAACAGGATAAAGCCTGGACACCTGCTGTTGTTGTTGCCACACATCATTTTATTTTTCCAAACTATTGAGAAAATGATGGAAAATTGTAGGATGGGAAATGTCTGTATTTACAGCAATTAAGCCGAACAGTGTGGCAGGGCGACTACATCTATTTTCCACAAACATAACTAGTCAAAAGCAATTGCAACATAGACGTAGCAGTGCTATGCTTGTCAAAGGCAAAAGAGCTGAGTTTGTAATTTCTGTCAACCCATTGAAATATTATAGAAACTCTTGGTAAATGTGAGACTGGACCAAGGGGACTCTTTAGGGAAAATTTGTAGGCTTGGGGAAGTAAAGGGAGAATAATGCCATTGTACAGTAACTAGAAAATACAACCATCCTGTGCCACAAGCAGGAATGTATGTAATGACATGATATAAAGATTACATAAAAGGGAGAAAAAGTGAACGCAGATAGTGCCATACTATGCAAAAATAAGAGTGCTAATTAACTAATGCATTAACCCCTTAACCCCCAAGGGTGGTTTGCACGTTAATGACCTGGCCAATTTTTACAATTCTGACCACTGTCTCTTTATGAGGTTATAACTCTGGAACGCTTCAACGGATCTTCGCGATTCTGAGATTGTTTTCTCGTGACATATTGTACTTCACGTTAGTGGTAAAATTTCTTCCATATAACTTGCGTTTATTTTTGAAAAAAACGCAAATATGGCGAAAATTTTGAAAATTTAGCAATTTTCAAACTTTGAATTTTTATTCCCTTAAAACAGAGAAATATGTCACACAAAATAGTTAAGAAATAATATTTCCCACATGTCTACTTTACATCAGCACAATTTTGGAACCAAATTTTTTTTTGTTCGGAAATTATAAGGGTTAAAAGTTGACCAGCGATTTCTCATTTTTACAACAAAATTTACAAAGCCATTTTTTTTAGGGACCACCTCATATTTGAAGTCAATTTAAGGGTCTATATAGCAGAAAATACCCAAAAGTGACACCATTCTAAAAACTGCACCCCTCAAGGTGCTCAAAACCACATTCAAGAAGTTTATTAACCCTTCAGGTGCTTCACAGGAGCTGAAGCAACGTGGAAGGAAAAAATGAATATTTAACTTTTTAGCCACAAAAATGATCTATTACAAACTTTTTTTTTATTTTCACAAGGGTAAAAGAAGCAATTGGACAGATAAAGTTGTTGTGCAATTTCTCCTGAGTACGCCAATAGCCAATATGTGGAGGAAAACCACTGTTTGGGCACACGGCAGAGCTCGTAGGGAAGGAGCACCGTTTGACTTTTTCAAACTAAAATTGGCTGGAATTGAGATTGGACGCCATGTCGTGTTTGGAGAGCCCCTGATGTGCTTAAACAGTGGAAACCCCCCACAAGTGACACCATTTTGGAAACTAGACCCCCTAAGGAACTTATCTAGATCTGTTGTGAGCACATTGAACCCCCAAGTGTTTCACAAAAGTTTATAATGCCTGGGTCTGAAAAAAAAAAAAAAAACAATTTTCCACAAAAATGATTTTTTAGTCCCAAACTTTTGATTTTTCCCAAGGAAATTGGACCCCAAAAGTTGTTGTCCAATTTGTCCTGAGTACGCTGATACCCCATATGTGGGGGGGAAACTGTTTTGGCGCACGACAGGGCTTGGAAAGGAAGTAGTAACGTTTTGGAATGCAGACGTTGATGGGGGTCATGTTCCGTTTGCAGTGCCCCAGATGTGCCTAAACAGTGGAAACCCCCACAAGTGACCCCATTTTGGATACTAGACCCCCTAAGGAGCTTATCTAGATCTTTGGTGAGCACTTTGAACCCCCAAGTGCTTCACACAAGTTTATAATGCCCGGCATGAAAATAAAAAATCCTATTTTTTTCCCACAAAAATTATCTTTTCGTCACTAATTTTTTATTTTCCCAAGAGTAACAGGAGAAATTGGACCTCAAAAGTTGATGTCCAATTTGTTCTGAGTACGCTGATACCCCATATGTGGGGGGGAACCACTGTTTGGGCGCACAGCAGAGCTCGGAATGGAAGGAGCACCATTTGACTTTTTCCAAACAAAATTGGCTGGAATTGAGATTGGACGCCATGTTGCATTTGGAGAGCCCCTGATGTGCCTAAACAGTGGAAATCCCCCACAAGTGACCCCATTTGGGAAACTAGACCCCCTAAGGAATTTATCTAGATCTTTGGTGAGCAATTTGAACCCCAAAGTGCTTCACACAAGTTTATAATGTAGATCCGTAAAATTAAAAAATCATATTTTTTCCACAAAAATGATCTTTTCACCCCAATTTTTATTTTCCCAAGGGTAACAAGACTCCAAAAGTTATTGTGCAATTTGTCCTGAGTACGCTGATACCCCATATGTGGGGTAAACCACTGTTTAGGTGCATGGCAGAGTTTGGAAGGGAAGGAGCGCCGTTTGACTTTTTCAACATAGAATTGGCTGGCTGCCATGTCGTGTTTGGAGAGCTCTTGATCTGCCTAAACAGTGGAAACCCCCAACAAATGACACCATTTTGGAAACTAGACCCCTCAAGGAACTTATCTAGATGTGTGGTGAGCACTTTGAACCCCGAAGTGCTTCACAGAAGTTTATAACGTACAGCTGTAAAATAAAAATCTTTTTTTTTTTTTTTACAAAAATGATTTTTTCGTCCCCAATATTTTATTTTCACAAGGGTAACAGGAGAAATTGGACCCCAAAAGTTGTTGTCCAATTTTTCCTGAGTACGCTGATACCCAATATGTGGGAGTAAACTACTGTATGGGTGTACGTCGGGGATCGGAAGGGAAGTAGTGACGTTTTGGATTGCAGACTTTGATGGAATAGTCTGGGGGCGTCATGTCGCATTTGGAGAGCTCCTGATGCGCCTAAACAGTGGAAACCCCCCACAAGTGACCCCATTTTGGAAAATAGACCCCACAAGGAACTTATCTAGATGTGTGGTGAGCACTTTGAACCCCGAAGTGCTTCACAGAAGTTTATAACGTACAGCCGTGAAAATAAAAAATCCTTTTTTTTTTTACAAAAGTGATTTTTTTCGCCCCCAATATTTTATTTTCACAAGAGTAACAGGAGAAATTGGACCACAAAAGTTGTTGCCCAATTATTCCTGAGTACGCTGATATTGATATTATGATATTTTTACCCCCAGTTTTTTATTTTCCCAAGGGTAACAGAAGAAATAGGACAAATTGCACAATAACTCTTGGGGTCCAGAGTACACTGATACCCCATATGTGGGTGTAAACTACTGTTTGGGCGCATGGCAGAGCTCAGAAGTGAAGGAGCACCGTTTGACTTTTTCAATGCAGAATTGGCTGGAATTGAGATCAGACGCCATGTCACATTTAGAGAGCCCCTGATGTGCCTAAACAGCGGAAACCCCCCAATTCTAACTCCAACCCTAACCCCAACACACCCCTAACCCTAGTCCCAACCCTAACCACAAACCTAACCCTAACACACCCATAACCCTAATCCCAACTCTAACCCTAATCCTAACTTTAGCGCCAACCCTAACCCTAACTTTAGCCGCAACCCTAACCCTAATGGGAAAATGGAAATAAATACATTTTTTTAATTTTATTATTTTTCCCTAACTAAGGGGGTGATAAAGGGGGGTTTGATTTACTATTTATAGCGGGTTTTTATGATTGGCAGCTGTCACGCTAAAAGACGCTTTTTATTGCAAAAAATAGTTTTTGCATCACATTTTGAGAGCTATTATTTTTGCATATTTTGGCCCACAGAGTCATGTGAGGTCTTATTTTTTGCGGGACGAGGTGATGTTTTTATTGGTACCATTTTTGAGCACGTGACGTTTTTTGATCGCTTTTTATTTCGATTTTTGGGAGGTTAGAATGAACAAAAATCAACAATTCATGAATTTCTTTTGGGGGAGGCGTTTATACCGTTCTGCGTGTGGTAAAATTGATAAAGCAGTTTTATTCTTCGGTCAGTACGATTATGGCGATACCTCATTTATATCATTTTTTTATGTTTTGGCGCTTTTATAGAATAAAACCAATTTTATATAAAAAATTATTATTTTTGAATCACTTTATTCTGCGAGCTATAACTTTTTTATTTTTTCATTGATGATGCTGTATGGTGGCTTGTTTTTTGCGGGACAAGATGACGTTTTCAGCGGTACCATGATTATTTATATCCGTCTTTTTGATCGCGTGTTATTCCACTTTTTGTTCGGCGGTATGATGATAAAGCATTGATTTTTTGCTTTGTTTTTTTTAATTTTTTTTTAAGAGGTTCACTAAAGGGGTTAACTAGTGGGACAGTTTTATAGGGGGGTCGTTACGGACGTGGCAATACCAAATATGTGTACTTTTATTGTTTTGTTTTTTTATTTACAGGAAAAAATGAATTTATTGGGGAATATTTTTTTTTTTTTTTATGATTTTTTTAAACAATTTTTATTTTTATTTTTTTTTAATTTTTTACTTTGTCCCAGGGTGGGACATCACTGTATTTTAGCAGATCGCTGGTGTGACAGTGTGCACAGCACTCTGTCACACCAGCGATCGCTCTGGCATCGCTGCAGGCTTCTCAGTGCCTGCTCTCAGCAGGCACTGAGGAAGCCGCCTCCCTGCAGGACCACGGCGCCATCTTGGATCCGGGGACCTGGAGCCCCCACCCTGCGCGATCCTCCCCTGTGCCCTCAGTACACCGCAATCATGTTTGATCGCGGTGTGCCAGGGGTTAATGTGCCGGGAGCGGTCCGTGACCGCTCCTGACACATAGTGCCGGGTGTCAGCTGTGATAATCAGCTGACACCCGGCCGCGATTGGCTGCGCTCCCCCCGGGAGCGCGTCCGATCGCTGGGACGTACTATCCCATCCATGGTCATACGGGCCCAGGTACCATGGATGGGATAGTACGTCTGATGGCAGTAAGGGGTTAACTAATGTTGCAGAATAAAACCCACCAAAAAGAACATTTACATCAGACCATTTGTGTGATAGATTTATAAATCAGGGAGATGTTTTATAAAATTCAAATGTAATGAATCCCAATTAAAGGTGCAGCTTAAGGCTGTGTTTCCACGTTCCGGAAACACAGCGCTTTGGACGGAGCGGAAAGTCCGCTCCGCCCAAAGCCTCGCCCCCTTTTGAACGCGCTACATAGCCCTGTGTTATTTCCCTTGCGGCGACGCAGCGTCGGCGCAAGGGAATAGGACATGCTGCGGTCTAAAAAGACGCGCCGCATGTCCGTAAACGCAGGTCTTCCGCCTGCGTGTTTTGAAGCATAGTGGAGACGGATTTCTTGAAATCCTCTCCACTATGCTGTAACATCTGGACGCTGCGTGTTTGACGCTGCGCCAGCGCACAGCGTCAAACACGCAGGAATTTCTGGCTGTTTCCGGACCGTGGAAACACACCCTAAAACTTTTAACCTATTCAAAATCTGTACCAAGATTTGGGCCTCAGTGGCACCAAGAACAAAGTGCAACTGATAACTATGCATCTCATTCAGATGTGTTCACCCTGACATTGGCTGCAACACAACCCCAAAGCATGATTGATCCACCACCATGCTTAAGGCCGGCGTCACACACAACGACAAAAAATCGGTCCGTTTTAGACGGTCGAATGTCGGATCAAAATGCAAACATCACACATCCTTCTGTCATCCGATTTTCCTTCAAAGATGCGATTTAGTCGCATGTGTGTGTACCTTGTAACATCCGATTTTCATCCGACTTGCGAGAATTTCTCGCAGGCTTGCAAAACTGACATATAATGGATCCAAAAGAATAGTATTTCAATCACAAAAAAAAGAATAGATATATACACATAGAACACATATATATAAAATATATATACATGTCATTGTGACATATATATACATATATTTATAGTTCCTAGACTTCTACATACTGTTATAGCCGCTAATTCAATTGCCGGCTTTTGTGAAATCACAGAAGCCGACATGAAATGATACATTGTTTCCACACAGTTAACCATGTCATTTCCTGTATTTTGATATTTGTTTAGAACTTACAATTACATGAGTGTATTTGTGCAAAATTTCAGACATGTAGGGGTTAATTAAAGGTGTAATTTCGTTGAAAAAAAATGCGTGGGCTCCCGCTGTATTTTCTCCACCAGACAGACAAAGCAAGCGAGTGGGGGCAGATAATAACAGCCTAGGGAGGGTACATTTTTTGTGCCCCCCCTGGCTACTAACATCTGCCCCCAGACACCCCAGAAAGGGCAAATCTATAATTAAATTCGCCCTTTCTGGCACTTTGCCCGTCTATTCCCATTGCCCTGTAGCGGTGGCGAATGGGTTAATAATCTCACCTTAATGTCACCTTAGTATTGAAAGGTGACCTTAAGGCAGGTTAATAATTGAGAGCTGTCAATTAGACAACTATCAATTATTAATCCTATTGTATGATAGAAAAATCAAACACACACAGTTTAATAAAAAAGAAGTTTAATGAAATAATCACACAGTTTTTGACAATATTTTATTTTCCTGCTAAAACCATTTCCTGTAATAAAAATAAAATAAAAAAGCAAAATGATTCTTACCAATCCGATGTACAGTCAGGTCCCACGCTGTAATCCATCAGAAAGGGTTAACAGGTTACAGGTCGCAGAGAGCTAATAATGCTGTCTCAGACCTGTATTCCCCTGAATGAATCAGTTACTCTCCCAGCGAAAGGAGAGGAATAGATTCATGAATGGAGCTTAATTGATTTATTGCCACTTTCACTTGAGTGACCTGACCTAAGGTGAAAGTGGATACAATCAATTAAGCTTCATTCATGAATCACATCCTCTCCTGTCGGCAGGAGATAAGCTCATTCATTCAGGAGCTATCAGATGAGCACGCAGGATTACTTGCGCTGCTTATCTGATTGCTAGTTAACCCTTTGTGAAGGATTACATCGTGGGACGGGACAGATTGCCAGATAGGTAAGAATAATGTTGTTTTATTATTTTATATTTATTTTAGAAGAACAAGGGCTTCGAACGGATTAAGACTTAAATAAAAGATGGTCAAAAATATGTGTTTTTATTTCATTAAAATTATTTATTCTTAAAGTGTGTGTGTGTTTTTTTATTTACTTCAATAGGATTAATAATTGATAGTTGTCTAATTGACAGCTCTCAATTATTAACCTGCCTTAAGGTCACCTTTCAATACTAAGGTGACATTAAGGTGAGATTATTAACCCATTCTCCACCGCTACAGGGCAATGGGAATAGATGGGCAAAGTGCCAGAAAGGGCGAATCTAATTATAGATTTGCCCTTTCTGGGGTGTCTGGGGCAGATGTTAGTAGCCAGGGGGGCACAAAAAAAAAGTACCCTCCCTAGGCTATTATTATCTGCCCCCACTCGCTTGCTTTGTCTGTCTGGTGGAGAAAATACAGCGGGAACCCACGCATTTTTTTGTCAACGAATTTACACCTTTAATTAACCCCTACATGTCTGAAATTTAGCACAAATACACTCATGTAATTGTAAGTTCTAAACAAATATCAAAATACAGGAAATGACATGGTTAACTGTGTGGAAACAATGTATCATTTCATGTCGGCTTCTGTGATTTCACAGAAGCCGGCAATTGAATTTGCGGCTATTACAGTATGTAGAAGTCTAGGAAATATAAATATATATATATATATATATATATATATATATATATATATATACATGTCACAAATACATATATATATATACATATATATATATATATATGTATATATATATGTATTCTATGTGTGTATATCTATTCTTTCTAGTCTTTATTAAAGCTGTCAGTGTGATTTTACAGTATAGCCGGGATGAATTGCCGGCTTTTCTAAAGGACACCGATGCGATTTCATCGCAAGTCACACATGCAGTCCGTTTGTAATCAGATTTTTCATCGCTCCCATAGACTTGCATTGGCGATAGTCGACCCACAATCGGTGACAATCGCAGCATGCTGCGATTGCACACGGACGTTTAAAACGGACCACAAAAAATCTGATACTGGGAGCTGCTCCATAGATTAACATAGGGCAGACTGCAATACGATTTTCATCGCATTGCAGTCGTCCGATTCTGTCGCCAGTGTGACGCCGGCCTAATGGTTGGGGAGATGTTCTTTTCCACTCATACTTTTGATCATTGCAACCAAAGAGTTCCATTGTCACCTCATGTGAAAATATACACACATGCTCAATGACCAAGAAAAATACTTGAATAGTGTATTTTATACACGTCTCACACGTGTTACCCCAATAAAGTTGCCGTTTTAAGTAACCAGTGGTGAGTGCCGCTATTTTCAAGCTTATCTCTTGTCCACAAAGAAAAATACACATGTAGGAATATTTAAAGGTAATCTGTCCTCAGAAAGTGACATATTGTTTAAATCAGGTTTTTGTGTTACATTAATTTATTGGCAATCTCTTTTATATTACAATCTTTATAGAAAAAAATGTTATTAGAAATCTTGTAATTTTCACATTGGCTGCTAAGACTATTTTAGACTCACGCGTTCTGTCCTTTCAAGAAGAGTTTTCACTAGACTCCATATCATCAGAGTTAGGATTACAGGGACAGGTCAAACCTCTGTACACAGCATCCACTAATCACAATAGGCTATGGCACAGCTGTTTAGATACTTCAATGCAAAATATAGGGTCAGAGTCTGACCATTGTGGCTGTGTACATGTGTTATTTCCTGAAACAACAGGAAGTTGAAGTCTAAGAAAGCACTGGTGGCCAGTGTTAAAATTTGCATGAGTACTAGAGTTGAGCGATACTTTCCGATATCCTAAAGTATCGGAATCGGAATGGTATCGCCGATATCACTAAAATATCGGCGATACCCGATACCGATACCGGAAGTCCCATGTAAGTCTATGGGAACAAAATATCGCAACTAAAAAAACCCCATTCTTTCCTTGTAAACACTAAATATACACACATAGAATACATAATATATATATATACATGTCATTGTGACATATATATATACATATATGTATAGTTTATACACTTCTACATAGTAAAATATCCTTTGATTCAATTGCCGGGTAAAGCCGGCTTCAGTGAAAAGACAGAAGCACCCGACATGAAATGACACTTGGTGTACATAGGGTTAACCATGTCTTTTCATGTCGTTTGCTATCTGATTTGCACAAACAATTAAATCAGTCTATGTGTGCAAAATTTCACACCTGTAGGGTTAATTAAAGGTGTAAATTCGTTGTAAAAAAACCGGACTTTTTTGCTACGAATTTACACCTTTAATTAACCCCTACAGGTGTGAAATTTTGCACACATAGTCTGATTTAATTGTTTGTGCAAATTAGATAGCAAAGGACATGAAAAGACATGGTTAACCCTATGTACACCAAGTGTCATTTCATGTCGGGTCATAGGTCATAGGTGTTCGGTCTGGATGCCGAACTTTACTGTTCGGGTTCGCCCATCTCTACTTGCAAAATCACCAATCTATAGCACTAGCTTCTCCAAGAGCAGTTCTCCTAATCACAGCTCTGACTATCCTGAGCTATGTGCTTGTTCAAGTGCCATTATCTCTATATGTACCGTAAATACAGTGATAGCAGTGTACATTATAAAACAAATCACTAATAGCTGAATGTGTTACAGCAGAACTTTATAGTTCTACTAATACTATAACTCAGCCTATCCTATCAGAAACAAAGAAGTAAAGAGCAACATAGCTCTGACCTGCTCCAGAGACAAATTGAGAATATTTCTTTAATTGTAACCACAACAATACCAGCACATTAAAAAGTTGTTGTTGTCCAATGTCCATATAGTACTATATTATGCTAAACAGTGGCCAGAGACCGCCATACCATGCCACAATAGTCCCATAGTTTGTTTTCATAGGACAGTGCGATTCTGTGCCTGCACACAGCCATATACTTTGCATAAAGTACCATATTCTACCTGCAAAGAACCAAATTGTGTGTTTGCAGTCCTACAATGAGCCTATATTGCACCCAATAAACTACACATTAGACCCAAATTAGAGTAATACTTGCCCATGTACATAGATGCCAGAGAGAACCACGTTTGTAAGTTACTGTGTATAACAACGCACATTATTCCATATTGTGCCCTGTTTGATTGATCCGATTCCTAACTGAAGGTGGTTTTCCAATCCTTAAAGAAAACTTCAAACTTGCTCCAAATAGTAAAACATAATCTAATATATTCATGTTTTACCCTTACCCTCCTGTGCTGCTGGCCACAGGACCAACCGTGTGTTGCTTTCCATTGCGCTTGACAGCAGTGATTGGCTGCCTGAGTGACATGGCATTCAATCGACCTCAAAGCATGGTTAACAACTCCTGAAGGTTCTCAGCTCCCAAAACTTTCATGAATGGGCTAATCTCTAAATCCCACCCTTGCCCACTCAAATTGTATAAAATATAGACATGCGGACCCTCGATTTTACCTGATCCGTAGACCATATTGTTTTATATCCATTCAGGAGTTAGGAACACTCTGGCACAACAAGATACTTCTCTTTTATATCCTAAATATGCATGCATGCTAATATTCTGTTACTTTTGATGATGCCAAACCCTATATAGATTTGTATAATCATTGGGTCACATGGCAAAACAAAAATAGGGACAAAGTCAAGTTTGACACCAAATCAGACAAATTCACATTTAGGAGAATCAAAGAACAATCAGACTAATGATCTGTTGAGACTGGGTACACCTTTAGAATACATATAGCCAGTGGCACAACATAAATCTTTTACACGTCAATGCAAAGTCAATAACATGGCCCTCTATAATTGAAAATAAAAATAGTTTGCGCACATAAAAACTACAAGACACAAAAGGATCTGTAGAAAAATAGGAATATGCATGTGTCAAATGGAAAACAATACATAAATTCAGACGCACTCTGTAGAACAGTTTGAGATGCAGATGTAATAATACAGTAATAAATAAATATTGCACTAAGACCCGTGAGAAAAAGGTGATGAGAAAAGCCTGTAGTCTATTATGTAGTAAACCCCAAACCAAAGGACTAAATAGTCATAATACGCATAAGGTATTTATTCATATGGGTATTAATATGGACAAACCCTGAAAAAGTAAAAGAGGTCCTCTTTTAACGATGGAGCAGAAAAACGCTGCAGAAATCCTAAAAAACCTTTTATGCAGAAAGGTCAGAAGAAATTGACACTGTCCCGCCGGTGACAGCTCAGATGAATGAGTATTAGTGGTGCACTGTGGAGAAAATAGTCCTGTTTGCACAGGTTTTACCTGACAACCCCGATGGGTCACTTGCAATAGAAAGTCCAATTTCAGCCTCCTCTGGCCTGCTGACAACCCCGATGGGTCACTTGCAGTAGAAAGTCCGACTTCAGCCTCCTATGGCCCGCAGACGAAACTTACATCCGTTGATGAAAGCCGGTGATCTCTGGCCTCCGTGGCCAGATCAGGAACGCCGGCTGATGATGTTGAATCCTCACTAGGAAGAAGGATGTGGGCAGGACCTGTTGGTAAACTAGCCTGCCTCAAGCACAGTAGTACACAAAATCGCAATATCTAACTGTCCCTCAGAGTGAGCAGAGTAGCGTTCTGTCCCTAACTGAGTTCACAGCACAGTGACGCTAAAATGGCTGCGGCGCCTTTTATAGTGCATTCTGACATCATTTCAGCAGCCAATCACAGCCATGCCATTAGTTAAGATGACCGCAGCATTACAGGATGTGCCCACACTTCATAAGATTCATCATTGGCTGACTAACATCACATTGCCTCTCAAAGAATTATGGGAACTTCCGATTCCGGTATACGATATTGAAAAAGTATCGGAATTAAGTATCGGAATTCCGATAACGCGAATATCGGCCGATACCCGATACTTGCGGTATCGGAATGCTCAACACTAATGAGTACTCTTTCTAATTTTAATAAAAATTGTGGTATAGACAAAATAAAATATTAATAATATTTTAAAAATACATCTAACATAAAATCCTGGATTAAGCAATAGATATTTTTTTTGATAGCTTCCTCAAAAAGTATAATATCTGCAAATAAAGTAGTTTGGTACAACAATACGACACTGCCCCACAATCAATGTGATGTCAATTTGTATCACCACCAATTACATTTTATGAAGATTTTTCAGAACTAGACCCTTTTTTCGATGAAGCATAGTTTTAAGTCTCAAAACCGTCAGAGTAATCTGATCTACGGCATCATATCCCTGTCATAAAACTACTAAACACTTTGTTTATGCTAGGGCATCCAGTACAACATCTTTGTCCAGGTGATTTAAAGGAATAGTAAGAAGAGACTACCGGGACAAACAGTTTTAATTGTTTTGCCATTATTTTAATCTTTAGTGCAACATTCACAGGTTCTTAATTTTATGACTTGCTGTTCAATAGCCACGTGGAGGCAATAAACCATAGGAGTAAGTATTGCTTTGTAACAGGTTTATAGAAGGCAGATTCCAGCAGACTCTTTATATTCTTCAGTTCAGTGAGAAAAAACCTGTGGACCTCAAAACCTCAAAGTGACCTAGAAAAAAATCATCTTCCACTCCTGAGGCTTTGTTATTGCCATACATTATAACAACATTGATTTACAATGGTGTTCTTAAATTGCTTTAATTAATTGCTTAGCATGAAAATAAGCAAGTTTGCAATTAACTTGCTTCTTCTATCTGCTGCCATTCTACTGCAATAACAGCTTTTATCTTTTATAGTGTGAACAGTGTAAATACATGGCAGACAAGTTATACCAGATGGGTGTAAAGCAGTTCACAAAGTACACAATATACTATATGGACCACCACCCCTGGTATGACAAAATATGGACCAACTGCAAGACTAATTGAATTATAAACAGAAAAAAGAAGCAGTCATAAAGTCCAAATGGTGAATAACTATCAAAATCTTTATTAAATATATACTCAGGTAGAAGGCAATGAGGGGGAGATGGGGTGGGCGGGGGGATCACTATAGACTTTGCTGTGATATCTATAAGGTATTTATGCTTATTTTAATTTACTATCTCTGTCTATGGCATCAGGACCTTCTATTATATTGTTATGGGCAACTATTTGTACTTGATGTGTCCTTCAGCCTATAATTGTTAGGTGGTCTTACAGGCCCCTTGCATGGACGCTGGTTTGGGGTATCACATTTTAATCTCCCCCTTAATGCCTTCTACCTGAGTATATATTTAATAAAGATTTTGATAGTTATTCACCATTTGGACTTTATTTTGCAAACAGGGAAAAGGAAAAATGAAAAATTCAGCTCACCAGTTTCAGCAGGAGTTCACCCTCATGACACACTCAGGCGTCAGTTCCAGAGGAATGGAGAAGTAGTACACACATGGAGGTGCCTTGATCAGAGGCGTTGTCCACAGCAAGGAGAAACGGGGAAAGGAACCATGAATAACACCCCAATGGGTCGAAACGCGTTGGTTGTACCAGAGACCCTGTGTATTGAATCTTTATGGATGTTTATTTTTAATACATTTTTGAATAAATTTGCATTTTTATCCAAGTCTTCACGCTGGAGATCATTCTTCCTTTCCCCGTTTCTCCTTGATTTGGACTTTATGACTGCCTCTTTTTTCTGTTTATAATCTTTTATAGTGTGTATCTGGTTTCCATGGAGTACACAGTGTGATGCTAATGGATGTGGACTGATTGTGGCACTGGCTAAGCTTACCCTGGAGAGGTGTGACTAAGTGACTTCCCATTTTCAATAGAGCATCGGATAGGCTTGGGCTGTAGATGACACTCCAAGGCTGTACCCAGATCTGCAGTAGCTGACCTACAGATTATGGCAGGAATGTGGAATACAGGAGGGCAAAGACAGAAGCATAGTCAGGAAGTCCAAGGTCTGAGCAGGCGGCACAGATTCAAGATACATAGCCATGGTCAGAAGTGGAGAGATCAGACATAATGGGAAGGCAAGCTGGGTTGGCAACAGGATAAATGGAGCAAAACAACACCTTGCCAGAGCCCAAGTTACTACCTGCAACAGAAGCTAAGCTCAGGCAAAGTGTGGTGGGAAGAGCTGCCTAATATACCACCTACTGGCAAGGGATAGGCCACGAAAGCTAATCAATGCAGGAACCAGGGGTTACAAGTTCCTGGAAGGTACAGCTGCACCTCTCTATCGCCAAGTGGAGGCTTTCCAGAAGCAGGAGATATAGCAGAGCTGGAGCACTAAGTAGTTCAGACACTGGGAGGAGGAAAGCAGTGTACGTGGTGAGTAGGGTGGTGCTTACCACCTGCGTGAGACACCGGCATGACAAACAGTAGTTATATCCCAGAAGAGGGGTTAACTCTTAACATCCCAGTCAACTCTGTCCTGTGTATTGATTTCTATACAGCAATTAGCAGCTGACCTCCATCCTCTTACTCTCATCTTCTAAAGAGATGCAGTTATAATTCCCCAGCTGAGCAACTTGTGCTGGGCTTTATGGTTCTACTAATATTACAGCACTATTCACCAGAACTGTGATTAAAGTAAGAGAAACCACCCTTCAAGAAACCAAGAAATAAGGAAACTGTAAGGAGATTGTCACGCTGTCTAATGATATGTATACAATGTCAGTAAACTATTAATACAGGAACAACACTCTATACAACAACTAGTATAGCAACATCAGCATGTAAGTATAGAATAGATTTACCTGACACCATATCTGCTGAACCCAGGGTTAATCTTGAGGACTTGATGAGCTGAAACAGGAAAGAGGTGGACCGGGATCTAACCTGACCCTAAACTGGGGTCCTTACTAATCCCTCACATTGGAGGTACTGATAATGGTTCAGAGGTCCAAGTCACCAACCTAACCCTGTCTCCTATCAGACCCTGAACCCTGTAATCAGTCCTAAGAAGGATCCTGACTACCACCAAAGGGATATGGGCTGATCTTAGCTAAATACACAGATTAGACATATAAGACAGACAGGATAACACTCGCTTGCATACACACTCAAACACCAAAGGAACATAAATGGTCTGGGAAATAAACTCTAACCAAGTTGAGCTTAGAACAACTAAGGAGCTCACAACTAAAGTCTATACAGATTCATTCCTATCTGTGGTCTGCATGAAGGTTTCACTGGCAACTCCCCAAGCAGACAACCAGGAATTTAAAGGAAACCAATCAACAAATAATCAATTGCAGCCGGAGAAACTGCACCCAGTCCCAGCACCGAGCACAGACAGAATTAACTCCCTGCTGCCAAACACAAAGAAACAGCAGCTCAGCTGTGAGAAGTCAAAATGTGCAACCGCGACGATCTTCGTGGCAATGCACACATGACAGTACCCCCCCTTCTACGAGGGGCCTCCGGACCCTCAGGGCCAGGCCTGCCCGGGTGAGTTCTGTGGAAGGTCCGAACCAAACGATCTGCGTTAACATCAGACGCAGGGACCCACGTCCTCTCCTCTGGACCATACCCCTTCCAATGCACCAAGTACTGAAGGGACCGGCGATTCAGACGTGAGTCAATGATCTTTGATACTTGAAATTCCAAGTTACCATTGACCAACACAGGAGGAGGAGGTAGAGGTGACGGTATGACTGGTGCAACATACCTTTTAAGTAATGACTTGTGGAACACATTATGAATTTTAAACGTAGGAGGGAGGTCCAGACGAAATGCCACAGGATTAATTATGGAACTGATCCTGTACGGCCCGATGAATCTGGGACCCAGTTTCCAGGAGGGCACTTTAAGTTTTATATTCCTGGTAGATAACCATACCAGATCGTTCACATTCAGATCTGGACCAGAAACTCTCCTCCTATCAGCCATACGTTTGTAACGGTTCCCCATCGCACTCAGATTATTCAATACACCTCTCCACACAGAAGCAAGTGACGACGAGAAACGCTCCTCCTCAGGAACCCCAGAAGGGCCCCCCCCATTGAAAGTACAAAACTGAGGATGAAAACCATATGCCCCAAAAACGGGGACTTACCAGTGGACTCGCTCCGCCTGTTGTTAAGAGCGAACTCTGCCAGAGGCAAGAAAGAAGACCAGTCCTCTTGGTTCTCTGAGACAAAACACCGGAGATATGTCTCTAAGCTCTGATTCAGACGCTCTGTCTGACCATTGGTCTGCGGATGAAAAGCCGAGGAAAATGACAATTGCATCCCCCGACGTAAATAAAATGCCCTCCAAAATTTGGACACAAACTGAGACCCCCTATCTGACACCACATCAGAAGGCAACCCATGAAGTCTAACGATCTCCCTAATGAACACCTGCGCCAGAGTTTTAGCATTAGGGAGTGCAGGAAGAGCAACGAAATGTGCCATCTTACTGAACCTGTCAACAACCACCAGTATGACAGTATTCCCTGACGACGGAGGAAGGTCCGTAATGAAGTCCATAGATAAATGAGTCCATGGACGCTCCGGAAGTTTCAAGGGTAAAAGGGTCCCAGACGGACGGGTATGAGGGGTTTTAGAGCGAGCACACACCCCACATGACGTGACAAAAGTTATAACATCTTTATTAGCATTAGGCCACCAAAACCGGCGAGAAAGGAGATCTAAAGTAGCCTTACTCCCTGGATGTCCTGCTAGAGTAGAATTATGATGTGCCTCAATAACCTTTTGTCTCAACAGATTTGGGACAAACAGTCTCCCTGGAGGTCCTGCAGGGGCGTCCCCCTGAGCCTCTAACACCTCCTCCTCAAGCTCAGAAAATACAGCCGACACTACCACCCCCTCCTGAAGGATAGGACTCGGGTCATCCGTTTTCCCGGCCCCTGGGAAACTGCGAGACAAGGCATCAGCCTTTACATTCTTAGACCCCGGGCGATAAGTGACGACAAAATTAAACCTGGTAAAAAACAACGACCATCGAGCTTGTCTGGAATTCAGACGCTTAGCGGATTCCAAATACAATAGGTTCTTGTGATCAGTAATAACGGTAACCGGGTGGACTGCCCCCTCCAAAAAGTGACGCCATTCTTCAAAAGCTAACTTAATGGCCAAAAGTTCCCTATTGCCGATATCATAATTCCTTTCGGCGGACGACAATTTCTTAGAAAAGAAAGCGCACGGATGCCATTTACCAGGGGACGGACCCTGGGACAATATAGCACCCACCCCTATGTCAGACACATCCACCTCCACAATGAACGGCTGAGATGCATCTGGTTGGATGAGAACGGGTGCCGAAGCAAAACATTTCTTCAAAGAGGAAAAGGCTTGGCAAGCTTTGTCCGACCATTTAGAAAAATCCGTCCCTTTTCTTGTCATGTCAGTGAGAGGTTTGACGACAGATGAGAAATTACAAATAAATTTCCGGTAGTAGTTAGCAAACCCCAAAAAACGCTGCAGAGCCTTAAGATCCCCTGGCTGATCCCATTCAAGCACTGCTCTCACCTTTTCAGGGTCCATACGGAAACCGGAGGCTGACACCAAAAAACCCAAAAACTGAAGTTCCTGTACGGCAAATACACACTTCTCCAGTTTGGCGTATAATTTATTGTCTCGCAAGATCTGCAACACCTGTCTCACATGCTCCTGATGAGACACAAGATCTGGCGAGTAAATTAAAATGTCGTCCAAATATACAACCACAAACAGCCCCACAAGGTGACGAAAAATGTCATTAACAAAATGTTGGAATACTGCTGGTGCAGTAGTCAGACCAAAAGGCATGACTAGGTTCTCATAATGTCCCTCCGGCGTGTTAAACGCCGTTTTCCACTCATCCCCCTCTTTTATCCTAATCAGATTATACGCCCCCCTGAGATCCAATTTAGAAAACCATTTGGCGCCAACAATTTGATTGAAGAGATCAGGAATAAGAGGGAGTGGATACGGATCTCGAACAGTAATCCGATTAAGTTCGCGGAAATCCAAGCAAGGGCGTAGGCCTCCATCTTTCTTCTTCACAAAGAAGAACCCCGCGGCTACTGGGGAAGATGAAGGTCTAATATGCCCTTTGGCCAGACTTTCAGAAATATAATCTTTCATAGCCTGCCTCTCAGGACCAGAAAGATTATACAACCTAGCTTTAGGCAACTTAGCATCAGGAAGGAGATTAATAGAGCAGTCATACACGAGATGAGGAGGCAACTCCTGACACCCCTCCTCAGAGAAAACATCCCCAAAATCCTCCAAAAAAGGAGGCAATGTACTAGGCACGACCGCACTGATGACTGTGTTCATGCAGTTGCTTTTGCAAAACTCACCCCATTGGCTTATTTCTCTGGACTGCCAATTAATCACAGGGTTATGTTTAACCAACCAAGGAAGTCCCAACACAATGGGAGTAGGTAGACCCTCCAACACATAACAAGATAATTGTTCCCTATGTATTGCCCCTACCCGAAGGTCAATGTTATGAACCTCATGAACAAAGCTACCTTGGCCGAGAGGCCTGGCGTCAATGGAGAATATAGGGATCGGTTTGACCAATACACTCAGATGCATACCTTGAGCCTGAGCAAACTGAGCGTCAACCAGATTAGCCCCGGAACCACTATCAAGAAGAACAGACAATCTCTCCACTCTCGTACCAACTACCACCTCCACTGGTACAAGGAACTGAGAAGAACTGGCGGATGAAATACATACTCCCAGGTTGTCGTCCACCACACAACCTGGGATTAACAGTTTTCCGGCGACTTTTGGCTCAACAAGGCACGGGATGGACATTCTCCAACAAAATGTCCCTCTTTCCCGCAGAAAAAAACATCTTCTAGTCCTGCGGCGTACCGCCAATCCCCTCCTACGAAATGATGTCCCTCCCAACTGCATAGGCTCATCCGAACAGACAAGGGGAACCTCAACATAAGGGACTTTAGTGGTAGGTGGAGAAACAACAGGGAGTGGGGTTACCTCACCCCTCTCCCGAAGCCGTCTATCAGTACGGATAGCTAAGGCCATAGCAGCCTCCAGAGAAGGAGGAGACTCATACTGAGCCAAAACGTCTTTTAATTTATCAGAAAGCCCATGACAAAACTGGCTCCTAAGAGCTGGGTCATTCCACTGAGTATCTGTGGCCCATCTACGAAACTCAGAAGCAAATTCCTCTGCCGGACGATCTCCCTGCTGTATCTTACGTAATTTTGTCTCAGCAAGAGAGACCCTATCTGGTTCATCATATACCAATCCCAGGGCAGTAAAAAATTGATCTACAGACAGTAGAGCCGGGGATCCCGGAGGAAGGGAAAATGCCCAGGATTGAGGGTCCCCTTGCAGAAGTGAGATAACAATTCCCACTCTCTGCTCCTCACTCCCTGATGATCGAGGCCGAAGCCGAAAATACAATTTACATGCCTCCCGGAAGGTGAAAAATTTGTCTCGCCCACCAGTGAACCTGTCCGGGAGAGCAACCTTAGGTTCAACTCTGGTTTGCTCCAGGGGAGACAAAACTTTGGACTTAATGTCCGTCAGCTCCATGGATAATCCCTGCAACTGCAGAGCCAGCTGGGCTACTGGATCCATGGTAACTGGAGATAATTTTTTAGGGCCAGTGAAAATGTCACGCTGTCTAATGATATGTATACAATGTCAGTAAACTATTAATACAGGAACAACACTCTATACAACAACTAGTATAGCAACATCAGCATGTAAGTATAGAATAGATTTACCTGACACGATATCTGCTGAACCCAGGGTTAATCTTGAGGACTTGATGAGCTGAAACAGGAAAGAGGTGGACCGGGATCTAACCTGACCCTAAACTGGGGTCCTTACTAATCCCTCACCTTGGAGGTACTGATAATGGTTCAGAGGTCCAAGTCACCAACCTAACCCTGTCTCCTATCAGACCCTGAACCCTGTAATCAGTCCTAAGAAGGATCCTGACTACCACCAAAGGGATATGGGCTGATCTTAGCTAAATACACAGATTAGACATATAAGACAGACAGGATAACACTCGCTTGCATACACACTCAAACACCAAAGGAACATAAATGGTCTGGGAAATAAACTCTAACCAAGTTGAGCTTAGAACAACTAAGGAGCTCACAACTAAAGTCTATATAGATTCATTCCTATCTGTGGTCTGCATGAAGGTTTCACTGGCAACTCCCCAAGCAGACAACCAGGAATTTAAAGGAAACCAATCAACAAATAATCAATTGCAGCCGGGAGAAACTGCACCCAGTCCCAGCACCGAGCACAGACAGAATTAACTCCCTAGCTGCCAAACAAAAGAAACAGCAGCTCAGCTGTGAGAAGTCAAAATGTGCAACCGCGACGATCTTCGTGGCAATGCACACATGACAGAGATTGCATTGAACTATTCAAGAGAAAACTTGAGAATGCCCTTGTAATTGAAAACTGCGTCATACTTCATTTCTCCTGTGGTGGCGCTGCAGGGAAATTAAACACTTAGTGACAGCTGATTGCTGGTGATTACAGAATGCTGACACCTCATGATCAGCCAAAGGCCGGGGTCACACTTGCGAATGCAATGTGAGAAACTCGTGCGAGTCTCTCTCCTCAATACCCGGCACTGCCGCCGGCACTCGGGACCAGAATGTGCGGCTGCATGTATTTCTATTCAGCTGAACGCTCCGGTCCGAGTGCTGGTGGCAGTGCGGGGTATTGAGGCGAGAGACTTGTGCGAGTTTCTCGCATTGCACTCGCAAGTGTGACCCTGGCCTTAGATGAGAAAACCCTTATAATAAAAAGGTAGAGAGAAGTAAACATGGCACTCCTACAGGTAGTGTGCATTGGTGCGCAAGTAGGGTATCCAGCCCGTGGTTATAGATATCAAAAAAACTTGGCACTCAAACAGTCAATTGGTATATGAAGAAAAGGTTCATTTTTATTATGCATCCAGTAATCATGTAGTTAAATGTTTTCAGTCCATATTTGGACCTTCATCAGAACTGGTTCAGTAGAGAAGGTAGCATGATGTTGTATCCTATTTAGGAACTTTTGTTACGTCCCCAGAGGAATTTCATGAAGCCTGGATGCCGGATGAAGCCTGCTTGTATCAGCGCTAGGAGTTATGCGAACGGAGGCGCGTGGGAAAGGCGCTGCCCTTATAATAAAAAGGTGTTAGGGTTGTCGGAACAAACCAAATTAAATATAAATAATAACAATAAAGTGTGTTTGCAACCCAGGATCCACCGTGCAGAAAAGGAGCCTGCTGCTAAACAATGGCGGAACAAGATGGCGGTTGAACTGCAAAAACATGTGGGTTAGAGGTCACCCGGTGTGAACAGCGGCGAACTCTGTTACTTCACAGAGGTGCCGCAACAAAGTAATAGCACGCTGTTCCCTGTTAAACATCACAAGACACAGCTGGTATAGAGCGAGTGAGGTCTCCAGGCTCAACCCCTAGAACGCGGGGACTTGAGTCTGACCGGACTCACAATGCGCACGGCGTCGCACAAGCGATGCCCCTACTTGGTGCTGAGTGGTAGCAAAATACAGCTAACTAAAGCGCACCACGAGTTGGCGCAAAACAAGAGCAAAAGCTCAACTGACCGCAGAGCGGAACCAAATGGTGTGTGCTAGAGCACGTGGATTGACTGTGCCCTGTAAACAGCCCGTGCTAAGCAGTACACATGGCCGAGACAGGCGCTAGGTCTAGCCGAGTAAAAACCTGCCTAAAGAAAACTAGGCGATCATACACGCCGACAGTGCGGCAGGTTCTCGGCCCAAACACACGTGCACTCGCTCACACACCATGCGGCCGTGCGATCCTTTTATAACGGCAACCTTCCAGGAACTTGCTGATGGCCCAATCCGAAATGCTTGAGGACCTGAGCATGTGACCTCCGACCACCAATGAGCGGTCATCTCACGGGCATGCTCAGATGGAGAAAAGCAGGACTTAGTCACAGGAGTGCTTGCTCGCCACTGACTAATGCTCTTTGCTATGGCTGAACCTGGGGCAAAGCAGCAACCAAACGCATAGCATTAGCCTGAGCAAGACGTTGGGACAGACATCTCTGCTGAGCAGGATCCTCTGAAAAAGAATGGGAGACCACAGTGGACATGGCTCGAGATTCCCCCTGTGCAGAGGCGGAATCTCGACACCTAACAAAAGGGTCACCAAAAAATCCCTTTAAATTGTATAACCCTGCAGTGAGCCGGTGTGAATGGAATGAATTGTATAACCCTGCGTGAGCAGGAGTGAATGAGAATAAATTGTATAACCCTGAAAGTGGCCAGATGTGGTGAGGGGAAAGGGGGTCAGCGGGGGTAGTGGTGGTGTAGTGAGTCATTGATGACAATAAAGCAACCAGTGCAAGTGAGGAAGGGGTAGCGAGGGATTGAAGGAAGGCTGGGCTGCCTTGCCAGTCGGACGGAGGGGCTTGAAGATGTTGTACAGTTGGTCGGTTCCCTGGCGAAGATAGGTGAAAGACGGACTTGAAAATGAACCACAGCAAAGTGGATGCTGTTGAAAATGAGAAGTTTAATGTATGGTGTGGTCTGCTAGGCCAGGATTGGGAGGGGTGATGCTGCAGGGTGGAAAAGCCATGGAAGTGGTGGTTTCACCAAGCCAGAGCCTCATCAGAAGTGAGGTTTCAAGTGAAGCTGTGAGGGAAAAGACTGAAGTATGGGGACTGATTGTCCGGAATCTGTTTTCGCCGAAGCAGCGGCTGGGGGTTCGGTGGATAGTAGTGGCATTGGTGAGCTAAGCGCCACTTTCAGGGGGGGACTGGAGCCACGTCCCAACAAATGGGAAAAAACGTATGTGTCACTCCGTTCCACTGGCTGGACACACGGGAAGCCCAGATGGGATGCAAACGTGGCTGAAGAGGTAAAGAAGACTGATGGTAGGGCTTCTGAGCATGTCCTACCAGAAGAGCTGAAGAAAGGGCCGGAAGACGTAAAGGACGTCCCAACAACTACAGGAGAAGATGCGTAGCCATGAGGATCTCCTGGAGAAAGAAGTAAGAGTCTGAGTCTTAGCAAAGTGAGCCTGTACCAGAAGAGGATAAATATGTGTACCGACCCAAGAAAAAAACATCAGCTCCCTCTACAGTGCCAATCGTTTGTAACAGTGTGGCTCGGAATTGGTCAGAGACCATGACAGAGGCGCTTGGGTTCTGTGAGGTAGAATTTATGAATCAACTGATATTTAAAAAGTAGATGTGCTAAAGAAAGTTCAGGGGAATTAGAGAAAACCCTAATACCCTGTGACAGTTGGTGACACAGGGTCAGTGCCCCAAAGGCGGAGGTACGAAAGTTTCTGAGGAAGATCAGCAGAGCTGTTCTGCGTGCCTGGTCGTCTTATCTGGTGAGCCACTATACCGAGGACTGAGGCTGGCACTAAGGTCAAGATGAGCAGTGCAGGATACCCGAGGCCCGCAGAGAGTATAGGCCTGGGAGGGTACAGGGTAGTGCGGATGCTTCAAGATGAAGAGAAAACTGATGTTGGCTATGACAGTGGTGGAGGATGAGCTGATGAGGGCCATGACTGGTCCAGAGTTCATGTCTCTGTTGGATTGTTGACCAGCCTCCGGTCTGGATGACCAGCCTCCGTCTGGAGAAGAGGGAGGGGATATGTGAGAAGTGAAGGAATATGTGGTGAATGAGGTGTATATTTCACCTAAGTACCTTGCTGACTGGTATGAGCGAAATGTGTGGCTTTGTAAACCTGGTGGTAAAGAAAGGTCACTACACCTGCCATTCAGTACACGCTTGCGCTCAGACCTGAATCACTCAGGTGTTGATTAGGAAGCCAGAAAGTAGGTGCTTGGGTGCACAGTCAGAGAGCTTATTCAGTCTGGACAAGGGGTCCAGACACAGAAGGTGTCTCCAAGAGGTGGGAGTGTCCTTAGCCCGGACACAGGGAGGTGTCCTGGCACAAGGAAGCAGTCTCTAAGAGTGTGAGCTATCTCAGTCTGGGTGCAGGAAGTACCCCGGACACAGGAGTAGTCGCAGTGAGAATCCGTGCGAATAGGCGAATGAATAGGAGGTGACCTCTCTCAAGTCGGACATTGGAGTTGCCTTCGGACATAAGAGGAGTGTCTGTGAAACTCCATACTGGTAACATATGTGATATGTGTTGTTTTGGGCACAGATGTTAGAGTTGGGTCCCGGATAGAGAGGGCCATCTATCTAAGTGTAATTTAGTGGCTAGACAAGCCCAGGTTTTCTGTTTATGATTTGTTTTTATCTGTGTGCTGTGGACTTTAATAAAACTGGTTGCGGCCAGTTTTCACCAAACTGCTGTCTGAATGAACTTTCCATGCCTTTCTGTCTACCCAGACAGCGATCCTAGAGCTAAACCCCCCGGAAGGCTACAATATATATATGTATTCTTGTTGTGTATATCTATTCTTTCTAGTCTTTATTTAAGCTGTCAGTGTGATTTTACAGTATAGCCGGGGATGATTGCGGCTTTTCTAAAGGACACCGATGCGATTTCATCGCAAGTCAACACATGCAGTCCGTTTGTAATCAGATTTTCATCGCTCATAGACTTGCATTGGCGATAGTCGACCCACAATCGGTGACAATCGCAGCATGCTGCGATTGCACACGGAGTTTTAAAAGGACCACAAAAAATCTGATACTGGGAGCTGCTCCATAGATTAACATAGGGCAGACTGCAATACGATTTTCATCGCATTGCAGTCGGTCCGATTCTGTCGCCAGTGTTGACGCGGTAATGGTTGGGAGATGTTCTTTTCACTCATACTTTTGATCATTGCAACCAAAGAGTTCCATTGTCACCCTCAGTGAAAATTATACACACATGCTCAATGACCAAGAAAAATACTTGAATAGTGTATTTTATACACGTCTCACACGTGTTACCCCAATAAATTGCCGTTTTAAGTAAACCAGTGGTGAGTGCCGCTTTTTCAAGCTTATCTCTTGTCCACAAAGAAAAATACACATGTAGGAATATTTAAGGTAATCTGTCCTCAGAAAGTGACATATTGTTTAAATCAGGTTTTTGTGTTACATTAATTTTATTGGCAATTCTTTTTATTACAATCTTTATAGAAAAAAATGTTATTGAAATCTTGTAATTTTCACATTGGTGCTAAGACTATTTTAGTTCACGCGTTCTGTCCTTTCAAGAGAGTTTTCACTAGACTCCATATCATCAGAGTTAGGGGTTACAGGGACAGGTCAAAACCCTCTGTACACAGCATCCACTAATCACAATAGGCTATGCACAGCTGTTTAGATACTTCAATGCAAAATATAGGGCCAGAGGTCTGACCATTGTGGCTGTGTACATGTGTTATTTCCTGAAACAACAGGAAGTTGAAGTCTAAGAAAGCACTGGTGGCCAGTGTTAAAATTTGCATGAGTACTAGAGTTGAGCGATACTTTCCGATATCCTAAAGTATCGGAATCGGAATGGTATCGCCGATATCACTAAAATATCGGCGATACCCGATACCGATACCGGAAGTCCCATGTAAGTCTATGGGAACAAAATATCGCAACTAAAAAAACCCCATTCTTTCCTTGTAAACACTAAATATACACACATAGAATACATATATATATATATTATACATGTCATTGTGACATATTATATACATATATGTATAGTTTATACACTTCTACATAGTAAAATATCCTTTGATTCAATTGCGGGTAAAGCTTCAGTGAAAAGACAGAAGCACCCCGACTTGAAAATGAACACTGTGGTGCACACATAGTCTGATTTAATTTGTTTGTGCAAATTAGATAGTCAAAGGACATGAAAAGACCATGGTTAACCCTATGTACACCAAGTGTCATTTCATGTCGGGTCATAGGTCATAGGTGTTCGGTCTGGTTGCCGAACTTTACTGTTCGGGTTCGCCCATCTCTACTTGCAAAATCACAATCTATAGCACTAGCTTCTCCAAGAGCAGTTCTCTAATCACAGCTCTGACTATCCTGAGCTATGTGCTTGTTCAAGTGCCATTATCTCTATATGTACGTAAATACAGTGATAGCAGTGTACATTATAAAAAAATCATAATAGCTGAATGTGTTACAGCAGAACTTTATAGTTCTACTAATACTATAACTCAGCCTATCCTATCAGAAACAAAGAGTAAAGAGCAACATAGCTCTGACCTGCTCCAGAGACAAATTGAGAATATTTCTTTAATTGTAACCACAACAATACCAGCACATTAAAAAGTTGTTGTTGTCCAATGTCCATATAGTACTATATTATGCTAAACAGTGGCCAGAGACCGCCCATACACATGCCACAATAGTCCCATAGTTTGTTTTCATAGGACAGTGCGATTCTGTGCCTGCACACAGCCATATACTTTGCATAAAGTACCATATTCTACCTGCAAAGAACCAAATTGTGTGTTTGCAGTCCTACAATGAGCCTATATTGCACCCAATAAACTACACATTAGACCCAAATTAGAGTAATACTTGCCCATGTACATAGATGCCAGAGAGAACCACGTTTGTAAGTTACTGTGTATAACAACGCACATTATTCCATATTGTGCCCTGTTTGATTGATCCGATTCCTAACTGAAGGTGGTTTTCCAATCCCTTAAAGAAAACTTCAAACTTGCTCCAAATAGTAAAACATAATCTAATTATATTCATTTTTTCCCTTACCCCTCCTGTGCTGCTGGCCACAGGACCAACCGTGTGTTGCTTTCCATTGCGCTTGACAGCAGTGATTGGCTGCCTGAGTGACATGGCATTCAATCGACCTCAAAGCATGGTTAACAACTCCTGAAGGTTCTCAGCTCCCAAAACTTTCATGAATGGGCTAATCTCTAAATCCCACCCTTGCCCACTCAAATTGTATAAAATATAGGACATGCGGACCCTCGATTTTACTGATCCGTAGACCATATTGTTTTATATCCATTCAGGAGTTAGGAACACTCTGGCACAACAAGATACTTCTCTTTTTATCCTAAATATGCATGCATGCTAATATTCTGTTACTTTTGATGATGCCAAACCCTATATAGATTTGTATAATCATTGGGTCACATGGCAAAACAAAAATAGGGACAAAGTCAAGTTTGACACCAAATCAGACAAATTCACATTTAGGAGAATCAAAGAACAATCAGACTAATGATCTGTGAGACTGGGTACACCTTTAGAATACATATAGCCAGTGGCACAACATAAAATCTTTTACACGTCAATGCAAAGTCAATAACATGCCCTCTATAATTGAAAATAAAAATAGTTTGCGCACATAAAAACTACAAGACACAAAAGGATCTGTAGAAAAATAGGAATATGCATGTGTCAAATGGAAAACAATACATAAATTCAGACGCACTCTGTAGAACAGTTTGAGATGCAGATGTAAATAATACAGTAATAAATAAATATTGCACTAAGACCCGTGAGAAAAAGGTGATGAGAAAAGCCTGTAGTCTATTATGTAGTAAACCCCAAACCAAAGGACTAAATAGTCATAATACGCATAGGTATTTATTCATATGGGTATTAATAGGACAAACCCTGAAAAAAGTAAAGAGGTCCTCTTTTAACGTTGGAGCAGAAAAACGCTGCAGAAATCCTAAAAAACCTTTTATGCAGAAAGGTCAGAAAAAATTGACACTGTCCGGCCGGTGACAGCTCAGATGAATGAGTATTAGTGGTGCACTGTGGAGAAAATAGTCCTGTTTGCACAGGTTTTACCTGACAACCCCGATGGGTCACTTGCAATAGAAAGTCCAATTTCAGCCTCCTCTGGCCTCTGACAACCCCGATGGGTCACTTGCAGTAGAAAGTCCGACTTCAGCCTCCTATGGCCCGCAGACGAAACTTACATCCGTTGATGAAGCGGTGATCTCTGGCTCGTGGCAGATCAGGAACGCCGGCTGATGATGTTGAATCCTCACTAGGAAGAAGGATGTGGGCAGGACCTGTTGGTAAACTAGCCTGCCTCAAGCACAGTAGTACACAAAATCGCAATATCTAACTGTCCCTCAGAGTGAGCAGAGTAGCGTTCTGTCCCTAACTCAGTTCACAGCACAGTGACGCTAAAATGGCTGCGGCGCCTTTTATAGTGCATTCTGACATCATTTCAGCAGCCAATCACAGCCATGCCATTAGTTAAGATGACCGCAGCATTCAGGATGTGCCCACACTTCATAAGATTCATCATTGGCTGACTAATCACATTGCCTCTCAAAGAATTATGGGAACTTCCGATTCCGGTATACGATATTGAAAAAGTATCGGAATTAAGTATCGGAATTCCGATAACGCGAATATCGGCCGATACCGATACTTGCGGTATCGGAATGCTCAACACTAATGAGTACTCTTTCTAATTTTAATAAAAATTGTGGTATAGACAAATAAAATATTAATAATATTTTAAAAATACATCTAACATAAAATCCTGGATTAAGCAATAGATATTTTTTTTGATAGCTTCCTCAAAAAGTATAATATCTGCAAATAAAGTAGTTTGGTACAACAATACGACACTGCCCACAATCAATGTGATGTCAATTTGTATCACCACCAATTACATTTTATGAAGATTTTTCAGAATAGACCCTTTTTTCGATGAAGCATAGTTTTAAGTCTCAAAACCGTCAGAGTAATCTGATCTACGGCATCATATCCCTGTCATAAAACTACTAAACACTTTTTTTATGCTAGGGCATCCAGTACAACATCTTTGTCCAGGTGATTTAAAGGAATAGTAAGAAGAGACTACCGGGACAAACAGTTTTAATTGTTTTGCCATTATTTTAATCTTTAGTGCAACATTCACAGGTTCTTAATTTTATGACTTGCTGTTCAATAGCCACGTGGAGGCAATAAACCATAGGAGTAAGTATTGCTTTGTAACAGGTTTATAGAAGGCAGATTCCAGCAGACTCTTTATATTCTTCAGTTCAGTGAGAAAAAACCTGTGGACCTCAAAACCTCAAAGTGACCTAGAAAAAAATCATCTTCCACTCCTGAGGCTTTGTTATTGCCATACATTATAACAACATTGATTTACAATGGTGTTCTTAAATTGCTTTAATTAATTGCTTAGCATGAAAATAAGCAAGTTTGCAATTAACTTGCTTCTTTTTATCTGCTGCCATTCTACTGCAATAACAGCTTTTATCTTTTATAGTGTGAACAGTGTAAATACATGGCAGACAAGTTATACCAGATGGGTGTAAAGCAGTTCACAAAGTACACAATATACTATATGGACCACCACCCCTGGTATGACAAAATATGGACCAACTGCAAGACTAATTGAATTTAAAACAGAAAAAAGAAGCAGTCATAAAGTCCAAATGGTGAATAACTATCAAAATCTTTATTAAATATATACTCAGGTAGAAGGCAATGAGGGGGAGATGGGGTGGGCGGGGAGATCACTATAGACTTTGCTGTGATATCTATAAGGTATTTATGCTTATTTTAATTTACTATCTTTGTCTATGGCATCAGGACCTTCTATTATATTGTTATGGGCAACTATTTGTACTTGATGTGTCCTTAGCCTATAATTGTTAGGTGGTCTTACAGGCCCTTGCATGGACGCTGGTTTGGGGTATCACATTTTAATCCCCCCCTTAATGCCTTTACCTGAGTATATATTTAATAAAGATTTTGATAGTTATTCACCATTTGGACTTTATTTTGCAAACAGGGAAAAGGAAAAATGAAAAATTCAGCTCACCAGTTTCAGCAGGAGTTCACCTCATGACACACTCAGGCGTCAGTTCCAGAGGAATGGAGAAGTAGTACACACATGGAGGTGCCTTGATCAGAGGCGTTGTCCACAGCAAGGAGAAACGGGGAAAGGAACCATGAATAACACCCCAATGGGTCGAAACGCGTTGGTTGTACCAGAGACCCTGTGTATTGAATCTTTATGGATGTTTATTTTTAATACATTTTTTGAATAAATTTGCATTTTTATCCAAGTCTTCACGCTGGAGATCATTTTTTCCTTTCCCGTTTCTCCTTGATTTGGACTTTATGACTGCCTCTTTTTTCTGTTTATAATCTTTTATAGTGTGTATCTGGTTTCCATGGAGTACACAGTGTGATGCTAATGGATGTGGATGATTGTGGCACTGGCTAAGCTTACCCTGGAGAGGTGTGACTAAGTGACTTCCATTTTCAATAGAGCTCGGATAGGCTTGGGCTGTAGATGACACTCCAAGGCTGTACCCAGATCTGCAGTAGCTGACCTACAGATTATGGCAGGAATGTGGAATACAGGAGGGCAAAGACAGAAGCATAGTCAGGAAGTCCAAGGTCTGAGCAGGCGGCACAGATTCAAGATACATAGCCATGGTCAGAAGTGGAGAGATCAGACATAATGGGAAGGCAAGCTGGGTTGGCAACAGGATAAATGGAGCAAAACAACACCTTGCCAGAGCCCAAGTTACTACCTGCAACAGAAGCTAAGCTCAGGCAAAGTGTGGTGGAAGAGCTGCCTATATACCACCTACTGGCAAGGGATAGGCCCCGAAAGCTAATCAATGCAGGAAACCAGGGGTTACAAGTTCCTGGAAGGTACAGCTGCACCTCTCTATCGCCAAGTGGAGGCTTTCCAGAAGCAGGAGATATAGCAGAGCTGGAGCACTAAGTAGTTCAGACACTGGGAGGAGGAAAGCAGTGTACGTGGTGAGTAGGGTGGTGCTTACCACCTGCGTGAGACACCGGCATGACAAACAGTAGTTATATCCCAGAAGAGGGGTTAACTCTTAACATCCCAGTCAACTCTGTCCTGTGTATTGATTTCTATACAGCAATTAGCAGCTGACCTCCATCTCTTACTCTCATCTTCTAAAGAGATGCAGTTACAATTCCCCAGCTGAGCAACTTGTGCTGGGCTTTATGGTTCTCTATATTACAGCACTATTCACCAGAACTGTGATTAAAGTAAGAGAAACCAACCCTTCAAGAAACCAAGAAATAAGGAAACTGTAAGGAGATTGTCACGCTGTCTAATGATATGTATACAATGTCAGTAAACTATTAATACAGGAACAACACTCTATACAACAATAGTATAGAAACATCAGCATGTAGTATAGAATAGATTTACCTGACACGATATCTGCTGAACCCAGGGTTAATCTTGAGGACTTGATGAGCTGAAACAGGAAAGAGGTGGACCGGGATCTAACCTGACCCTAAACTGGGGTCCTTACTAATCCCTCACATTGGAGTACTGATAATGGTTCAGAGGTCCAAGTCACCAACCTAACCCTGTCTCCTATCAGACCCTGAACCCTGTAATCAGTCCTAAGAAGGATCCTGACTACCACCAAAGGGATATGGGCTGATCTTAGCTAAATACACAGATTAGACATATAAGACAGACAGGATAACACTCGCTTGCATACACACTCAAACCCCAAAGGAACATAATGGTCTGGGAAATAAACTCTAACCAAGTTGAGCTTAGAACAACTAAGGAGCTCACAACTAAAGTCTATACAGATTCATTCCTATCTGTGGTCTGCATGAAGGTTTTCACTGGCAACTCCCCAAGCAGACAACCAGGAATTTAAAGGAAACCAATCAACAAATAATCAATTGCAGCCGGAGAAACTGCACCCAGTCCCAGCACCGAGCACAGACAGAATTAACTCCCTGCTGCCAAACACAAAGAAACAGCAGCTCAGCTGTGAGAAGTCAAAATGTGCAACCGCGACGATCTTCGTGGCAATGCACACATGACAGTACCCCCCTTCTACGAGGGGCCTCCGGACCCTCAGGGCCAGGCCTGCCCGGGTGAGTTCTGTGGAAGGTCCGAACCAAACGATCTGCGTTAACATCAGACGCAGGGACCACGTCCTCCTCTTGGACCTACCCCTTCCAATGCACCAAGTACTGAAGGGACCGGCGATTCAGACGTGAGTCAATGATCTTTGATACTTGAAATTCCAAGTTACCATTGACCAACACAGGAGGAGGAGGTAGAGGTGACGGTATGACTGGTGCCACATACCTTTTAAGTAATGACTTGTGGAACACATTATGAATTTTAAAACGTAGGAGGGAGGTCCAGACGAAATGCCACAGGATTAATTATGGAACTGATCCTGTACGGCCCGATGAATCTGGGACCCAGTTTCCAGGAGGGCACTTTAAGTTTTATATTCTGGTAGATAACCATACCAGATCGTTCACATTCAGATCTGGACCAGAAACTCTCCTCCTATCAGCCATTACGTTTGTAACGGTTTCCCCATCGCACTCAGATTATTCAATACACCTCTCCACACAGAAGCAAGTGACGACGAGAAACGCTCCTCCTCAGGAACCCCAGAAGGGCCCCCCCCATTGAAAGTACAAAACTGAGGATGAAAACCATATGCCCCAAAAAACGGGGACTTACCAGTGGACTCGCTCCGCCTGTTGTTAAGAGCGAACTCTGCCAGAGGCAAGAAAGAAGACCAGTCCTCTTGGTTCTCTGAGACAAAACACCGGAGATATGTCTCTAAGCTCTGATTCAGACGCTCTGTCTGACCATTGGTCTGCGGATGAAAAGCCGAGGAAAATGACAATTGCATCCCCCGACGTAAACAAAATGCCCTCCAAAATTTGGACACAAACTGAGACCCCCTATCTGACACCACATCAGAAGGCAACCCATGAAGTCTAACGATCTCCCTAATGAACACCTGCGCCAGAGTTTTAGCATTAGGGAGTGCAGGAAGAGCAACGAAATGTGCCATCTTACTGAACCTGTCAACAACCACCAGTATGACAGTATTCCCTGACGACGGAGGAAGGTCCGTAATGAAGTCCATAGATAAATGAGTCCATGGACGCTCCGGAAGTTTCAAGGGTAAAAGGGTCCCAGACGGACGGGTATGAGGGGTTTTAGAGCGAGCACACACCCCACATGACGCGACAAAGTTATAACATCTTTATTAGCATTAGGCCACCAAAACCGGCGAGAAAGGAGATCTAAAGTAGCCTTACTCCCTGGATGTCCTGCTAGAGCAGATTATGATGTGCCTCAATAACCTTTTGTCTCAACAGATTTGGGACAAACAGTCTCCCTGGAGGTCCTGCAGGGGCGTCCCCCTGAGCCTCTAACACCTCCTCCTCAAGCTCAGAAAATACAGCCGACACTACCACCCCCTCCTGAAGGATAGGACTCGGGTCATCCGTTTTCCCGGCCCCTGGGAAACTGCGAGACAAGGCATCAGCCTTTACATTCTTAGACCCGGGCGATAAGTGACGACAAAATTAAACCTGGTAAAAAACAACGACCATCGAGCTTGTCTGGAATTCAGACGCTTAGCGGATTCCAAATACAACAGGTTCTTGTGATCAGTAATAACGGTAACCGGGTGGACTGCCCCCTCCAAAAAGTGACGCCATTCTTCAAAAGCTAACTTAATGGCCAAAAGTTCCCTATTGCCGATATCATAATTCCTTTCGGCGGACGACAATTTCTTAGAAAAGAAAGCGCACGGATGCCATTTACCAGGGACGGACCCTGGGACAATATTGCACCCACCCCTATGTCAGACACATCCACCTCCACAATGAACGGCTGAGATGCATCTGGTTGGATGAGAAACGGGTGCCGAAGCAAAACATTTCTTCAAAGAGGAAAAGGCTTGGCAAGCTTTGTCCGACCATTTAGAAAAATCCGTCCCTTTTCTTGTCATGTCAGTGAGAGGTTTGACGACAGATGAGAAATTACAAATAAATTTCCGGTAGTAGTTAGCAAACCCCAAAAAACGCTGCAGAGCCTTAAGATCCCCTGGCTGATCCCATTCAAGCACTGCTCTCACCTTTTCAGGGTCCATACGGAAACCGGAGGCTGACACCAAAAAACCCAAAAACTGAAGTTCCTGTACGGCAAATACACACTTCTCAGTTTGGCGTATAATTTATTGTCTCGCAAGATCTGCAACACCTGTCTCACATGCTCCTGATGAGACACAAGATCTGGCGAGTAAATTAAAATGTCGTCCAAATATACAACCACAAACAGCCCCACAAGGTGACGAAAAATGTCATTAACAAAATGTTGGAATACTGCTGGTGCAGTAGTCAGACCAAAAGGCATGACTAGGTTCTCATAATGTCCCTCCGGCGTGTTAAACGCCGTTTTCCACTCATCCCCCTCTTTTATCCTAATCAGATTATACGCCCCCCTGAGATCCAATTTAGAAAACCATTTGGCGCCAACAATTTGATTGAAGAGATCAGGAATAAGAGGGAGTGGATACGGATCTCGAACAGTAATCCGATTAAGTTCGCGGAAATCCAAGCAAGGGCGTAGGCCTCCATCTTTCTTCTTCACAAAGAAGAACCCCGCGGCTACTGGGGAAGATGAAGGTCTAATATGCCCTTTGGCCAGACTTTCAGAAATATAATCTTTCATAGCCTGCCTCTCAGGACCAGAAAGATTATACAACCTAGCTTTAGGCAACTTAGCATCAGGAAGGAGATTAATAGAGCAGTCATACACGAGATGAGGAGGCAACTCCTGACACCCCTCCTCAGAGAAAACATCCCCAAAATCCTCCAAAAAAGGAGGCAATGTACTAGGCACGACCGCACTGATGACTGTGTTCATGCAGTTGCTTTTGCAAAACTCACCCCATTGGCTTATTTCTCTGGACTGCCAATTAATCACAGGGTTATGTTTAACCAACCAAGGAAGTCCCAACACAATGGGAGTAGGTAGACCCTCCAACACATAACAAGATAATTGTTCCCTATGTATTGCCCCTACCCGAAGGTCAATGTTATGAACCTCATGAACAAAGCTACCTTGGCCGAGAGGCCTGGCGTCAATGGAGAATATAGGGATCGGTTTGACCAATACACTCAGATGCATACCTTGAGCCTGAGCAAACTGAGCGTCAACCAGATTAGCCCCGGAACCACTATCAAGAAGAACAGACAATCTCTCCACTCTCGTACCAACTACCACCTCCACTGGTACAAGGAACTGAGAAGAACTGGCGGATGAAATACATACTCCCAGGTTGTCGTCCACCACACAACCTGGGATTAACAGTTTTCCGGCGACTTTTGGCTCAACAAGGCACGGGATGGACATTCTCCAACAAAATGTCCCTCTTTCCCGCAGAAAAAACATCTTCTAGTCCTGCGGCGTACCGCCAATCCCCTCCTACGAAATGATGTCCCTCCCAACTGCATAGGCTCATCCGAACAGACAAGGGGAACCTCAACATAAGGGACTTTAGTGGTAGGTGGAGAAACAACAGGGAGTGGGGTTACCTCACCCCTCTCCCGAAGCCGTCTATCAGTACGGATAGCTAAGGCCATAGCAGCCTCCAGAGAAGGAGGAGACTATACTGAGCCAAAACGTCTTTTAATTTATCAGAAAGCCCATGACAAAACTGGCTCCTAAGAGCTGGGTCATTCCACTGAGTATCTGTGGCCCATCTACGAAACTCAGAAGCAAATTCCTCTGCCGGACGATCTCCCTGCTGTATCTTACGTAATTTTGTCTCAGCAAGAGAGACCCTATCTGGTTCATCATATACCAATCCCAGGGCAGTAAAAAATTGATCTACAGACAGTAGAGCCGGGGATCCCGGAGGAAGGGAAAATGCCCAGGATTGAGGGTCCCCTTGCAGAAGTGAGATAACAATTCCCACTCTCTGCTCCTCACTCCCTGATGATCGAGGCCGAAGCCGAAAATACAATTTACATGCCTCCCGGAAGGTGAAAAATTTGTCTCGCCCACCAGTGAACCTGTCCGGGAGAGCAACCTTAGGTTCAACTCTGGTTTGCTCCAGGGGAGACAAAACTTTGGACTTAATGTCCGTCAGCTCCATGGATAATCCCTGCAACTGCAGAGCCAGCTGGGCTACTGGATCCATGGTAACTGGAGATAATTTTTTAGGGCCAGTGAAAATGTCACGCTGTCTAATGATATGTATACAATGTCAGTAAACTATTAATACAGGAACAACACTCTATACAACAACTAGTATAGCAACATCAGCATGTAAGTATAGAATAGATTTACCTGACACGATATCTGCTGAACCCAGGGTTAATCTTGAGGACTTGATGAGCTGAAACAGGAAAGAGGTGGACCGGGATCTAACCTGACCCTAAACTGGGGTCCTTACTAATCCCTCACCTTGGAGGTACTGATAATGGTTCAGAGGTCCAAGTCACCAACCTAACCCTGTCTCCTATCAGACCCTGAACCCTGTAATCAGTCCTAAGAAGGATCCTGACTACCACCAAAGGGATATGGGCTGATCTTAGCTAAATACACAGATTAGACATATAAGACAGACAGGATAACACTCGCTTGCATACACACTCAAACACCAAAGGAACATAAATGGTCTGGGAAATAAACTCTAACCAAGTTGAGCTTAGAACAACTAAGGAGCTCACAACTAAAGTCTATATAGATTCATTCCTATCTGTGGTCTGCATGAAGGTTTCACTGGCAACTCCCCAAGCAGACAACCAGGAATTTAAAGGAAACCAATCAACAAATAATCAATTGCAGCCGGGAGAAACTGCACCCAGTCCCAGCACCGAGCACAGACAGAATTAACTCCCTAGCTGCCAAACACAAAGAAACAGCAGCTCAGCTGTGAGAAGTCAAAATGTGCAACCGCGACGATCTTCGTGGCAATGCACACATGACAGAGATTGCATTGAACTATTCAAGAGAAAACTTGAGAATGCCCTTGTAATTGAAAACTGCGTCATACTTCATTTCTCCTGTGGTGGCGCTGCAGGGAAATTAAACACTTAGTGACAGCTGATTGCTGGTGATTACAGAATGCTGACACCTCATGATCAGCCAAAGGCCGGGGTCACACTTGCGAATGCAATGTGAGAAACTCGTGCGAGTCTCTCTCCTCAATACCCGGCACTGCCGCCGGCACTCGGGACCAGAATGTGCGGCTGCATGTATTTCTATTCAGCTGAACGCTCCGGTCCGAGTGCTGGTGGCAGTGCGGGGTATTGAGGCGAGAGACTTGTGCGAGTTTCTCGCATTGCACTCGCAAGTGTGACCCTGGCCTTAGATGAGAAAACCCTTATAATAAAAAGGTAGAGAGAAGTAAACATGGCACTCCTACAGGTAGTGTGCATTGGTGCGCAAGTAGGGTATCCAGCCGTGGTTATAGATATCAAAAAAACTTGGCACTCAAACAGTCAATTGGTATATGAAGAAAAAGGTTCATTTTTATTATGCATCCAGTAATCATGTAGTTAAATGTTTTCAGTCCATATTTGGACCTTCATCAGAACTGGTTCAGTAGAGAAGGTAGCATGATGTTGTATCCTATTTAGGAACTTTTGTTACGTCCCCAGAGGAATTTCATGAAGCCTGGATGCCGGATGAAGCCTGCTTGTATCAGCGCTAGGAGTTATGCGAACGGAGGCGCGTGGGAAAGGCGCTGCCCTTATAATAAAAAGGTGTTAGGGTTGTCGGAACAAACCAAATTAAATATAAATAATAACAATAAAGTGTGTTTGCAACCCAGGATCCACCGTGCAGAAAAGGAGCCTGCTGCTAAACAATGGCGGAACAAGATGGCGGTTGAACTGCAAAAACATGTGGGTTAGAGGTCACCCGGTGTGAACAGCGGCGAACTCTGTTACTTCACAGAGGTGCCGCAACAAAGTAATAGCACGCTGTTCCCTGTTAAACATCACAAGACACAGCTGGTATAGAGCGAGTGAGGTCTCCAGGCTCAACCCCTAGAACGCGGGGACTTGAGTCTGACCGGACTCACAATGCGCACGGCGTCGCACAAGCGATGCCCCTACTTGGTGCTGAGTGGTAGCAAAATACAGCTAACTAAAGCGCACCACGAGTTGGCGCAAAACAAGAGCAAAAGCTCAACTGACCGCAGAGCGGAACCAAATGGTGTGTGCTAGAGCACGTGGATTGACTGTGCCCTGTAAACAGCCCGTGCTAAGCAGTACACATGGCCGAGACAGGCGCTAGGTCTAGCCGAGTAAAAACCTGCCTAAAGAAAACTAGGCGATCATACACGCCGACAGTGCGGCAGGTTCTCGGCCCAAACACACGTGCACTCGCTCACACACCATGCGGCCGTGCGATCCTTTTATAACGGCAACCTTCCAGGAACTTGCTGATGGCCCAATCCGAAATGCTTGAGGACCTGAGCATGTGACCTCCGACCACCAATGAGCGGTCATCTCACGGGCATGCTCAGATGGAGAAAAGCAGGACTTAGTCACAGGAGTGCTTGCTCGCCACTGACTAATGCTCTTTGCTATGGCTGAACCTGGGACAAAGCAGCAACCAAACGCATAGCATTAGCCTGAGCAAGACGTTGGGACAGACATCTCTGCTGAGCAGGATCCTCTGAAAAAGAATGGGAGACCACAGTGGACATGGCTCGAGATTCCCCCTGTGCAGAGGCGGAATCTCGACACCTAACAAAAGGGTCACCAAAAAATCCCTTTAAATTTTAGTGAACTAGACATGTTCAGAAAAAACAGTAAAAACAGCTAAATATATATTTCTCATATGACAAGTAGTGTCTGTCCCGTCAGTATGGAGACTTTTATATTCTGAGTAAGCAGAGGACGATCACTACTAGCGATTAGATAAATCATTTCTCTCCGTTAAATGGACTGGTGCTGATCCGCTGAATATTCTGCCTTTTATCAAGAATACAAATAATGAAGATTCCATGCACTAAGGACAATGAAATGAGCCGCTGCTCTATTGATGGGTGTTTGCGCTTCGTTGTGAGTTATGTCATAGAGGCTACAGTCTATTAGGGATGCAGCACTTTGGAAGGAACAGACTAATATTACACTCCAAATTATTTATATCTCTCTTCCTACGTATAAAGACCAAAGCCAAAAGCAGAAACTTATTGTAAATTCTAAACACGATGTAGCCGATTGGAAGGCATTCTTTAAAATCTTTATATCTTATTCTTAAAATGGCAAAGCCTTAGATTTCAATTACAGAATATCCACAGGGTATGTCCAAAATTATTATTATAAATATCTGGAACCCCAAAATGTTTTGAATGGGGGTCTTCTATTTCTCTACGTCAGGTCTTGGCAAAGTGTATACCGAGACAGATGGAAACAGTGGCCCATAGGTTGCACCATAAGGTCGCACCATGCGGTTGTCCTCTCTCGCCCATCGTCCTGATTTCACCACTCTCTGCATCCTCAGGAGGCAGACAACAATGAATATAATGGTGGAGGAGGTAGTCAATAGCTTCTTCTTCCACCATTCAGCCTGTGAGAATCAGGGAGCAAATGGCATGATGTTATAAAATCACATCTGCTGTGCGGAGCTACAGTACACACAGCAAAGACTGGAGCAGAGTGCCAGGTGAACAGGAGCGAGGTGATAGTTATTTTTTGTTACTCACTTGAGTAGAGAATTTGTGGGAGCGTCATATCATTTTGGAGACTGTGGTGGCCATCATAATATGTGTGGGGCTGTGGAGGATCATCCTGTATATAATGGGGCTGTGAGGACCATTATACCATGTGTGAGGGGTTGTGTGGGCCATCATACTATGTGAGGGTATAATACTATGTATGGGGCTTTGGGGGCCATCATACTATGTGTGGGGCTGTGGTGGATTATCCTGTATATAAGGGGCCAGTGAGGACAATCATACCATGTGGTGGCCATCATACAGTGTGGGGGAGAGTGTATGTGAGGGGACTGTGGGGGTGATCATACTGTGTATAGGGGTGTCTGTGAGGACTATCATACCATGTGTGGAGAGCTGTAAGGAACATCATACTGTGTGGGGAGCTGTAGGGTCATCATACATTGTTGGGGTGCTGTGGGGGGTATTCTACTGTGTTTTTGGCTCTGTTGGGGTATCATAGTGTACATGTGGGAGGGCTGTTGGGACACCATACTGTTTGGGGGCTGTGTAGACCACACAAAGTTATAGAGAGGGGTCACAGAACACTGAGAAGAAAGAGCATAAAAGTCACCAACACTCTGTTGACCCCATACCTGAGAGTCTATACCTCCTATGGTATTATAAGAACAAATACTTTGGCCCTACCAGGAGCTTCATGACATAGGTTTCCATGGCTGAATATCTGCTTGGAAACCTTACATCACCAAGCATAATGCCAAGCATTGGATGTAGTGGTTTAAAGACACCACCACTGGACTTAAAAGGTACGTGTTCTGTACAGTGACGGATCACACTTCTCTATCTGGTGTCGGATGGACAAGTCTTGGTTTGGTGAATGCCAGGAGAACGTTACCCACCTGCCTGCACTGTGCCGGCTGTAAATTTTGGTGCAGGACGGTTAATGCTATAGGGTTGTATTTCAGGGGTCGGACTCGGAACCTTACAGTGAAGGGAAATCTTAATGTTTCTGCACAAGACACTTTGGACAATTATAGCTTCCAGCTTTGTGGGAACAGTTTGGGGAAGACCCTTCTCTGCTCCTCATGACTGTGCCCAGTGCACAGTCCATAAAGACATCGTTGGTGATTGTAGAATGTGAGCCCGGCCTCTCATCAACATCAGTTTCTGTCCTTATAAAAGCTCTCCTGGAAGAAGGAGCAAAAATTCCCACAGGCACATCCCACATTTTGGAGAAAACCTTCCCAGAAGAGCGGGAGCTGTTATAGTAGCAAAGGGGGAGCCAACTCCATGTTAATGTCTATGGATGTAGACTTGGAGGTCAGGAAATGTGTTGTAATGTGGAGGAGTCCCAATATTTTTGTCTATAGAGTGTACCTCTGCTTCTGGCCATCCGTTAAAAAGATGTTAGTTGAAAGTTTTCTATTCCATTTGATTTGGTTTTGTCACTAGATTCCTGGTATTAGAAGTGACAGCGGTAACAGGATTTGTCTTTAAAAATCTATGTAAGGTCAATGACTTAAATTCAAGGGAAATGCTCAATTAACATTTACCTGTAATATTTCTGTGTGAGTCAAAGAAGGGTTTCTTTTCTCAAGCACTAGGATGCTCAGCTTTAGAAAAACTCATTTTCTATAATTATAATATAAAGAGTCCTCAGCGGAATTCTGATTCTGTGTAGAGGAACACTAAGCCTAAAAATGCTCCAAAAATCCCAAGTATCTATTCTCTATCCGTGTCCAGGCAGAAGAGTCATGTTCCCATCCGCCTTACAAATCTCAGATCAGATGTGTTTTTACAGTAAGGTAACTGGACACTACAATAGCCCTGCCCTCCCCCACCGCTCTTTTTGCAATGGGACAACGTATAAGCTACAATCCTCCACAATATATTACAAAGCCGTCCCCTAAAACAATGTATCATTTGATTTTTAACATCTCTGTTATCTTTAGGAGATGACTTTCTTTTTTTGGAATTGCCCTTTAAGGCTAGTTTCACATTTCCGGCGGGCGCCTAGCGGCGCCCCCGGCATTTTACCTCAGCGCCGCATGTGAAAACCTTTCACACTTCCGGCGGCCAAAATGCGGTTTTTTGCCGGATGGTTTCTGATGCTTGGAGAGATAAGAAACCATCCGGCAAAAACAAAAAACGTTACATGCAGCGTTTTTTCCGGACGCCGCAATGTACATTTGCGCCGCATCTGGACAAAACCGCATGCAACGCATTGACATGCGGCGCCATCCGGCGCTAATGCATGTCAATGCGAAAAAAGCCACATGTGGCGCATCAGATTTTCAGGCGCCCGCCGGAAATGTGAAAGAGGCCTAACATCTTCATAGGCATTGGACGGTTCTTGGCTGTTGATTCACCCATGAGCAGGAAGGCTATGAGAAAGATTCCTGGAAAACAAAAGAATCAACCATTGGAAATCCAGTAGACTGGAACCGTCTATCCCACAAGCCCTCTGAACATCGTCTGTCTGCGAAGGTTGGGGGTCATACATATTAAACTCTCTGATATCAGCTGTTTTGGCTGACTTTATTCTAATACATATGGGGGCCATTATTTGTATCCTTTATCGCTATGATTAGTTTTGATGGTAGAGAGTTTTGGCAGTGCTCAAAATCTACTGATAAAAGTCAAGCTACTCATAGCCACCACTAAAGGGAGCACACTGTCCTATATTATTGAATGAAAGCTCCCCCTAGTGGTTACTTCATATTTTGGGACTGTATAAAATTGGAGCTCTGACTCCTTATATATAGGGATGAGCGAGTATACTTGTTAGGATTCGGTACTTGCGGTACTCGAATCTTAGCGAGTAAATTTCAATACTCGCCTCGCAATATTCAGATCTCCCGCCCGGCATGTGTTAACCAATCATAGTAAAGCCGCGGCCTTCTTTGTTGTGGCATTACTGTGATTGGCTGGCCGCGCAGCGTCATAGTCATAGCCTATGAGTCATAGGCTATGACTATGTGTGTGCGGAGAATGTGTGCGAGGGTCTGTGAAGGTGTGTGTGTGTGTGGGGGGGGCTGTGCCGGGCTCTGCTGTGTCCGTCGTGGGACACTCGTTTTTAAAGAGGGACTGCATCGGAAAAGTGAGTGTAGTTTGGTTTTATTATTTGCAGGAGATCGAGGGCTTCGGGGAATTATGTGTGTGCGGTGAGTATGTACTCTATGTTATGTGTTGTATGTTTTGTGTATGTACTGTATTATGTTGTATGTTCTGTATGTCTTTTTTTTTTTTTAACATTCACCACATTAGCCGGATAATGGGAATACTACTTTCCCATCATCCGCTAATACTGTCACTGTAGCAGGCATAGCTGGATGGGACAAGTAGTCCCATTGGATGATGCCCGCACAGCCAGCAGAGCCCGAGCCCGGCAGAGCCCTGCACAGCCCAGCAGAGGCCGGCACAGCCCCGCACAGCACCGGCAGAGCCCGGAACAGCCCCGACACAGGCTCGGCAGAGCCCGAGCCAACAGAGCCTGGCACAGCCCCGGCAGAGGCCCGCACAGCCCCGCACAGCACCGGCAGAGCCCGGCACAGCCCCGACACAGGCCCGGCAGAGCCCGAGCCAGCAGAGCCTGGCACAGCCCCACACACACACACAGCCCCACAGACCCCCCGCACACATTCTCCACTCACACACATTCTCTGCCCATCGCATTTCCCATAGACTTACATTGGACTCGCTACTCGTTACAAATACCCGAGTATTAGGAGCTACTCATAACGAGTACAGCGAGTCTGAGTATTTCACTACTCGCTCATCCCTACTTATATATTAAGAAATGAATTAGCACAGAATGTTGAGTCCAACTGGTTGGGTTTTAGATGGAAGACATTCCCTTTAAGCTTACATTATACACTGAAAATAATGCATTTTATTTAATACGCAAATTACATTTTCAGATAAGGGACGTTTTATTTAATGAGATATATAAATGATTCTCCCCGTTATGAGCCATTGGGGCTATTTTCCAGTGTTATAATGACCCATGTGTTGACTCCAATTAAAAGATTTAGTCTGGTTGTAAGGAAAGATACAAGCAAACTCTTTCCCTCTTTATAAATGAAACATCGTTCATTGCTAAGAGAGAACTTAAAGGGAAAATCTATTAAAATGGAGTCCTTAGGAAACATTGGGGGATCAAAAGTGGGTACCCCAAAATTATTAATAGACCATCACAGTTTTGCAGCAAAAAGGAAGCATGTGGCTTGCTAATGTCTGTGGCACTACAGGTCCCAGTGTGTGAGAGAATGAAATTCCACAACAGCCATTGCAGTACAGTGCTCTGAGCGACCCTGGAATTAAATCATACTCAGCCTCTTTATAATGTGTAGAGGATTTTTATTGGTGATGAAGCTATTACACACATGAGCGCTACTGAGATGAGACAGCCGCACAATCCCAGGATTTCTGCTTTTGTTTTGCTGCTTTAGCAGCTACAGCTGATTGTATGGAGCAATATAACAAAGAAATGTCATCCTGCAAAAAGAATTACACCTTCACGTCACACCAGCAGATTAGAAGAGATTTTCACAAAAGCATTAAAAAGCAGAAGGATGGGTAGATAGATAGATAATAGAGATAGATAGATAGATAGATAGATAGATAGATAGATAGATAGATATAGATAATACATAGATAGATAGATAGATAGATAATAGACAAATAGACAGATAAATAGATAGAAAGATAATAGACAGATAGATAGATAGATAGATAGATAGATAGATAGATAGATAAATGATAGCTAATAGATAGATAAATAATAGTTAGATACAAAGATAATAGATAGCTAGATAGACAGATAGATAGACAGAAAGATAATAGATAGATGATAGATAGATAAAGATAGTTAGATAGATAATAGATAATAGATAACAGATAGCGATAGATAGATAGATAGATAGATAGATAGATAGATAGATAGATAATAGATAGCGATAGATAGATAGATAGATAGATAGATAGATAGATAGATAGATAGATAGTAGATAGATAGTAGATAGATAGATAGACAGATACATGATTGGTAGTTAGAAAAAAATTGAACAGCACATGCAATTAAGTGGGTGCACAGGCCTCCCTGCAACTAATCCATATAGTTGCCAAATATACAGGAATAAAAAATGGGAAGCAGCACTCCAGATTTAGCAAAAAATATAAGAGTGGACTATATTAGGCCCACATGGTGTAGTGCAACTGTAAGGAGGAGAACCGGATCGGGCGTGCTTTCTCCAGGACGGATCGGAACCATCGGAGCTGTCACCCAAGTTGCAGGAGTGAAAGCTTAAGTCCCTGGACTGACCCTTGAACTCAGAGGTAGGGGGTGCGGCCAGATTAAAAGAGTGGCAGCGCGCGGGAACTCAGGCAGTTGTGGCGGGAACGTGCAGAGTGCAAGAGGCCAGTGTCAGGTCCCTTGCGCTACAGTGTACAGACGGAGTAGGCCCAAGCCTGAAGGGTCTGCGGGCTGTTGCCAGAGACTGCCGAGAGAGACGTATCTGGTCCCCGCTGACATCGCTGACCATGAGTGACTCACCACCCGGACAGGGCCCAGATGTGCGCACGTACAGATGGGGAAACCAGGCCACACGCAGTGAGTGGCTCCCTGACATATCTGTTCTCGCCCTTCCTTTGGCACTAAGGTCGGACAAAAAGAGAGACTTTTCCTGTTTCTGCATTTCTTCAGGCACCCTCAGGATCGTCGACTGGACCGCAGAGGATCACTGCCGCCGCCAGGATCCAGGACTCCTTCACTGGGACACCGCTGGAATCCCCACGTGACACGGCCTTGGCGCCAATGCCTCCATCCCAGAGACTACACTCTGACATCGCCGGACTGATAATTTTGCTAGTCTTGAACTCCTCGTTCCCTCCATTTACACTTATTGTTCCTACGTTTACAGTCCTTTGTTCCGTATACTTTTCTTCACCCTTTCTCCCTGTGTGGAGTATACCAGTTATTTTAAATCCCCACGTTAACCCTACTCTGCCTCCTTACCGTTTCTGCGTCTTGCATTCTGCTCACACAATGTTTCGGCTTCAAACGCCTTTTTCATGCAGTCAAGAAAAAGGCTTTTGAAGCCGAAACGTTGCACCACGCCATGTGGGCCTAATAAAGTCCACTCTTATATTTTTTGCTAAATCTGGAGTGCTGCTTCCCATTTTTTATTCCTAGCTGATAGATAGTTAGATAATAGATAGATGATAGATAGATAATAATAGATTAATAGATAGATGATAGATAGATAATAGATGATAGATAATAGATAGAAAGATAGATAGATAGATAGATAGATAAGATGATAGATAGTGTTGAGCGATACGATAATGCAAATATCGGCCATCGGCCGATATTAGCTCTATCGGCCTTTCGATAATTCGTTTCGATATTTTCGTCTTATCGAATACCGGAATCGATTTGTCACTGTCACTGTCTGTGTCCATCGGTCGGGTCTGTCACTGTCAGTGTCCGTCGGTCGGGTCTGTCAGGAGTCAGCAGCACTTACCTGGCAGAAGATCTCCGGCGGTCACATCCTGGACTGCTTCATGGCCGCCATCCTCTTCTCCCCGGCGGTCACATGCAGTTTCTCGCGATAACTGCAGTGACTGCTGGGTAATCCCGGCCGTAAAGCAGTCAGTCCGATGACGTCACCGCCGGGGAAGCAGCTAATCAGCTGTGCTGCGTCGCGATGACAGCCTCTGCCTGTCATTCCGATGTAGCAGAGCTGGATTGTCGTGGGACTGTCGTTATGGACTGCGTCGGACAGGTGGTATACTGTTGGTTTGTTTTTTTTCTTTTTTTACAGGAGATTGATGGCGTCGCAGGAATGAGAGTACAATAAAAGAAATGAAAACTGTGTTGTCTCTTTTATTTCATTAAAATACTTTTTTCTTGCTTTGTCTTTTTTTTTATGCATTTAATAACTTTGGGATTAATAATGGATCGGTGTCTTATTGACACCTCTCCATTATTAACCGGGCTTATTGTCACCGTGCAATCAACGGTGACATTAACCCCTTATTACCCCGCTTGCCACCGCTACAGGGCAAGTGGGAAGAGCCGGGTAAAGTGCCACAATTGGCACATCTTTTTGATGCGCCAAATGTGGGGCTGCTGTGCCTGGTATTATCAGGCTGTTGAGGGACAAAATCATGGGCCTTGACAGTCTTTTAATACCAGGCCGCAGCAGTCTGCATTTTACTTGGCTGGTTAACAAAAATAGGGGGGACCCCACGCCAATTTTTTTCGAGGGGATCCCCTATTTTTGTTAATCAGCCAAGATATGCAGACTGCTGTGGCCTGGTATTATCAGGCTGGCAAGGTCCATGGATCTTGGCTCCTTAACAGCCTGAAAATCCAGGCCTCAGCGGTCTGCTTCATCTGGCTGGTTAACAAAAATAGGGGGGACCCCACGCCAATTTTTTTCGAGGGGATCCCCTATTTTTGTTAATCAGTTCCCTCTGACGTCACTGATTGTGTCCCTAGCTGACCTGAAGTGAAAGTGGAAAGCAATCAATTAAGCTTTCCACTTCCTCTCCTGTCAGCCAGGAGAGGAACTCATTCATTTGGGGGTTTACTGTGAGGCTGCAGCATTAGCTGCGGTCCCTGCAGTAAACATTAACCCTTACTGAAGGATTACACCGTGGGACCTGACTGTACATCGGATTGGTTAAGAATAATTTTGCTTTATTATTTTATTTTTATTACAGGAAATGGTTTTAGCAGGAAAATAAAATATGGTCAAAAACTGTGTGATTATTTCATTAAACTTCTTTTTTATTAAAGTGTGTGTGTTTGATTTTTCTTTCATACAATAGGATTAATAATTGATAGTTGTCTAATTGACAGCTCTCAATTATTAACCTGGCTTAAAGTGACCTTTCAATTGCAAGGTCATTTTAACCCCTTATTAACCCATTCGCCACCGCTACAGGGCAATGGGAATAGACGGGCAAAGTGCCAGAAAGGGCAAATCTAATTAGAGATTTGCCCTTTCTGGGGTGTCTGGGGGCAGATGTTAGTAGCCGGGGGGGGGCAAAAATAATGGTCCCTCTCTGGGCTATTATTATCTGCCCCCACTCACTGGCTTTGTCTGTCTGGTTGCGAAAATAGGGCGGGAGCCCACGCCTTTTTTTTCAGCAATTTTACACCTCATATATATATATACATGTCATTAAATTTGTGACACATATATATATATATATTTATATTTATAGTTCATACACTTCTACATAGTATAATAGCCGCTAATTCAATTGCCGGCTTTTGTGAAAATGCAGAACCCGACATGAAATGACACTTGGTTTACATAGAGTTAACCATGTCTTTTCATGTAGTTTGATATCTGATTTGCACAAACAATTACATGAGTGTAAGTGTGCAAAATTTCACACCTGTAGGGGTTAATTAAAGGTGTAAATTCGTAGCAAAAAAGTCCATTTTTTTTACAACGAATTTACACCTTTAATTAACCCCTACAGGTGTGAAATTTTGCACACATAGACTGATGTAATTGTTTGTGCAAATCAGATTGCAAACGACATGAAAAGACATGGTTAACCCTATGTACACCAAGTGTCATTTCATGTCGGGTGCTTCTGTCTTTTCACAGAAGCCGGCTTTACCCGGCAATTGAATCAGAGGATATTTTACTATGTAGAAGTGTATAAACTATACATATATGTATATATATATGTCACAATGACATGTATATATATATATATATATATATGTATTCTATGTGTGTATATTTAGTGTTTACAAGGAAATAAAGGTTTTTTTTAGTTGCGATATTTTGTTCCCATAGACTTACATTGGACTTCCGCAATCGGAATCGGATATCGACGATATTTAGTGCTATCAGCGATACAATTTCGATACGATATTTTTAGATATCGAGCAATATCGCTCAACACTAATGATAGATAGATAGATAATAGATAGATGATAGATAGATAGATTATAATAATGCTAAACATGTGAATAACAGGCTAAGATATATTCAATATAACTTTCTATTTTCCGATGTAACCCTCCCCCCTTTTTTATCTGCTTTATTATTCATTATTCACGATGAAGTATTTTGTGCCCCTCACCTGCTCATGGCTGTTGGACCCCAAGTAGGATTTCCTTACCCTGACGTGCTTCAATCTCTTCCTTGCACGGTGAGGCGGTATGGTATGGTACGGCAAGCAGCGGAACCCTGACACTAATTCATTACGTCTTGCATTGGCTTGTGCACATGTTTATATACATGAGGGTGGACAGACAGGCCCTCGATGTTGTGACTAGGGGGGATAATGCTTTGACTAATCTGATATTAAACATTGATCGGCTCTCTGATACAATGTAATGATGGTGGAGCGGATCATAAAGGGTTTTCTCTCCATACAAATGTCCAGACAGAAGATTTTCCTACTTTGGACTCGATTTCCCTCCAACAAAGTATTCTGTCTAGTGATTTTTTCTCCAGGAGAAAGGATGAAGCAGGGAAGGTTTCATCCTGTCAGATCCTATTATTGTCCTACATGGAATCAGAAGTCGAAATGCAAAAGCTGTTACTGACCTCCAACTATAGCACAACATATACAGTAGAGTACTGATCTCTGTTTATGAGGCAAGGGGCTATTTGGGACTGTGTGGTCCCTATGGTTGTATCCCTGGACTAATCACTCTGTGAGCACCAATGCTTGCATGATCTGCGCTAAGGCAGAGCTATAAAGCCAGTAACTTCACCTGGGTTATCGAGGAGGATGAAAGCCATCAATAATATCAATAGCACATGAGGGATTCTTATACATTTTTGCATTGGGACTCAGAAGCTTTAAAATGTTCTTCCTAAAATAACACTTAATCCCTATCCTTTATATAACTTAATCATGGCTGATGCATTAGAACCTTTGAGAACGGGATTCCCGAACCTCAAAAATCAAACTTTGCAAAGCCTTGTCTTGATTGGACCAGAAGTTCAAATATTCGACCTCTGGTTCATTAATTTTCTATGGGACTGCTGTAAATAGCAAAGCAATGTACTTGTTTTTCTACTGCAATCCCACAGACAATGAATGGAGCCGAGGTCGAGCATGAGTTTTATACAACACAGGCCTCTGCAGATCCTATTTTTGGTGTTCCAGAGTCCCATTCTTGGGTTCGCTGATGGGGTCACAGCAGTCGGACCCTCAGCAACTAGCAAATTATCCCCTTCTTCTATTGCATGTAGTTATCAGTATTTTAATATACATATTTTTATACAATTACACATTCCTTGGCTCCAAGATCATCTGTGATGGCCACTGCACACCTGAAGTGAAACGATGCATAGCACTTGGACGGGATACAATGGTCTTGTGAACGAGGTCTGGAAGAGCATAAACATCACCCTCACTACTAACTGCAGTTTGATCAATGTAGTTGTCTTCCCAATAGCAACATAAGGATGCAAGACCTGGACACTGAAGATGGCTGACAAGAAGAAAATTGATGCATTAGTACTTTGGTGCTTGAGGAGATGTCTTCTGATGTCATAGACAGTGAGGATCACCAATGGAGACGTCTTGGACCATGTCAAGCCAAAACTGTCACTGGAAGCGAAGATAACTAAACAAAAATTAACCTGTTTTGGCCACATTATGCAGAGTTAGTCGTTGGAGAAAGACGTCATGTTTGGATCGATCAGTGGCAGAAGAAGAGGAAGGCAAGAAGCCACTGTATCAACACCATCAAGAGCGACATAGTAATGACTACTGGCGAACTGAAAGACGCAATGCAGGATAGAATTGCCTGGCGAGCGATGATCGATAGAATGACTGAGAGTCGTACTCAACTGAGCACATAAGACAGAGATTTTTATACATATGCAGCCTGCAGACTGTATCCATATGTACCTTACCTGCACGCAGACCTCAGTGCTGTGATATATACAATACTCTACATATACACAGTGTATCGGTTTGTGTAGGTGTTCGCATGTATAGAATTCAATTCACCAGATTTACTCAAATTAGACCAGGAAATTTGATTTAGTTGAATTGCTGGTAAAAAATGTTTTTCATGCCTTGAGGTCCCCCTAATTCCCTGAGCATCCTAAATGGAGTAGTTAAAAATATTACATTCACCTCTTCTGTCACCTTGTGGAGTACAGGGCAGGGACCTGCAGCACCAGGACAAGTGAGGGGTGAGAATAATATTTTTTTAAACTCCTTCCTAGCTCTAAAAAGCATTAAGAAAAATGGTGGCAGATGTCTGTTTTGCTTGATTGGAGTCCAGGCAAATCAGAATTTCTTCTGAAACTTGATTTGACTTGAATCGATTTGTTCATCTTTAGTTGTGTGCTGCCCTCAGCCATCAGCTCTTTAAACCCAACTTTTCCATAGTTTGTACTATACATCAGCATTCGTTATCACAACTAAATGTCCTTGCTCTGAAATGACGGATACATTTTAGCGATAAAAATACTATGTAAGTGATTTACAAATACGTTTTGCAGGCAGTGATGCGCTAGTCTGCAGTATATATGTGTGCCCTTCTGTATTTATCTTGTATCACATGGCCATTCCAGCATAATTCACCATTTTCGCAGACACACTCATTTCAAGATTATTTGAGTTAAGTCTATACAGCGAGGAGATATAAACGTGAACCATGCCTTGTCTGCTCATCAGAAGGCGGATTTTCTTAATACTTGCTTATGCTTATAGCACTTGCTTTCAGTTGCCTCTTCTGTTACTTTGTGACATGGGGTCGCAGGGAGATGGATACTTACAAACATGTTATTGATTTCTGTAAAGGAAAGGAGCACAGTGGTGCTAAAAGAGACAGATGAAGGGAAAGTGGAGCATGTTTTTCTTCTCCTTCATCCTGATCTGACATCTGACTCTGTTAGGATCAGTGTGTGCGTAGACATTTCATTGCTCCATAGAAATCAATTATCTCTGTGTAAGAATGTTTCTACTGTCCATCTCCCATCGAAAACAGAATGGTAATTTGAAAACATGGATGAGATAAAGAAAACTAAGGCCAAACACATCATATATTCTATGCACCTTGTTATGGGCTCACCTAGTGAGGTTGAGTCTCTAAGTATTAAGTCTTGATGAACAGAATGGAAAGGAGGAGATGGTGCAACAGAGCGGGTCTTGATCCGCAACACATGAATTAGCAAGGACTAGGACAGAAATGTATATAAGCATAGATGAAGCAGAGCAAGGTATGCGGACACAAATGGGTACAATAGGAAACTGGTATCTCCCGGTAAGGAAGCAGTTAATCACAGGAATAGAGTCTGATATCTTTGGCATAGCAAAGGATAAACACATGACTAACTGAGAAGTAAATGCAGTCTGGTATCTTCCAGGAAAGCTATGGTTAATAGCAATGATGTAGCAATGATGTAAAAGAGAAGTGAACGCAGTCTGGTATTTTCCAGCAAGACTATGGTTAATAGCCACAAGGTACCAGGGAAGTAAATGCAAACTGGAGCCAAGCTTGAAGAGATGTGATACTTTGATTGCAAAGGTGAAAACAGCTGCAAGGAGTTGGTAATTTGTGTGCTGAAAGGTTGGTGTGGACAACACCTGGTAAATTGGCAAGAGCTTGGAAATAATGCTGATTATCTCATGGAAGTCTCTACAGGAGATCATAGACACAAGGCTGGAGCTGAGTCAAGGGAAGTAGACAATTGTCTTGAACAACTTGAGGAAATCATGGACAATACTACGCACCTGACCTCTGCCAGAGGCCTAGAGGGATGATGTCAGAGGAGTTTTCCAAGTGAGCTGAGAAAAGTGAGATGGACTACTGCAAAGGGAGGTGATGGCTATAGAAGGGAGCAAAACGCAGTGCTTGTGCCGTGATAGGTAAGTAACTTAATATTTTGAATGCATTCATTTTGCTTCTATGAAATTAGGTTACTTATTAAGAATTGCTGATATTACCATCTTCAGAGATTATCCAGGAACGTATACAGAAATGATAGGAACCAATAACAAAATTTTGAATGGGCCCGTGATTTATATCTGTTATTGTGGATTATTTGGATTAGTAATTGTTTTTATCACTTTTCTAATATCAATGAAGATGTTAACATTCTGTGCACATGTCATAAAAAATAAGCTAAATTTTTTTAAATGTGACATGTAGTCCAAATATTATATTTTTTAACATTGGTATTGTAGAACATAGCATAAACGGTAAAGCTCTGACTGCTTCTAGCCACCATTAAGGGCAGTATGGTGCATATGTATTTTTATAGCTACTATAAGCTAAAATAAAGTCTGTATAGACTAAGATCAACCTATTGGCTGTTGCAGGAAAACCTTATAATTGTTAGCAGGAAAAGCAGTTCAGTGTCGGATCCTTCTTCCACTATTGACTCAATAGCAGTTGCATGGTCTGCCTCAATGGTAGGTTCATCATTAAAATGGGCAGGGTTGACTATCAAGTTGACCTACACTGTAAAATGCGTACGAAGCAGTGCAATTATGAGATTTGGCACATCGGAAAACCAAAGCAAAAGGTTTAGGTTAGATAAGTGTATTTCTCTATCACGACCATATTTTTGGTGGGAATTAGACTGATCCAACGATCAACTGAGCATTGACATTTGGCAAACAAGTCTATAGAAAATGGCTGTCCATGTGAGACAGCCGCATAATGGCTTGAGCCGCTGATACTTACAGGCTCTCTACTAATGTGACCCATAGAAGGGTCTTGAGCAGAGGAGACCCTCTATTACTTCTATATAGGACATTAGGACTATCATCTACAAAATTGGGAATATCTGTGGGCACTTGAATTGTTGCCATGAATGCTGTCACCAAGTATCTGTTACCCAATTACAAAACCAAGATAATTCAGATTTACTTACATATTTAAGTACCGTATATACTTTATTTAAGAGTAAAAAGGTGAAATAAAAAATGGGTCTACAGCTCTGGTGCCTTGGTGCATTCTCAAACCTGTATACCAATGGTCATTCGGACCATTATTCTTGAACTTACACTGGATTCCTTAAAACTAATTGCTGTCATGATATTATTGGCTTTCTTATATCAGCTCCTTGGAGCCATGTTCTTAAATAACCCTTAGTGTCTCCACCGAAATCATGATATATGTTTCCTACTGACTAATAAAAAGCTGAAGAAACCTAGCGTGAGCCGCAATAAACAGCACGCATGATGCAAAGTCCATTCTATGCCACTTTCATGTCAAGTAAGCTCACAGCCAGTTCTTTCATTTTACCTGGGGCTCCATTCTTTACAGCAAATTGGACCTTTCGCTCTGAAAGAAATAATTACTCTCCGAGGAAAAGGGAGCTGGCCATGAATGCTGATATGACACACAATGTCACCTTGCCAGTCAACGCAGGACTTTGTCGTTGGTCTCTGTCCAAATTCCGATTTCTTCCTCATAATGGAGGTCATCTCTCTATAGAATTTGTTGACTATCTTCAAAATGACAAGGAAGAAAACTCTTGTCAGCACTTATTCTTTCCAGTGAAAAGGCGGTAAAAAAATATATAGAAAAAAATAGAGCATCGAAAAATATTTCTATGGATGACTTGGGGTGTGTTGGTTCGGTAAATGCGCACTTTATGGGCCAATGCTCAATAATTGCGAGGATACTTACTATCTACAATATCAGCATTACTGATATTATCCCCTTTCGTATTCACCTTATAGTCAGTTGGTTCCATTTCTGAAATACCCTAAAATATTTTGCCTATAATCTAGTCATGTAAGGAACGGCTATGTTGGGATGGATATTTAGAAAGTATGAATAAGCCTTTAATTTTTTTGCATATCCTATTTTAACAAAGTAAAAAATTAGCTCTCATTAGGAAGTATGTCAGAATCTTTAACAAGTCTTACCACGAAACTAAGGAAATAGTCTTCTAAATGATAATACATTAATCTGCAGACAGCTGATTGAAGGTCTATTAAAAGATCAGACTTTGACTTATTGAGTACCATCTCCTACAGGTGAACCTCAAGAACTAGCTTTCTTCATCTTGGAGGAGAGGTAATTTGCATACATTTTTCCCAGCATTTCCCTGCCGATAAGAAGAAGAAGGGATCGCCAAGCTATGACTTAGTTATTTTGGACACATCATACGAAGAGAGAAATCACTGGGGAAGGACATCATGGTCGGAAGACTAGAAGGAACAAGGCGAAGAGAAAGACCAGAAACTCGATGGCTTGATACTATCAAGATAACGGTGGAGAAAACTTTGGTTGACCTATCTAGGTTTGCAGAAGATTTCTCTTCCTTCAGATCATTTGTCCATCAAATGACCATGGCTCAAGATTGAGATGAAGACCATTAAATAAAATAAAAAGCCACCCTTGGCCAGCTTCAAAGTCTCCACAAGGTGAGACAGTACCGGCTGAACTGTAAGAGTGAGATGGCTTACTCAATTCAATAAATACATCTAATACATAGTTATAGAAAATAATTACATATCCTTATCCTCTTATCCTTGACCCTGCCCTGTCCTTCAAACCACACATCAAAGCTCTCGCCACCTCCTGTCGCTTCGAGCTCAAAAATATTTCCAGAATCGGTCCTTTCCTGAACCTTCACTCTACCAAAATGCTTGTGCATGCCCTAATCATCTCCCGCCTCGACTACTGCAACATCCTCCTCTGTGGCCTACCTTCTAACACTCTCGCGCCCCTCCAGTTCATCCTCAACTCTGCTGCCCGACTAATTAACCTCTCTCCTCGCTACACTCCTGCTTCCCCTATTTGCAAATCCCTTCACTGGCTCCCAATTTCACAGCATATCTAGTTTAAACTACTAACACTTACCTACAAAGCCATCCATAACCTTTCTCCTCTGTATATTTCCAAACTAATCTCTCAATCTCTTCCCTCACGTAATCGCCGGTTCTCCCAAGACCTCCTTCTCTCCTCCACACTTATTCGCTTCTCACCCAATCGCCTCCAAGACTTCTCGCAAATATCTCCCATCCTCTGGAATTCTGTGCCCCAACACGTCCGGTTATCCACCACATTTGGATCCTTCAAACGGAACCTGAAAACCCATCTCTTCAAAAAAGCTTACAACCTGTAATAACCACACGGCCACCTCAACATCATCGGAGCTACTGCAACACCTGACCTACTGTCTCCTTCCCCACCATCCTGTAGAATGTAAGCCCGAAAGGGCAGTGTCCTCTCCCCTCTGTATCAGTCTGTCATTGTTAGTTTGTTTACTGTAAGTGATATTTGTATATTGATGTAACCCCGTTTAATGTACAGCACCATGGTATCAATGGTGCTATATAAATAAATAATAACAATTATTATACCTACCAACACACATTACTTATGGAATAAATAACTTAAAGTACATCATATATTGAATATTGAAGAACAGACATCTAAGAGATATTTTTTAGATAAACCAAACATCTTCATTGAAGCTTGAAATCAATTAGACACAAAGAAGGATAAACTAAAAATGAGAAGACCTTTAAATACAAGTTTCCTATATAAGGAGCACTGGCCTTTCTGTAAATAAATTTTAATATCTCCGCAGGGGCAATCAAACAAAGAATTTACTATCAAAGTGTGGACTTTAATCAGTGAAAACCACAGCACAACTAAATGGCGTATTGGACAACTGTCCTTTTAACATGACAAAGTGCCTTCAGATTCTTCGTCCTTCCACCATGACAGATGGTCACCTGTTGCCCCGCTTTGCATGTGTTACGTTGAAGAAAGAGAAATGTACCTCACAGAAAGTGAATGTTTTAATCCGTTAAAATATGTTTCCAACCAAAATGGAATTTTTTTACTTTGGGTACAATCCATAATGTTCTATTTTTTTTTAAATATCATATATTATCCAAGCCAGGTAAGTAAGGAAAGATGGTAATTTCTGAACTTTACCAATATTTAAAGCTAAAACCCATACATAGGTGACAACTTGAAGATTGGTCAGACGACTTAGGACCCTCAAGGAGCATGAATCCTGGGCTCTAAATTCCGCATGGTGCTCGGCTATCTCCGGCAATCACATTGAGAATGAATGAAGCAGCAATTCTCTGCCAATTCTTCATCCCAACCATATGAAAGCCACATTCTCAGGATTTGTGAAAAGTTTAGATCTAAAGTTAAATGTTGGGAATAATCCTTTATGGTCACCTAATTCCACAAATATAACGCTGCCAAACGGAAAACATTCGAATGTCTAATGCAAAAGTGAAACGTAAGAAGAGATGTTCAGATTTTGTACAATTTACTGCTGATTCTGAGAACAAGTTTTACAACCCTCTCTTGGTTGTCTCCTGGAGACTCAATTCTGCACTAGCAGCAGTCTTCGTGATCAATGGGGGAACCGACACATTACTCTCCAGTCAAGATTACATCTGACAACCCCCTTTGTTTTGGATTCTCAATCCCTATATAACCTGAAAGATGACTTATTTTTAATTTAATTGAGACATCAATAGACATGACAGGCAAAACTTTGTATAAAACAGACATGTTTCCATTGTTCTAGATAATCAGTATTGCATGGTAGATGTGTCATTTTCTGACACTGTTAATTTGTATTTATTCTCGTACCTCAGCATGCACTCAGCGTGTATCCCAAGCTTCGTACAATTCTTCTGAATGTGATGCGTCTATTCAATCATCTTATTATATGAGTTTCTGTTCATTTTTCTGTTCAAAGAAATAAAGTTCTCATGATATTGATATGGATATGAATAGTGATATAGATGTAAGTATGATACAGATATATGGGGAGAAGAATGGTCATAGGTATAGATAGATGGATGATAGATAGATAGATAGATAGATAACAGACAGATAGATAGATGATAGATAGATGATAGATAGATAGATAGATAGATAGATAGATAGATAGATAATGTAGAAAGAAAGATAGATAGATAATAGATAGATGATAGAGGATAGATAGATAGATAGATAGATAGATAGATAGATAGATAGATAGATAGATAATAGATGATAGAAAGATATATAGATAATAGATGATAGATAGATAAATGATAGATAGATAATAGATAGATAGATAATGGATAGATAGATAGATAATATATAGATAGATAGATGATAGATAATATATAGTGTGAGACAGTGAAGGGATATGTATTGGATGGGGTGTACATCTCGCCCAGGTACTTAGCTGACTGGCATAAGGGAAATGTATGGCTTTGTAAACCTAGTGGTGGAGCAAGTTCACTACACCCTCCATTCAGTACAGGCTTGCAGCTCAAACCTGAGGCCACTCAGGTTTTGATTAGGCAGCCAGAAGTAGGTGGTTGAGAACACAGACATTGAGCTCTCAGTCTGGATCTGACTTCAGATGCTGTTGGAGTCTCCTGCAAGCCATCTCTGGTAATTTACAAATTTGTGTTGTTGTGGCCAGGCTGTTAGAGCCTAGTTCACAGTAGTGAGGGAACTAACTGTGTTTAGTTAGCAGCCTGCCAGGCTTAGGACTTTTGTTTATGAGTTGGTTTATGTTTTGTTGCTGTGGACTTTAATAAAACTGGTTGCGGCCAGTTTGCACCAGTACTGCTGTCTGGACTCTTTATGCCACTCCGTCTACCCGAGACGGCGATCCCGGAGCTATACCCCCTGAACAGTCTACAATTGGTGCTCAAATGCAGGCAGCACAGTGGCTAAAGCAGCAGCAAAGGAAAAGTCTGTCAAAGCAGCCTTAAAGAGACAGTAAGCCCTAATAGAGTCTGCACAGAAAAAAAAAAAAAAAGCTGAACTGGCTGTGATAAAGACTGTGGAGTGTGCATGTCCTGGGTAAAGGCTGCAATTGCCGGGACAGACAAGTCTGTCAGTATGGAGGAGCTGCTCAAACAAGTGGCGATAGCTAGTGTGCAACATCAGGAGACTAACCGATTGTTAAGGGAGCAGGTTGCAGCACTACGCCAGGAACTCAGCGCCTCGTCCCAGAGTGATGTCGCAAGGTCACCTGCGTTGTCTGCAGTAAAGAAGTGGCTGGAGCCTGACGTCAGCAACCCTGCCCAAATGGTCGAAAAGGTGATAGTGGACCGCTACACCCGAGCACTTCCTCCTGAGGTACAGCAAGGGGTCGGACAAGGAGACCACCAAGATGCCAAGCAACTCGTCAGCCTGATAGAGAGGTACTTCGCCACCAAAGACTACCTCTGTGACCAGCCATCTGAGCGGTCGTCACTTCAGAGTTCCCGGCCGCCGAACTCTCCCGGTAAGAGCGTTCCAGCTGTTGGGGACAGGGGGTATGCTGATAGACGGGACAGGCCCGAGGGGACATATGGGAGGAAAAGGGTGATACTTCCCTGTCGAGAGACCCCAGGCCTAGAAAGGTCTCCCCGTCTGAACTCCCAGACCAGAGACAGTGTTGGAGATGCCGTGAAAGGGGTCATATTTCAGCCAACTGTCCACTAGTGGGGGAGCCTATGGACTGTGATGCTGGCAGGTCCCTCTCTCTCTTCGCAGAACCCGTATGTGTGGCCACCCCAGCCGAAGAGACTGGACCACAAGTGTCCCCGGTGGTTATAAATGGCTGCCCAGCACAAGCCCTCCTAGACTCAGGGAGTCGAGTGACTCTCGTACATGACAGCCTGATTGATAGGGACTTCATCCCCGATAAACACTTGAGTGTGGTGTGCATCCATGGAGACACCAAAGTCTACCCAGAGACTACCGTGGACTTGGTCCCCAAACTCGGGGAGGTCTCATATGAAGTAGGGGTAGTGAAGAACCTGATGCACCCCATCATATTGGGTAGTGACTTTCCCCTGTTTAGGGATCTCTGGGGGAAAAATGATTCTACTGGACAGTGTGATGAAGCTCCTACGGAGGTTGCGCGGTCCCCAGGGGCGGACCACAATGCTAGTGGGCCGTTAAACTTATGTGATGATACTGATAATGATGATGACCATGATAATGATAATGATGATGACCATGATAATGATGAATTTCCTTTTCAGGTGATGTTGGGAGACGAGGATAGTGGTTCTCAGGAACCGAATGTCCCTGACCTACCTGTGTCCCGTGACAATTTTGGGAGCAGTTGCGAGACCCCACTCTTAAAACGGCCCAGGAAAATATAACTGCTCTAAATGAAGTTCCCCAAGAGCCTGGCTCTGAGGAGAGGTTTCCTCATGTTGCCATGAACAATAACCTGCTGTATAGGGTCACTAAAGTCCAGGGAGAGGTCGTGAGTCAGCTCCTGGTACCTAAGCAATTTAGAAGCATGGTGCTGGGGTTGTCACATAGCCACGTGCTTGGTGGGCACCTGGGGATGGACAAGACCCAGAATAGAATTTCTCAGGGTATGCCATTGGTTAAGGATCACCTGCAGAGAGTCCAAGAAGCTCAAAGCAAAATATTTAATCGGTCAGGAAAAATTAGGACTTTCAGTCCCGGAGATTGGGTTCTGATCCTGGTCCACACAGTGGAAAGTAAGTTCTGGGCCAAGTGGCATAGTCCCTATGTGATAGTACAAAAAGTGAGCGAGGTCACCTACAAAGTATACCAACCAGGGAGACGGAAGCCCTACCAGGTCTGTCATATCAACCTGATCAAGCCCTGGGGGGACAGAGAGTCATTGGTGGCCACGGTGGAATTAGAGAAAGGTGTAAAACCCCCTATACCTCCTGTGATAGTTGGTGACACATGGTCAGTGCACCAAAAACAGGAAGTGCGAGAGTTTCTGCAGAAAAATCAGCAGAGGTTTTCTGACTTGCCTGGTCGTACTTCTCTGGTGGGGCACTATATCGAGACTGAGCCCGGCACTAAGGTTAAGCTGAAGCCGTGCAGGATACCCGGTCCGGAGTTCACTGTCTCTTTAGGATTGATGACCAGCCCTCCGGTCTGGAGAAGAGGGGGGGAATATGTGAGACAGTGAAGGGGTATGTATTGGATGGGTGTACATCTCGCCCAGGTACTTAGCTGACTGGCATAAGGGAAATGTATGGCTTTGTAAACCTAGTGGTGGAGCAAGTTCACTACACCCTCCATTCAGTACAGGCTTGCAGCTCAAACCTGAGGCCACTCAGGTTTTAATTAGGCAGCCAGAAGTAGGTGGTTGAGAACACAGACATTGAGCTCTCAGTCTGGATCTGACTTCAGACGCTGTTGGAGTCTCCTGCAAGCCATCTTTGGTAATTTACAAATTTGTGTTGTTGTGGCCAGGCTGCTAGAGCCTAGTTCACAGTAGTGAGGGAACTAACTGTGTTTAGTTAGCAGCCTGCCAGGCTTAGGACTTTTGTTTATGAGTTGGTTTATGTTTTGTTGCTGTGGACTTTAATAAAACTGGTTGCGGACAGTTTGCACCAGTACTGCTGTCTGGACTCTTTATGCCACTCCGTCTACCCGAGACGGCGATCCCGGAGCTGTACCCCCTGAACAGTCTACAATAGATATATAAGGCTATGTGCACACGTTGCGGATTCCTAGCGGTTCTGCCGGCGGAAACGCCGCAAAGCCGCTGCAAAACCGCTTACACAATACAACTCATTAAGGCCTATGGAATTCCGCAGTGCTGTGCATATGCTGCGGGTTTTTTCCGCGGCGGAATCGCATCGCGGAAGAATCCGCAGCATGCTCACTCTTTTTTGCGGAACCGCGGCGATTCCGCCGCCATAGGAATGCATTGAACCGATTACTTTCCGCATGTGGCTGTGCCCACCATGCGGAAAGTAAGCGGTTCATGTGCGGATGGTACCCAGGGTCTGGAGGAGAGGAGACTCTCCTCCAGGCCCTGGGTACCATATCCATGTAAAAAAAATAATTAAAATAAAAAATAATGATATTCTCACCTTCCGGCGTCCCACGCAGCTTTCCCGCCTCTCAGCGACGCTCCCGTTCCCAGGAGTCCTTTGCGAGATCACCCCAGATGACGTAGCGGTCTCGCGTGATGCTACGTCATCGGGGTGATTGTCGCAAAGGACGCCTGGGAACGCGATTGGCCGGGAGCGTCGCTGAGAGGCGGGAAAGCTGCGGGGGCCGCCGGAAGGTGAGAATATCATTATTTATTATTTTTTTTATTATTTTTACATTAGCTCTTTTTACTATTGATGCGACATAGGCGGCATCAATAGTAAAAAGTTGGTCACACGTGTCAAACACTTGTTTGACTCGTGTGACCAACCTGTCAGATCGCTTGAAAAACGCTAGCATTCTGCAATCTAATTACGCTTGCACAACGCTAGTTTTTAGCGGGAATATGCATACCTATAATATGTGTATTTCCCGCGGCAGGGAGGTGCGGAATTGCCGTGGAAATTTCCATGGCAATTCCGCAACGTGTGCACATAGCCTAATAGATATTACATAGATGATAGATAATAGATAGATAGATAGATGATAGATAATAGATAGATGATAGATAATAGATAGATAAATAGATAGATGATAGATAATAGATAGATGATAGATAGATAGATAGATAATAGGCAGATAGAAAGATGATAGACAGATAGATAGATAATAGATAGATGATAGATAGTAGATAGATGATAGATAATAGAGATGATAGATAGATATATAATGTAGATAGAAACAAAGATAGATAGATAATAGATAGATGAAAGATATATAGATAATAGATGATAGATAGAAAGATAAGCAAAGATAAACCGATCAGCACCTCCTAGAGTGAACATGTGCAAGCTGTGAGTACTGCATAATATAAACAAAAAAGAACACAGCAGCACATGTGTATGAATCTAGGCCATGTGAAAACACAGAAAAACATTAAAAACATTCAATTTAGATTAACCCCTTAACCACCAAGGGTGGTTTGCACTTTAATGACCGGGCCAATTTTTACTATTCTGACCACTGTCTCTTTATGAGGTTATAACTCTGGAACGCTTCAACGCATCTTTGCGATTCTGAGAATGTTTTCTCGTGACATATTGTACTTCACGTTAGTGGTGAAATTTATTTGATATAGCTTGCATTTATTTTTTTAAAAAACGCAAATATGCCGAAAGTTTTGAAAATTGTGCAATTTTCAAACTTTGAAATTTTATTCCCTTAAAACAGAGAAATATGTCACACAAAATAGTTAATAAATAACATTTCCCACATGTCTACTTTACATCAGCACAATTTTCGAACCAAAATTTTTTTCTGTTAGGAAATTATAAGGGTTAAAAGTTGACCAGCGATATCTCATTTTTACAACAAAATATACAAAGCCATTTTTTTTAGGGACCACCTCAGATTTGAAGTCACTTTGAGGGGTCTATATGGCAGAAAATACCCAAAAGTGACACCATTCTAAAAACTGCACCCCTCAAGGTACTCAAAACCACATTCAATAAGTTTATTAACCCTTCTGGTGCTTCACAGGAGCTGAAGCAACGTGGAAGGAAAAAATTAATATTTAACTTTTTAGTCACAAAAATCTTTTACAAGCTTTTTTATTTTCACAAGGGTAAAAGGAGTAAATGGACAGATAAATTTGTTGTGCAATTTCTCCTGAGTACGACAAAACCCCATATGTTAGGGAAAACCACTGTTTAGGCACACGGCAGAGCTCGTAAGGGAAGGAGCGCCGTTTGACTTTTTCAAACCAAAATTGGCTGGAATTGAGATTGGATGCCATGTCGCGTTAGGAGAGCCCCTGATGCACATAAACAGTGGAAACCCCCCACAAGTAACACCATTTTGGAAACTAGACCCCCTATGAAACTTATCTAGATCTGTTGTGAGCACTTTGAACCCCCAAGTGTTTCACAAAAGTTTATAATGCCTGAGTGTGAAAAAAAGAAAAAACAATTTTCCACAAAAATGATTTTTTAGTACCAAATTTTTAATTTTTCCCAAGGAAATTGGACCCCAAAAGTTGTTGTCCAATTTGTCCTGAGTACGCTGATACCAAATATGTGGGGGGGGAACTGGGCGCACGGCAGGGCTTGGAAAGGAAGTAATAACGTTTTGGAATGCAAACGTCGATGGGGGTCATGTTCCGTTTGCAGTGCCCCAGATGTGCCTAAACAGTGGAAACCCCCCACAAGTGACCCCATTTTGGAAACTAGACCGCATAAGGAACTTATCTAGATCTGTGATGAGCATTTTGAACCCCCAAGTGCTTCACACAATTTTATAATGCCCGGGCATGAAAATAAAAAATCCTATTTTTTTCCCACAAAAATTATCTTTTAGTCACCAATTTTTTATTTTCCCAAGGGTAACAGGAGAAATTGGACCACAAAAGTTGTTGTCCAATTTGTCCTGAGTACGCTGATACCCCATATGTGGGGGGAACCACTGTTTGGGCGCACGGTAGAGCTCGGAATGGAAGGAGCACCATTTGACTTTTTCCAACCAAAATTGGCTGGAATTGAGATTGGACGCCATGTTGCATTTGGAGAGCCCCTGATGTGCCTAAACAGTGGAAACCCCCCACAAGTGACCCCATTTTGGAAACTAGACCCCCTAAGGAACTTATCTAGATCTGTGGTGAGCAATTTGAACCCCCAAGTGCTTCACACAAGTTTATAACGTAGAGCCGTAAAATTGAAAAATCATATTTTTTCCACAAAAATGATCTTTTCACCCCAATATTTATTTTCCCAAGGGTAACCGAAGAAATTGGAAACCAAGAGTTATTGTGCAATTTGTCCTGAGTACGCCGATACCCCATATGGGGGTAAACTACTGTTTGGGCGCATGGCAGAGCTCAGAAGGGAAGGAGCACCGTTTGACTTTTTCAACGCAAAATTGGCTGGAATTGAAATCAGACGCCATGTTACATTTGGAGAGCCCCTGATGTGCCTAAACAGTGGAAACCCCCCAATTCTAACTCCAACTCTAACCCTAATCCAAACCCTAACCCTAATCCTAACTTTAGCCCCAACTCTAACACTAACTTTAGCCGCAACCCTAACCCTAACCCTAATGGGAAAATGGAAAGAAATACATTTTTTTAATTTTATTATTTTTCCCTAACTAAGGGGGTGATAAAGGGGGTTTGATTTACTATTTATAGCGGGTTTTTATGATTGGCAGCTGTCACTCTAAAAGACGCTTTTTATTGCAAAAAATAGTTTTTGCATCACCACATTTTGAGAGCTATAATTTTTGCATATTTTGGCCCACAGAGTCATGTGAGGTCTTATTTTTTGCGGTACAAGTTGACGTTTTTATTGGTACCATTTTTGAGCACATGACATTTTATGATCGTTTTTTATTTAGATTTTTGGGAGGTTAGAATGAACAAAAATCAGCAATTCATTAATTTCTTTTGGGGGGCGTTTATACCGTTCCGCATGTGGTAAAATTGATAAAGCAGTTTTATTCTTCGGGTTAGTATGATTTCGGCGATACCTCATTTATATAATTTTTTTATGTTTTGGCGCTTTTATACAATAAAAACAATTTTATATAAAAAATAATTATTTTTGCATCACTTTATTCTGCGAGCTATAAATTTTTTATTTTTTCGCTGATGATGCTGTATGGCTGGCTCGTTTTTTGCTGGACAAGATGACATTTTCAGCGGTACCATGTTTATTTATATCCGTCTTTTTGATCGCGTGTTTTTCCACTTTTTGTTCGGCGGTATGATGATAAAGCATTGATTTTTTGTTTGTTTTTTTTTAAGGGGTTCACTAAAGGGGTTAACTAGTGGGACAGTTCTATAGGGCGGGTCGTTACGGACGTGGCGATACCAAATATGTGTACTTTTATTGTTTTGTTTTTTTTATTTACAGGAAGAAAGGAATTTATTGGGGAATTTTTTTTTTTAAATTTATTTATGAATTTTATTTACACATGTTTATTTTTATTTTTTTTACTTTTTTACTTTGTCCCAGGGTGGGACATTATTGTGTAATACCAGATCGCTGGTCTCACAGTGTGCACAGCACTCTGTGAGACCAGCGATCTCACAGGCAGTGCTGCAGGCTTCCTCAGCGCCTGCTCTCAGCAGGCATTGAGGAAGCTGCCTCCCTGCAGGACCCCGTGGCCATCTTGGATCCGGGGCCTTGCAGGGAGGAAGGCCTCAGAACAGCGCGATGCTCCCCTGTGCCCCCGGTGTTTGATCGCGGTGTGCCAGGGGTTAATGTGCCGGGAGCGGTCCGAGACCGCTCCCGGCACATAATGCTGGGTGTCAGCTGCGCTCCCTCGCCTTGGACGTACTATCCCGTTCCTGGGAATTAAGTCCCAGGGCACATGGACGGGATAGTACGTCCGATGACAGAAAGGAGTTAAAATAGATAGATAGATAGATAGATAGATAGATAGATAGATAGATAGATAGATAGATAGATAGATAGATGAAAGATATATAGATAATAGATGATAGATAGATAGATGATACTTAGATAGATAATAGATGCATAATAGATAGATAGATAGATAATAGATATAAGATAGACAGATAGATAGATAATACATAGATAATAGATAGATAGATTAGATAGATAGATAGATAGATAGATAGATAATAATAGATAGACAATAGATATATGATAGACAGATAGATAGATAATACATAGATAATAGATAGATAGATAGATAGATAGATAGATAGATAGATAGATAGATAGATAAATAATAGATAGATAGATAGATAGATAAATAGATAGATGATAAATAATAGATAGATAATAGATAGATAGATGATAGATAATAGATGATAGATAGATAGATAGATAGATAGATAGATAGATAAGATAGATAGATAGATGATAGATACTAGATAGATAGATAGATAATAGATCGATAGATGATAGATAATAGATGATAGATACTAGATAGATAGATAGATAATAGATAGATAGATAGATGATCGATAGATAGATAGATGATCGATGATAGATAGATAGATAGATAGATAGATAGATAGATAGATAGATAGATAGATAGTAGATAGATAGATAGATAGATAGATAGATAGATAGATAGATGGATGGATGGATGGATGGATGGATGGATGGATGGATGGATGGATGGATGGATGGATGATAGATAGATAGATAGATAGATAGATAGATAGATAGATAGATAGATAGATAGATAGATAATAGATAGATATTTGATAAGTAAACCAATAGTTTATAGAGTCACAGACTGATATATTATTTGAATAATTTGAAAATAAGACAGATATGAGATAGATAGATACATTGATTGATAGATCAATTTGCTAATTAGCTAGGTTCATAAAAAATGCAGCCATATAGTTAGATATGACATAGTTGGAAAGATTAAATAAATGACATAACTGTGAATTAATGGCACACATACAAATGAATTAATGGAGCCTTTGCTGCCATTTAATGAAATTAGATTAAGTACAAACTTTACCTTGTGACAAACAACAGCCTATACATCCATGTAATAAGACGGAAGCAGACACAGGCCCCGATATCTGGACAGGAGAAGACTTTATAATCTGATATTTCTGATCTCATTATAAATATGTCTCCCTAATCTCCGGGTGACGAGGGTGAGAGCCGCACACACGCCCTTCCTGATAAAGTAGCCGATATTCACTTATAATAAAATTAGTTTGCTGGCTAGATAGCAGCTAATCCATCAAACTCTTCCCTTTCATAATTAACTCAGCTGATCAATTTTACATGATCTATGTTCCTTCAAAATGGCAAATCCAGGCTAAGGGAAGGATGCCATCTGCTCCTACCTGAAAACAAAGTACAGGATTTTTATGTGGTGTCGAGAATGGTCTCATCATCATACAGTGTCTTCCAAGCACAGGGCGGATATGGCTGCTGAGACATTCTGGATGTACAGCGCTCCTCTCGGAAAGTGTATGGATCTTTCATTATCACTGACTACAAAGTCCTCCAGGGGGGTCTACAGATAGCAGAGGGCCCCATAGATCATCAAAAACTTTTGTTGGCTCAGCCAGTTAGGAAGCTGGAGTTTTTAGGCCCTTCACCTCCGATTTTCCATTTTTTATTTTGTTTTCATTTTTTCCTCCCCTTCTTCCAACAGCCATAACTTTTTTATTCTACCACCCCTGTATCCATACGAGGGCTTGCTTTTACACAAAACGAGTTGTCCTTTCGAATGACATCATTCGCTTTATCATGAAAAAAAACAAATTCTAAGTGTGTTGAAATTGCATAAAATGTGCAATTTCTCAATTTTTAAGATTTTTTTTATTTTCCTATATAGCAAAACTGATCTGACAATATGATTCTTCAGGTCAGTACGATTATACAGATACCAAACATGTTTTTTTTACTATTATTGTTTTAGTAGTGAAAATAAATTTGGAAAAAAAACAAAAAAATTTTGCTTTTGTCACAATTTTGCGAGACCCAAAACGTTTTCATTTTTCGCAATATTGGTCTATATAAGGGTTTATTTTTTCCGTTCTGAGCTGATGTTTTTACTGATATAATTTTGGCATAGATACGATGTTTTGATCACCTCTTATTGCATTTTATTACAATGTTGCGCCTGCAAAAAAAAGAAACACTCCCCAAAATGTTCTCACTAATTTACTGAGCTGATTACTTTACTTATATTTTGATAGATCAGACTTTTATGAATTCAGTGAAACCTAATATCTGTATTTTTTACTGTTTTATTTTTAATGGAGCAAAAGAGGTGGTGATTTAAACTTTTGTGTTTTTACAATTTTTTTCTTGTTTTTATTTTTTACTGTGCTCAATGGTCCCCTTAGGGGACTTGAAGCTGCAATGATCTGATCACTTGTGCTATACATAGCAGGGCTTCAGCACTATACAGTGAAAATCACAATCTCCTATGAACGCCGGCCTCAAGACGGCTTTCACAGGAGAATCTTCATGACAAGCACAAAGGTCTCAGCAGACCGGCATCAGGGGCAGAGACACAACATATGAAGACAATGTACGTCATATGTCGTGAAGGGGTTAAGAGGACAATTGACCCCTTTTCCTACATGATGATTGTGCAGTTTCCCTGTAGTCAGCAAGTGGAAAATCCACCATGCTTGATCTAAATCTATATACAGGGTATTAAATGGTTACGACATGTACCTATTTTCATGTTTTCAAATAAAGAAATTGATTTTATGGAGTGCCAGATTTTCTGAAAACTTTACATGAAAAACTGTATACAAGCAAACATCCTGTCATCACAGTTGATTTGAATAAAAAAGAAATGTATTTTGCTATTTATTTTATATCATTTATTTTATTATATTATCATGTTTTTTACAAGTGACACAGACTTACCTTCTGGGGTGAAACATGCAGTGATAATTTTTTTGACAATAAAATGATTTGTCTTAAATAATAATTAATATTTAATTATTATTTAATAATAAATTATTAACTATTTTTTAATATTTAAATATTAAATATCAAATATTTAATATATTTGTATAATAATATTCATTCCCAATAGCTAATCTGCATTTTAATGTTTTACAGATAGAAGTATGATATTTTTACGGGAGATTACAAAGTTTAAAAGGTTTGTGCATCTTTAGTGACATTTTTTTTTGCTTAATTCATGTATTTAAGCTAAAAAATAACTTTTTCAGTTGGGCTTCATGAAAAAATTTTGCAATGTCTAACTCTTCCAGGCTCTTTCTTTCGCTGGACATTCTCTTTGATGTTGTCTGTGATTATCAATCCGCTAATAGGAGCTCATAAAAAGCCAGATAAAAGAGGTATAAAGTCTCCTATTAGACTTTCAGAGCTCACTGATAGATACTCACTTAACTCATTCTGCAGCCAGTTATAGATAGATCAGAACAGAGGCTATAAAAGGCATATTTTTAATGAAACCTCCAAAAAGAATGATTTTGAGCCCCAAGTACATGCATTTAATTTTTCATGGCCCCTTACCAGCCATTACAGCTCTATAGGCACTGGTACCTAATACTGCAATTTCATCTGGGACGGTGTGCCCGGCCTTTCTTGTCCTCATTTCTGCAGATTTTATCCTCTACGACAACATTTCTACGTGAGTATTCTTTTCATCAGCATCATATTCTTTCTATTGAGATGCATTGTTCACTTTTATTTTTATAACTTGAATAGAATATCATTTCCAAGCACTAATGATAGGAATAGCATAAACTAGACACAGATGTACTGTACCGCGCGCAGATTTCCAGCAGCTTCGACATTTCCTTTCACAGTTTTTGCCAATAAAATTAAATTGCCTTTAATATTTCAGTCTTAGGTGTCTCCTATGAGTAGAATGTCGGCTACGGAATGGCTCCTTTTCTCATTGTAGTAACTCAGGCACAAGGAGGATACTCTCCTAAACATGGAGGCTTTTTTGGCGGGACGTTTCTTGCTCATTCATCCTGCTTGAGTTCCTATTGTCCAGTCCTTTAAGTTTCCAGGTCTTTTAGCTTCTGTTACTGCCCCCCGAACTGAAAGGGGACCGTTCTTACGTCACATGCAGATGGTGGTCCACAAAGATCCTGTTAGAGCCGACCAAAAAGTAGATTCACCAGGGTGACTGCGTTGGAGTCAGTTCTAGACTTTGGTTTTCCTTTGTAGTTCTTATAAATCTTAGAATAGAGTGACATTGTGCTTTTATCTTGCCTTTGTATGGGTTGTCGTTGATGCCCTCTTTTTACCCCAAAAACACTCTAACTTAAAGGGATTTAAAGGGTTATCCCCTTTTAGTAAATGAATGTCCCCAGCTGCAGGTTAGTATAAATAAACTCCCCTTTCCCAGGTCCACCAGTGAGTCTCCAGCACTGCTCCTGGTGTCTGGCAGACAGCCTGGAAACCAATCAGTGAGTTCAGTGGGCTGTTCCAGTATAGAGGAATGCCCCTTTCAAAGCTGCGGAGCTCACTGATTGGCTTCTGCACTATTGATGTGATGTCATTACTGCAGCCATGCCAGACACTGAGAGCAGGGACGGAGACTCTCTGGTGGACCTGAGGAAGGTGAGTACAGTGCAAGTAGTTTCTTTATAACAACCTGCAGCTGGGGACATTCTTTTAATGAAAGCGAACAACCACTTTAACCTTGAGGACATCACTGCCTGTCCGCCTCCTGTATTCCTGGTTGCCCCAGTTGGTGTGCCCCAGAAGATTGACAGCTCAGACCAGCAGCATAGTAGTACAGCTGATCCAAATTTAGTGCTGTCTCCTAGAGTGCAGGGTGGTGAGTAATATTGGCAACAAGCTGTAAACTATAAAATTAAATATCCCTGCATTTTCTGAGAACAGATGGGATATTTAACAAGAGATACAGTGCAAAGTTGCTTAATTTTACAAGAAAATAGTTTAGGAACATAAGAACACCTTGGCTTCTGATTATTAAGATGCAGAATACCTCTTACCATAACCCAATTAACCATTATAGTCATGTTAAGGAGGACTATTCCTGTCTTTTGCTACTTTCTGCCCTTTCAAAAGCTCAAAGCAAGAAATGTTTCCCAAAAATTCAAAATGATTAGAGAATGTATCCGACAAATGGTCATATTAGGTCCAAACACAGAAACTTCTTAAAGTCAGCTATCAATGACCTATGTTGGTTGTATCAGTATCACTTTTTTCTGTAGGTCTATATAAAAATATAATACTTCCGTGACACAATATGTAAAATAAAATAAATCAGTGTTTTATCAGCAGAAAATTATCACTTTACGACTAGGTGTCTCGTGCCTCCTAGTCCATTCTCACCAGCAGCGGCCTTCTGTCAATATACAGAAAGCAGCCACTCAGTGGTGTGGGCGGGGTTTTATAGAGCTCAGCATTCAGAGAACTGCTAGATACGCAGCAGAGAAAGCTGGGATTGTATCACAACTCCTGCACCCAGTAAATTAAGTGATACATCACTGGAATCAGGGTCTATGCCCCTTCATCATGCTACTGTCAGATAACATAGCGAAGAACTGCTAACGGATTCCCTTATAATTTTGGTAATAAATATGGCAATTGTTCAGTTTGGTCATTTCCGAAGCCATGCCTGAGACTATATCCAGTGGATGCCGGACTTTTGAGATGCTTTTTTAATGGCAATACATTATTATATTCATAATGTATAGAAACCTTACCGTAAACTGCAATTTGCTGAAATAATAAAAATCATAATAAAATGGATATATTTTTCCTACCGATAAGTGTAAAAGTGATAGCGGGATGACGTTGCTGTAAGCACAAGTCCAGGTGACAGCGCGACAGCTCCCATTTAACAATGTAGCGATAAAACCCTGTCCTTAAGTGCAAATCCAAGGCAATTGATGTGCTTATTCTTTCTAGTACTCAGCCATATGTAAGCCAAAGAGAGAGATGGTGTTGCATTTGTATGCTTAGAACCCATTATCGACCCAACGGGGCAGATCAATATGAGTAAATAATATATGTTACTCATATATAAACTCAATCTCAATACAGAGAACATTGGCTTGACTCATCGGGTGAGCTATCATGAATCTTTATTGGTCTTCATTGGTTTCAATTTATGGGATAAAAAAAATAAAAAAAACACAAAAGAACGGTACAAAAACTTTTAAAAAGTCTTTCTCTTGTATGTTGATAAGATTGTTATAAATTCTGACCATGGCTAATTAGGCGTAAGGTACATATAAATTACAACATTTCCTAGGGATACATATTATAGAATAACAAACTTATATCGAAGAACGAAACAAACCCACTGAGGATATAAACTTCAATCTTGAAATAAGCCGGTAAATAATTGGCTACGTGAATGTATCAAATACAAAATACAAATAGTATAAAGAGTATTGGAGCAGGGATGACTTTATTACTAATTATGAGCAGCGTGACATGCCCCAAGTCCTCAAAGAATAAATGACGTCCATTTTTAATATCTGCTTGCCTAGCTTCTAGATAATAGGCAAATTTACTTCAAGGTCACATCTCATTTGTCAAGTCAGGGCTTTTGAGTGCACGTGTGGAAAGTCAACAATGAATACATCTCACAGCTATGATAGATTGTGAGCGAACTGCTAATATCTAGAAATAAGCTCAAGTGGGGAAGGAGCTAGGAGTCCTGCAATGGATACAATATAAGGATTTCACCACAAAACTCGCCATATGTATCCATTTTCAGCTTTACAAGAAATTTAGATTTTGATATTTTGGCTTTGAACTAAGTGGAAAAATTCTGTAGGTCGAACCAAATCTTAAAAATTCAATAAACTAACCTCTGCTATATCTGTACATAGAATTCCTCTAGTTAATTGTTTATAACCCTAAGTCCCGGGACGTAAGAATTTCTGAGCAATGTGATTGAAATCACCAGCGTTGCCATTTCTAAAACTGATATCCTTTGCACTTTCACATTCATCACAATGAAATCGCTTTGAACACAGGGTGCCGAGTATGAAAGGAAAAAGAACAAAGGTTCTTGTCTCCTGCTCCCAGGCCATGTAATGGTGGCACAATCAGGAGTGCAATAGACAATATTCTAGAATACATGTTCAAGGACACATAGCTAGTAATCAATGTCCAATGACTAATGACTTGAGAAAATACAGCGCACGGATTTCAAATAATAGATTTTGCTAAATAATATTTTCCACCTATCTTGCTTCAAGATTTTTCATTTACTTAGGCGTTTCATTCTTTGTGCTCATCTGTTCAATGTCGGCCCTGATAACTATTACACTCCATATTGTCTGCCAAAGGATGAACATTAACTTCTGCAATGCTGCTCCCATTTACAAAAATATAACTATTGTAATATTGCTCCTATGTACAAGAATTTAGCTAGTCTAACACTGTCACTACGTACAAGAATATAACTGCTATTATACCGACCCCTATGGACAAGAATATAACTACTATATTACAGCCTCCTATGTACAAGAATATAACTACTATAACACTGCCCCCTGTGTACAAGAATATAACTACTATAATACTGCCCCTATCTACAAGAATATAACTACTATAATACTGCTCCTATGTACAAGAATATAACTACTATAATACTGCTCCTATGTACATAAATATAACTACTGTAATACTGCCCCTACATACAAGAATATAACTACTATAATACCTATAATACTGCCTCCCACGCACAAGAATATAACTACCGTATATACTCGTGTATAAGCCGACCCGTGTATAAGCCGACCCCCATAATTTTGCCACAAAAAACTGGGAAAAATTATTGACTCATGTATAAGCCGGGTGTATAAACTGCCCTCCTGCTCTGTGCTGCCCCCGTCCTGCTCCTTGCTCCCTCATCCAGCTCTGTGCTCCCCCATTCTCCTCTGTACTCCCCCCCTCCTGCTCCGTCCTCCGCTGTGCTCCCCCATTCCTTCTCCGTCCTCCTGTGCCCCCAGTCCTGCTCCGTGCTCCTCTGTGCCCTCCATCCTCTCCCCCGTCCTGCTCCGTGCTCCTCTGTGCCCTCCATCCTCCCCTGTCCTGCTCCATGCTTCCCCCGTCCTCCTCCACGCTTCCCCGTCCACCGATCTCTCCCCCGTCCTGCTCCATGCTTCCCCAGTCCTCTGTTCTCCCCCCCCGTCCTCCTCCATGCTTCCCCCGTCCTGCTCCAGCTTCCCCCGTCCTCCTCTATGCTTCTCCCGTCCACCGTTCTCCCCCCGTCCTGCTCCTTGTCCTCTCCTCCATCATACTCACCCCTCCCCGTGCCATCGCTGAGTGTCCCTGCAATCCTGCGTTCTCCCCATCTTCCTGCAGCTCTTCAGCACTGAGCGGTGATGTAATACCGCTCATTAAGGCCATGAATATGGAGGCCACGCCCATGGAAGTGGCGTCGCGTCCATATTACCTGACCTTAATGAGCGGGTATTACATCCCCGCTCAGTGCTGAAGAGCTGCAGGAAGACGGGAGAACGGAGGATTGCAGGGACGTTCAGCGATGGCACGGGGAGGGGTGAGTATGATCCCAGCCACCGGCTCCTGCCGCGGCATCCCCTCCCCCGCTGGTTTCTGCCCTATGACTCATGTATAAGCCGAGGGGGCATTTTCAGCACGAAAAAAGGTGCTGAAAATCTCGGCTTATACACGAGTATATACGGTAACTACTATAATACTGCTCCTATGTACAAGAATATAGCTACTACAATACTACCTCCTATATACAAGAATATAACTACTATAATACTGCTCCTATGTAAAAGAATATATCTACCATAATACTGTCCCCTATGTACATATAACTACCATAATACTCCTCTATATGTACAAGAATATAACTATCATAATATTGCCCTGTATATACAAGAATATAACTACAATAATATTGCTCCTATATGTACAAGAACATAACTATTATAAAACTGTCCCATAAGTTCAAGAATATAACTTCTTATAATATTGCATCCTATGTACAAGAATATACTTCTTATAATACTGCATCTAATTATAAGACTATAACTACTATTATACCGCCTCTTATGTACAAGAATATAACTAGTATAATATTGCACCCTATATACAAGAATATAACATTTATAATACTACTTCCTATGTACAATAACATAACTATTATAATACTGTCCTCATGTACAATAATATAACTAATATAATACTTCCCCTATGTAGAATAATATAGCTACTATAATTGTGCCAATAAGTACAAGAATTTAACTCCTCTAATTCTGCCTCCTATAAGTGAGAATGTAACTACCACAATATCGCCTACAATTTACAATAATATAGCTACTATAATACTTCCCCTATATACAATAATACAACTACTATACTACTTCCCCTATATACAATAATACAACTACTATAATACTGCCCCCTATGTACAAGAATATAACTACTATAATACTGCTCCTATGTACAAGAATATAACTACTATAATACTGCTCCTATGTACAAGAATATAACTACTATAATACTGCTCCTATGTACAAGAATATAACTACTATAATACTGCCTTTATTTACAATAATATAGCTACTATAATACTTCCCCTATATACAATAATACAACTACTATAATACTTCCCCTATATACAATAATACAACTACTATAATACTGCCCCCTATGTACAAGAATATAACTACTATAATACTGCTCCTATGTACAAGAATATAACTACTATAATACTGCTCCTATGTACAAGAATATAACTACTATAATACTGCTCCTATGTACAAGAATATAACTACTATAATACTGCCTTTATTTACAATAATATAGCTACTATAATACTTCCCCTATATACACATAATACAACTACTATAACACTGACCATATATAAAAGAATAAGACTACTATAATATGGCCCCCATGTACAAGAATATAACTATGATAAATCTGCCCCTATGTACAAGAATATAACTACTTTAATACCATCTACAATGTACAAGAATAGAACTACTATTATACCACGAAAATGTTAGAAAATATAACTACTATAATACTGCCCCTATGTACAAGAACATAACTACGAAAATACTGCTTTGACATACAAAAATATAACTACTGTAATACTGCCTCTATGTGCAGGAATATAATTACTATAATACTGCCACAATGTACATGAATATAACTACTATAATTCTGCTCTTAAGTGAAAGAATAAAACGACTATAATACTGCCTCCTATGTTCAAGAATATAACTACTATAATACTAAATCACTTTGTATGATTTTTACATAATTAATTTACATTTTATTGCATGAAATAAGTGATACAATAGAAAAACAGAACTTAATATTTAGTACAGAAACCTTTGCTTACAATTACAGAGGTCAGACGTTTCCTGTAGTTATTTACCTACTCCTCTATACAGATCTGCTCCAGATCTTTCAGGTTTTGGGGCTGTTATTGAGAAAATTGGAGTTTCAGCTCCCTCCAAAGATTTTCTATTGGGTTCAGGTCTGAAGACCGGCTAGGCCACTCCAGGACTTTGAAATGCTTCTTACAGAGCCACTCCAAATAATGGATCCCATGTGACGCTCCATACAGAATAATGGGCATAATGTAATGCTCCACACAGAATACAGGGCCTCATATAATGCTCCATACAGTATAATAACCCCGTATAATGCTCCATACATAAAAAATAAATAATAAAATACTCACCTCTCCTCATTCCTTGCTGGCTGGAGCTCTGGCCTCCTCAGCATCTTCTGACCCTCTGCAATGCTCAGCGAAGAAGGAGCACTTTAGTGATGTCATTGCGCCCTCTGCCCTGAGACATCACAAGAAGCGCAAGAGAGTAAAAGGGAGAGGTAAGTATTTCAAACAGTTTAAAGCACGATGGTGGAAACCCTGTGGCAGCACCCACGTCCCCAACTCACAGGCTCTTTAGCGTGCTGGTGTCCCCGACAGTGAGTGGTCTTCCCCGCTTGCTCAGAGCCCTGACACTTGCCCGGGTATGCTGGGTGGTGATGCCGACCCTGCCCATGATGCTTCATGGTTGGAACTGTGTTTTTGGTGTTGTACTCATTCTTCTTCCTTGAAACACAGCTAGAGGAGTTGATATAAACACGTTCTATTTTGGTCTCATCAGACCACATGACCTTCTCCCATGCCTCCTCTGGATCATCCAGATGGTCATTGTCAAACTTCAAATTGACCTGGACTTGTGCTGGCATGAGCAGAGGGAACTTGCGTGCCTGCAGGATTTCAATCTATGATGATGTAATGTGTTACTAATGGTAAGTTTTGAGACTGTGGTCCCAGCTCTATACAGGTCATTGAATGGACTTGTGTAGTTCTGCGCTGATTCTTGACCTTTCTCAGAATCATACTTACCCTGCAAGGTGACATTTTGCCTGTGGTCCCAGTTCTCTATGGGTCATTGACCAGGTTCTCCTGTGTAGTTCTGGGCTGATTCCTGACATTTCTCAGAATCATCCTTGGCAAGCTCTTGCATGGAGCCACAGACAGAGGAAGAATGACAGTCATCATGTGTTTCTTCCATTTTCTAATACACGTGCCAACAGTTGTTGCCTTCTCACCAAACTGCTTGCCTAGTGTCCTCAAGCCCATCCCAGCCTTTGCAGGTCTACAATTTTGTCCCTGGTGTTGTTAGCTCTTAGATCTTGGCCATGGTGGAGAGGTTGGAGTGTGATTAATGGAGTGTGTGGACAGGTGTCTTTTATACTGGTTTGTGAGCAACTGGCCACAGACTTTTTCCAGCACTGAGCATTGGTACATTGATCTTATTGTTGTATTTATTAGAGATTTGCTTGTTCGTCAGTTTAAGGTGCACAAATCTCTCCTGGTAAATGGTCAGCCTCACAAATCAGTTTTTCCATTCAGTGACAGTAAGAAGAGGAAGAGGTGTGTACTGGATCTCATGTATACACAAGGCGTACATTATCATTTCTCTGTTGCATCTAGTAGGGCATGTGTGTCTTTGCTCCTCTATGCAGGGGGTATCTCTAATACACAACCCTCAGACAAGCTGGAGACTGGGCTTTTAGAACATTCTTCATTCTTTGAGCTAAAAGGAAAGGAGGAGGGTGTGAACACTTCTGCCCTTACAGTTGTATGTTTAGTGAGGCAGTTGGTGCAGTGACACTGAGGGGGCAAAGATCTGTTGGTTAGGTCCTGGTGCCCCTATGGGTATTGGAGATGGTGGCCGGGTGGAGATTGATACACTTGCTATGGTTGTGATATCTATCGTGTTGATGTGAGGAACTATCTTATGGACTGTTGTTAACAGCTGCAGCTGGAGACATGTGCTACGGTCGTGGTATGGAGCATGGACTGTGACTCAGACTATACTGGTGTGAGATACAAAACTTATGGGCCAACCACAAGTTGGGAGACAGTGGGTATCGCCTGGTAGTGGGGCAGTGGGACTATTGGCTCCAGGACAGGATCTTTTGACTGGGGACATTGCATTGTGACCATCTACCCGGAATTGCTGTAAGACCACGGATGTAAGGAATAAAAATAGTTGCATTGTTAAATGTGCCTAAGTGATTATTACAACCCACAAGCACAGATCTTTCCACAGGTAACGAGGTCAAACAGGAGCAAATACTCCAAGTAATGAGTGCAGAGAGGTTTGTTAAAGAAAAACTTACAGGTCTGTGAGAGCCAGAATTCTTGCTGGTTGGTAGGTGATGAAATATTTATTTCATGCAAAAAAAATTTAATTTGATTATTTAAAATTCATACAATGTGATTTTCTGCTTTTTTTTTATTTTTTAGATTCTGTCTCTCACAGGTGAAGTGTACCTACGATAAAAATTACAGACCTCTCCCTTCTTTGTAGGTGGGAAAACTTGCAAAATTGGCAGTGTATCAAATACTTATTTTCCCCACTGTATGTATATGAATATGTATTATATTATTCGTATAAATGCAGTGCTTTTTGCCAGATTAAAAAAAGTCCCCCTTTTAGGCCTAGGAGTAGAATATACATCATGGCTGATCCCTACATTTACTGAACACACCAGCGACCCTCAATTTTCCTTGCTTTACGCTATGTGGTGGCTGAGGAGCTCTGCACTAAAAATCAGAGATATAATTGGTATAACCCTTTATTGAAAAGTTTGGATTTAAGGTCTAATAACCCCAACTGCAATGTCTAAGGAACTTGGAGTTTTTTAGGGACGCCTTTAAACAAATAGCCTGCTCGGAATGATTTATCCTATCATGTCTTTGTTGGCCTTAGCGGTATTTGACCCTTTTGACATATTAAAGGTGTAATTACAGAGAGTTGTTCAGTGTAGAACAATAGATATATACTGTATATATTACAGTCACGCTTAAAATGTTTTGGACTGAAGTTTTGCTCAATGCTATTATGGATATTTTTCTGCCCTTTTATCATATTCACAAGCTCTGTCAGCCCTTCTAGAGGAGCCTCAGTTTGTGTGATAAATCCCCACTAAATATTCACACGTATATCAGATGCATGAAAAAGATACACATTTTTAGGTAAAAAATATTTTACATCATGTCAAAAGGAAGATTTACCATTCTTTCCTATTCATGGAATCTAATAAATCCAAGCACAAGGAAAGGAAATGTGATTTGTATCAAAAATGTACATTGGTAGAAGGACATGTAGTTGGAGATCTGTATTGGGTTTTTTTTGTTTGATTTTTTAAACTTTTTAATTCATAACATACCAGATTAGCCTGGAACCAATGTTAATGGTCTATTGACGTCAGAGAGATGGATTAGCCAGATTTTAGGTTACAAAGAGAAGGGTTAGATTACTGGGAATTCTCAAGGGACATGTCCTATCGGGATTTTCTTTCATTATATTGGGGTTTTAGGAGGTCTCCACACCCACCATCCTTGTCAGAGGCTGGATTTCTGCATCTATCTATCTATCAAATCTATCTATCTATCTATCTATCTATCTATCTATCTACTATCTATCTATCTATCCTTCCATCTATATATCTGTATTAATACTTGTAGTGTTCAACTTTAGGATCGCCAATGACCCCCAGAACCTTAAAACTGGCCATATATATAGGATAGCTCATTCGCCTGTGAACCATCTCTCCTGACTCCCACATACACATGAGCTTTTAGGTTTAGCCGTACGTTAATGTGTCTACATAGGTGGGAGGGAGGAAAGCCGCAACTAAATAACACTAGCAGCAACTAATATACGAAAGAACAAATGGGTTGGTCCTTAATATTCAAACTCCTGACTCCCCCTTCCTTTTAACACCCAACATCATCTGTCAGGGGTCAAGGGAGAGTCGGAAGGCCCCATACACATTAGCCTGTCAGTCAATCCTGGAGATATTTGTGGGTACATCCAACTTTAGTGTTATGTGTATTGGAGCCTTAAGTCAGGCACTCTGGAAGAACTAGAACCTCCATGTTTTACATGGGAAGACTATTGTGTAATACTTCATTTCTCCTGTGGAGGCGCTGCAGAGAGATGGAACACTTTTTGTCAGGTTTCACTAGAAATTACAGCTGATCACTGGCGATTACAGTTTGGGACTCCTTGAGATTAGTCTATGATCAAGAGATCCTTATAACAAAAAAAGGATTCTTCAAAGTCATATCTTATATTCTGGAAATGAGCCAAATCAGATGAAGGGTTTCATTGTTCTCCTGTGACATAAGTAGATGGGTATTTTGCTAAATAGAAGATACGGGGTCTATTTAAAGCAGTATCCAGTCCTGGTTTCCGCCATGGGTGGCAAAAACCTTTTTAGATCTTTTGTAGAGGAACTGAATTGGTTGCAAACAAAGAGGGAAAGAATCATGGACGGGGTGCGAAAGGTGAAACAAACATTAGCTCTTCTGTTTTAATGATACAGTCATGGGGGCCCCCTATTTTTTGTTATTATGAAGTCCCCTATGTATGTTACTGAACACAAAATAGATGGAGGGTGCAGTAGAGAAGAAAGATCCCCAAATTCAGGCAAACCATGACCATGTACTAAAAATCAATGGGACCCGCCACTGGGTCACCATGTCTATAAGCCAAGGTTGTAGTATCCTGGACACAGTAAGGGTCTATTAATCTATTAATGTGATGAAAAAGGGGTCTTTGTAAGCAGGAAATGCTTTTGGATACATTTCCAGCTGCAAGTGCTATTTCCCTGTTCTCAGCCTCTGTGAATAGTTTTAACAGCATGAAGTTTGGTGCCCTGAGCGGAAATGCAGAAAATATTTTCCTTTACTACAGAAGAAACACTTTCCCTTCACAGTGTACTCCATGCTGGTCCTTGTCGTCAAACCAGTATCTTACAACGGTCGTCTGATGCACAACAAAAAACCTGTGCTGAGCTGTAAAATTACCCCATCAAACGTCTACTGTCCTAAAAATCCTCCCGCCGTTTTATGTAGAAGCATCTAAATGCTGCCCGCATAGGCAGCGCGTGTTTCCTAGTTTATAAACTGCTTTCACTGCTTACTTCAAAATGGTTATTTCCTTTCATCTTCCAATCTGCGTGAAAAAAAAAGAGCAAGAAACCTCAACACAAGACAAATTAAGAACAAGAGAAGACAATAGAATTCGGTATCAGCCGAGCTTTGAAGAATGATACTTTGTAGCATGTCATATTTTTAGTGCCATAGGACCAGTAAATCTTAATTCTATAAGAATTGTTCCATAAAAATCAAGAAAATATATGCAAATGTCTGTGCATTAAGAAAAATTTGGTTGGCAAGAGCCTTTCGGAATTATTAAGCTGGTAGGGCTACGCGGAAGTTTATGGATTTGCCGTGCAGAGTTTGAAATATGAGTTTGTTTGCGGAATGTTACTCATTACTGAATACAAAGCAGATGTTGACGGAGACAAAAGTAAGCTAACTACCCATTCATCCTAATGTCTTCCGAAAACCCTAAAATTAGATACCACTAGAAATAGAAAGTGAAAAAGCCAAGGACTACATGTAAAGAATTGTTAAAGGGCTCAGTCATCTCCTTTAGGCAATACTTTTTTTGTTAGACTGATCTTTGATAAAAAGTTAAGAGTAGATCATAGGGCAAAGTTGAGATATGAAGGCTGAAGAAGTTCCAAATAATTTTATTGTGTAAATACATTTGTTTTTCTTGACTTTTGTTTAAACTAAAACAGACCCTGGATGTTTTTTACTAGCAGTACCCATGTCTCAACTTTACCCTGTCCTCTGCTCTACATGCCCAGCAGATGCGCTAACTCATCGGTGTGACTTGGAGAAATAAGTTATCTTTTATTAGGACCGCCAGCAATCAGCTGTTATTTATGGAGGAGTCAGCGAATTTTCAATTTTCCCACAGCCTCACTACCACACGTTACATACAGCATTGCCCGATTCCTATTCTAATCAATACATATCACTTTGGATAATATACGACAGTCTTGAGTAGAAGACTCACTTTTATAAAGTTGCAATTCCCCAATAGTGTATTTAGCAATGTATTTGCTTGGCCAGGTAAACCCTTTAAAGGCAATCCATCACTTGGTTTCTACTTCCCCATCTGAAAGCAGTATAATGCTTAGGTAGAGACCCTGAATCCAGTGATGTGTCACTTATTGGGCTGCTTGTGTCATATTGATAAATTCCCAGCAGATCTAGCACAGTTATGAATGCTGAGCGCTGTATAATCCCTCCCACACCACTGATTGGCAGCTTGTATGTACAGTGTACACAGAAAGCTGCCAATCTTTTGGGGGGGGGGATTATAAAGGACGCATGAATATGGTTGACTACTTGGCAGCAAGTTTACTAGTTAGAGATGAGCGAATTTGTTCGGTTTTGTCTCCAAATCTGATTTTGAAATATTCGGGCCATATTCGAACACTATCCATGCCGAATGTACCGTATTTTTTGGACCATAAGACGCACTTTTTTCCCCCCAAAATTTGGGGGGAAATGGGGGTGCGCCTTATGGTCCCAACATACCAAAAAATCCGGTGGCGGCGGCGGTCCCGGTGGTGGCGGCAGCCTTCCTGTGGTGTCTGGCCAGCAGCGGGGCTCTGTGCTGCGTGGGGGGCTCCGCCGGCATTTCCCTCTTAGCCGGACAGCCGCTGCTGCGGCCTCCTGATACATGGCCGCCAGGGCCTCCGGTGGCGGTCCCGACGAAGTCTTCCGTGCGGTGGTGCCGGGGCAGCAGCCGGCTCTGTGCTGCAGGGGGACTCCGCCGGCATTTTGGTCTTAGCCGGAAAGCCCCCCGCAGCTCCGCTCCCTCCTGCATCTCGGTGGCATCCTCAAACATGGCCGCCAGGGGACTCCGGTAAGATGGCCGCCGAATCTCATTCAAGTCTCGGCAACGAAATCTCTTCTCCCGAGATCTCGTTGCCGAGACTTGAATGAGATTCGGCGGCCATCTTACCGGAGTCCCCTGGCGGCCATGTTTGAGGACACCACCGAGATGCAGGAGGGAGCGGAGCTGCGGGGGGCTTTCCGGCTAAGACCGAAATGCCGGCGGAGCCCCCCTGCAGCACAGAGCCGGCTGCTGCCCCGGCACCACCGCACGGAAGACTTCGTCGGGACCGCCACCGGAGGACCCTGGTGGCCATGTATCCGGAGGCCGCAGCAGCGGAGCTGCGGGGGGCTGTCTGGCTAAGAGGGAAATGCCGGCGGAGCCCCCACGCAGCACAGAGCCCCGCTGCTGGCCAGACACCACAGAGCACAGGAGGCTGCATTGGGACCACCGCTATGGGATGTGAGTACCATATATTGCACAGCGACCCCACAGAGCACAGCCACCCCACAGAGCACAGCCACCCCACAGAGCACAGCCACCCCACAGAGCATAGCCACCCCACACAGCACAGCCACCCCACACAGCACAGCCACCCCACAGAGCACCCCTGCAACACAGAGCACTTCGGACTGTAAGACAGACCCCCATTTGACACATTATTTTTTTTTCCCTGTTTTCCTTCTGAAAATTTGGGGTGCGTCTTATGGTCCGGTGCGTCTTATAGTCCGAAAAATACGGTATGTACTGTTTAATGATCGGTTCCGAACATATTCGGTAATTTCAACTCCCATTGACTCTGATGAAGTTTGGCTGTGTTCGAAGGATATTGCAAAAACAATATTCGATGCCAATCATATTCGGAACTGAATCCGAACAAATTTGTTCATCTCTGTTACTAGTCCTCTAGTGATAATCTCCTGTTGATAAAAGTGATTTAATCAAAACTATAACTATACTAAGCAGCCTAATAAGTGAAACATCACTGGAATCAGTGTCTCTTTCTATACATTATGCTGCCCTCAGTTTAGGTAGATAAAAACTGATGACAGATTCCCTTTAAATGGGACAATGTGGACAAGATGCATATTAGTATATACTGAAAGAATCTAAATTTTAAAGGGGTTGTCTATTTTTAAACTACAAGTCTGCAGTAACTCCATGTTACTCCATCGCATCGTATGCACTGCACAGTGTGAGGATTCCCTGGTGCCAGGAATGGGTGGCTATGTGTTATGCATACTCCCAGCCACATTCCGACAAGACTGTTGACTTGCATAGTGCATGGTCACGCCCATCTAGTCGGAGTGTGGCCCAAAGTATGCATATCACATACTTGCAGTTACATAAACACTGCTCTCAGCACAGGACAATCCTCACAGTGTGCAGTGCGCGCGATGTGACAATACTATAAAAAAATCATTCAAGCCAGTACTAAAAAAGGTTTTCACAAAGTGAACTAAATTTACGATTTTTTTTCGCTCCCATCTATTACAATAAAGAAGCCTCCAACAAGTGCGCTACTTCCTTACAAGCTGAACATCCTCGATAATGATGGAATTATCCAATTACTCCTTACATGACAAAATGTAAACATGAAGGAAAATCCCTTGAAACCTGGAAGTTTATCTTCTTATCTCATTTGCCCTTCCGTGTGTTTAATGTCACTGCGTTATTATCATATTGCGCCAGTGGCAACCAATGCCAATTAAGAGAACCAAATGGGATATGAAGAGGTGGAATATGACACCTTAGGCAACTGATGTAGAGCAAATCTTACAACAACAGGGTAAAATAGAAAATAATACAATTAGAACTTTTAGTTTTGCTTTTCTGACTTTTTTTCTTTGCTCAATTACCCCACCATTATGTAGAATAAATGCATTTATTTTTTTTTTTCTGTTTCATGTTTTTTGTCTTACACAAAACAAAGGTGGATAAAAACGCAGAATGGTGGTGTGTAATAATTTATCTTTCTCTTATTCTATCATACACACAGCAGCTCCCAGGAGAGGCATTAACATTACCTCTATCTATTCAAACAACATATTTTGAAAACAGCTGCTCCGAAAGATTATTTACAGCGTAGACCTCGCGTGCCTATAGAAAAAAAAATAGAAATAAAGGCGGAAAAAAAAATCAGGAAAGAAAAAAAAATCTGAAAACAAAATTATTGTAATAAATTTAGAAAAAGTAAATAAAAACATTAATATATTTGTTTGAGTAATATTAGCCCTTAATATGTACAGTTGCTGTTTTGTTTTTTAAGAAAAATTATTTATAATTTTACTTAGTAGTGAGGCTTGCCTTCATACTTTTCTAAATACCCTAATGAGGAAATTTGAATTAACAGAGGGGGATCTCAAATTCAGGCTACTTAAATATCAGCCCACGTTCACACGTTTAGTATTTGGTCAGTATTTTACATCAGTATTTGTAAGCCAAAATCATCACTTTTGCATTAATATTTTTTCAGATTACATTTGATCACTTGAGGTCTCAGTTCTGTGAACTTATTTGATATGAATCGACTATAAATTATATTCTGTGGTCTCTCCACAGCCCAGAACTTAACAAACTTATGTAAAAAAAATTATATTCTACTGGCCCCACCTATGCTGCCATGCATTACCGGTCATCTACTTTTATCCAGTCACGGCTGCGATCTTCAATGGACGTCTCCCGCTTCTTGGCACTTTTGATGCCTTCCAAAGGCTCGACCTCTTTGGTGTCTCCTGTGCTGACTAAGCTGCAATAATGGTGTGTATCATGGCCAAGTCAGCCTAAAAAACCCTAAAGATGCCGAGTGCTGGAAGACACCAAAGAAGACCCATGTATACTAATGCCAGAAGCCTCACCAACAAAATGGCGGAATTAGAATTAATTTTGTTGGAACATAATTATGACATGGTGGGGATATCTGAGACTTGGCTGGATGAGAGTCACGACTGGGCGGTTAATTTACAGGGCTATAGTCTGTTTAGAAATGACCGCAAAAATAAGCGAGGTGGGGGTGTGTGTTTATATGTAAAATCATCCTTAACCCCTTACTGCCATCCGACGTACTATATTATTTATTCTTAAAGTGTGTTTGTGTTTTTTTATTTACTTCAATAGGATTAATAATTGATAGTTGTCTAATTGACAGCTCTCAATTATTAACATGGCTTAAGGTCACCTTTCAATAGTGACATTAACCCCTTATTAACCCATTCGCCACCGCTACAGGGCAATGGAAATAGACGGGCAAAGTGCCAGAAAGGGCGAATCTAATAATAGATTTGCCCTTTCTGGGGTGTCTGGGGGCAGATGTTAGTAGCCAGGGGGGCACAAAAAAAATGTACCCTCCCTAGGCTATTATTATCTGCCCCCACTCGCTTGCTTTGTCTGTCTGGTGGAGAAAATACAGCGGGAGCCCACGCATTTTTTTTCAACGAATTTACACCTTTAATTAACCCCTACATGTCTGAAATTTTGTACAAATACACTCATGTAATTATAAGTTCAAACCATATATCAAAATACAGGAAATGACATGGTTAACTGTGTGGAAACAATGTATCATTTCATGTCGGCTTCTGTGATTTCACAAAAGCCGGCAATTGAATTAGCGGCTATTACAGTATGTAGAAGTGTAAGAACTATAAATATATATATATGTATGTGTTACAATGACATGTATATATATATATATGTATTCTATGTGTATGTATCTACTGTTTTGTGAGCTGTCAGTGTGATTTTACAGTAGCCGGGGATGAATTACCGGCTTTTCAAAGGAGACTGGTGCGTATAAATCGGACAGCACTCGCATGGTGCGAGTGCTGTTCGTTTTTTAATCGCACCCATTGACTTGCATTGGCGATTTTCATCCCAAAATCGCATCAAATCGCAGCATGCTGCGATTTTTTTCTCACAACAATATCTGATGAGAAAAAAATCGCAAATGAGAATTCACCCATTGACTAACATTGGTCAGATTTGCATCCGATTTTTTTTCCTCTCATTATCATCCGTTTTTGGCGCCAGTGAGTATGAGGCCTTAGGGTTAGGGTTGGGATTAGGGTTATGGGTGTGTTAGGGTTAGGTTTGTGGTTAGGGTTGGGACTAGGGTTAGGGGTGTGTTGGGGTTAGGGTTGGAGTTAGAATTGGGGGTTTCCGCTGTTTAGGCACATCAGTGGCTCTCCAAATGTGACATGGCGTCTGATCTCAATTCCAGCCAATTCTGCATTGAAAAAGTCAAACGGTGCTCCTTCACTTCTGAGCTCTGCCATGCGCCCAAACAGTAGTTTACCCCCACATATGGGGTATCAGTGTACTCTGGACCCCAAGAGTTATTGTGCAATTTGTCCTATTTCTTCTGTTACCCTTGGAAAATAAAAAGCTGGGGGTAAAAATATCATTTTTTTTAAAAAAAATGATTTTTTTTGTTTTTACGACTGTACGTTATAAACTTCTGTGAAGCACTTGGGGCTTCATAGCGCTCACCACACATCTAGATAAGTTCCTTGTGGGTCTATTTTCCAAAATGGGGTCACTTGTGGGGGTTTCTACTGTTTAGGCGCATCAGGGGCTCTCCAAATGCGACATGACGCCCCCAGACCATTCCATCAAAGTCTGCAATCCAAAACGTCACTACTTCCCTTCCAAGCCCAGACGTGCACCCATACAGTCGTTTTCTCCCACATATTGGGTATCAGCGTACTCAGGACAAATTGGACAACAACTTTTGGGGTCCAATTTCTCCTGTTACCTTTGTGAAAATAAAATATTGGGGGCGAAAAAATCATTTTTGTAAAAAAAAAAAAGATTTTTTTATTTTACGGCTGTACGTTATAAACTTCTGTGAAGCACTTTGGGGTTCAAAGTCCTCACCACACATCTAGATAAGTTCCTTGAGGGGTCTAGTTTCCAAAATGGTGTCATTTGTGGGGGGTTTCCACTGTTTAGGCAGATCAGGAGCTCTCCAAACACGACATGACGCCCCCAGACCATTCCATCAAAGTCTGCAATTCAAAACGTCACTACTTCCCTTCCGAGCCCCGACGTGTGCCCATACAGTAGTTTTCTCCCACATATTGGGTATCAGCGTACTCAGGACAAATTGGACAACAACTTTTGGGGTCCAATTTCTCCTGTTACCCTTGTGAAAATAAAATATTGGGGGCGAAAAAATCATTTTTGTAAAAAAAAATAAAAAAGATTTTTATTTTACAGCTGTACGTTATAAACTTCTGTGAAGCACTTCGGGGTTCAAAGTGCTCACCACACATCTAGATAAGTTCCTTGAGGGGTCTAGTTTCCAAAATGGTGTCATTTGTTGGGGGTTTCCACTGTTTAGGCAGATCAGGAGCTCTCCAAACACGACATGGCATCCAGCCAATTCTGTGTTCAAAAAGTCGAACGGCGCTCCTTCCCTTCCAAACTCTGCCATGCACCTAAACAGTGGTTTACCCCCACATATGGGGTATCATCGTACTCAGGACAAATTGCACAATAACTTTTGGAGTCTTGTTACCCTTGGGAAAATAAAAATTGGGGTGAAAAGATCATTTTTGTGGAAAAAATATGATTTTTTAATTTTACGGCTCTACGTTATAAACTTGTGTTTCTCACCAAAGATCTAGATAAGTTCCTTAGGGGGTCTAGTTTCCCAAATGGGGTCACTTGTGGGGGGTTTCCACTGTTTAGGCACATCAGGGGCTCTCCAAATGTAACATGGCGTCCAATCTCAATTCCAGCCAATTTTGGTTGGAAAAAGTCAAATGGTGCTCCTTCCATTCCGAGCTCTGCTGTGCGCCCAAACAGTGGTTCCCCCCCACATATGGGGTATCAGCGTACTCAGGACAAATTGGACATCAACTTTTGTGTCCAATTTCTCCTGTAACTCTTGGGAAAATAAAAAATTAGTGACTAAAAGATAATTTTTGTGGGAAAAAAATAGGATTTTTTATTTTCATGCTCGGGCATTATAAACTTGTGTGAAGCACTTGGGGGTTCAAAGTGCTCACCAAAGATCTAGATAATCTCCTTAGGGGGTCTAGTTTCCAAAATGGGGTTCACTTGTGGGGGTTTCCACTGTTTAGGCACATCTGGGGCACTGCAAACGGAACATGACCCCCATCAACGTCTGCATTCCAAAACGTTACTACTTCCTTTCCAAGCCCTGTCGTGCGCCCAAACAGTTTCCCCCCACACAATATGGGGTATCCGCGTACTCAGGACAAATTGGACAACAACTTTTGGGGTCCAATTTCCTTGGGAAAAATCAAAAATTTTGGACTAAAAAATCATTTTTGTGGAAAATTGTTTTTTTTTTTTTTCAGACCCAGGCATTATAAACTTTTGTGAAACACTTGGGGGTTCAATATGCTCACAACAGATCTAGATAAGTTCCTTAGGGGGTCTAGTTTCCAAAATGGTGTCACTTGTGGGGGGGTTTCCACTGTTTAGGCACATCAGGGGCTCTCCAAACATGACATGGCATCCAATCTCAATTCCAGCCAATTTTAGTTTGAAAAAGTCAAACGGTGCTCCTTCCCTTACGAGCTCTGCCGTGTGCCCAAACAGTGGTTTTCCCCCACATATTGGCTATTGGCGTACTCAGGAGAAATTGCACAACAACTTTATCTGTCCATTTGCTTCTTTTACCCTTGTGAAAATAAAAAAAAAGTTTGTAATAGATCATTTTTGTGGCTAAAAAGTTAAATATTCATTTTTTCCTTCCACGTTGCTTCAGCTCCTGTGAAGCACCTGAAGGGTTAATAAACTTCTTGAATGTGGTTTTGAGTACATTGAGGGTGTAGTTTTTAGAATGGTGTCACTTTTGGGTATTTTCTACTATATAGACCCCTCAAAGTGACTTCAAATATGAGGTGGTCCCTAAAAAAAATGGCTTTGTAAATTTTGTTGTAAAAATGAGAAATCGCTGGTCAACTTTTAACCCTTATAATTTCCTAAGAAAAAAAAAAATTTGGTTCCAAAGTTGTGCTGATGTAAAGTAGACATGTGGGAAATTATATTTCTTAACTATTTTGTGTGACATATTTCTCTGTTTTAAGGGAAAAAAAATTCAAAGTTTGAAAATTGCAAAATTTTCAAAATGTTTGCCATATTTGCGTTTTTTTCAAAAATAAACGCAAGTTATATGGAAGAAATTTTACCACTAACGTGAAGTACAATATGTCACGAGAAAACAATCTCAGAATCACGAAGCTCCGTTGAAGCGTTCCAGAGTTATAACCTCATAAAGAGACAGTGGTCAGAATTGTAAAAATTGGCCCGGTCATTAACGTGCAAACCACCCTTGGGGTTTAAGGGGTTAAAACCCATCCTGCGTGATATCTGTGAATCTAATGAAGATGTAGAGTCTCTGTGGGTGGAGATTAGGGGAGGGGGGAAAAATAATAAATTACTGATAGGAGTTTGTTATAAGTCTCCTAAAATAATGGAAGCAACAGAGAATATCCTCGTAAAGCAAATAGATGAAGCAGCAACTCAAGGAGAAGTCATTATTATGGGGGACTTCAACTACCTTGAAATACATTGGGGAACAGAAACCTGCAGTTCTAGCAAAGGTAATAGGTTTTTTGACAAATATGAGAGACAATTACCTTTCACAACTAGTTCAGGACCCAACAAGAGGGGGGGCACTGCTAGACCTAATATTAACCAACAGACCAGACCGCAGATCAAATATAAGGGTTGGGGGTCACTTGGGTAATAGTGATCACAAAATAATAAGCTTTCATGTATTCTTTAATAAGATGTGTAGTCGAGGGGTTACAAGGACACTAAACTTCAGGAAGGCAAATTTCCAACGGATGAGAGATGATCTTAGTGCAATAAACTGGGACGACATCCTGAGACATAAAAATACACAAAGAAAATGGGAGACGTTAATTAGCATCCTGAATAGGACCTGTGCACAGTATATACCCTATGGGAATAAACATGCTAGAAATAGGAGGAAACCACTATGGCTAAATAGAGCTGTAAGGGGCACAATAAGGGACAAAAATAAAGCGTTTAGGGAATTAAAGCAAGTAGGTAGTGATGAGGCATTAAATAAATACAGAAGACTGAATAAATTCTGTAAAAAGCAAATCAAGACAGCAAAGATTGAGGCAGAGAGACTCATTGCCAGAGAAAGTAAAAATAATCCCAAAATATTCTTTAACTACATAAATAGTAAGAAACTAAAAAATGATAGTGTTGGTCCCCTTAAAAATAGTCTGGTGAAATGGTGGACGAGGATGAGGAAAAAGCCAATATGCTAAATGACTTTTTTTCAACTGTATTTACACAAGAAAATCCCATGACAGATAACATGATCAGTGATAAAAAAAATTCTCCATTAAATGTCACCTGCTTAACCCAGCAGGAAGTACGGCGGCGTCTAAAAATCACTAAAGTTGACAAATCCCCCGGCCCGGATGGGATACACCCCCGAGTACTGCAGGAATTATGTACAGTCATAGATAGACCATTATTTTTAATCTTTAAAGATTCCATAATAACGGGGTCTGTACCACAGGACTGGCGTATAGCAAATGTGGTGCCAAAATTCAAAAAGGGGGCAAAAACTATGGGTAAAATCCTGAAGGGTTTTTTAAGGGATACTATATTGGAGTTTCTGAGGCTGAATAACCTCATGACACAGTATCAGCATGGGTTTACGAGGGACCGTTCTTGTCAGACTAATCTGATAAGCTTTTATGAAAGGGTAAGTTCCGGACTGGACCAAGGGAACGCAGTGGACGTGGTGTTCATGAACTTCTCAAAAGCTTTTGATACGGTACCACACAAAAGGTTAATACATAACATGAGAACAATGGGGATAGGGGAAAATATGTGTAAGTGGGTTAAGAACTGGCTCATGGATAGGAAACAAAGGGTGGTTATTAATGGAGCACACTCGACTGGGTCACGATTAGCAGTGGGGTACCACAGGGGTCAGTATTGGGGCCGCTTTTCTTTAACATATTTATTAATGACCTTGTAGGGGGCATGCAGAGTAGTATTTCAATATTTGCAGATGACACTAAACTCTGCAGGGTAATAAATACAGAGGAGGACAATTTTATATTACAGGAGGATTTATGTAAACTAGAAGCTTGGGCTGATAAATGTTAAATGAGCTTTAATGGGGATAAATGTAAGGTCATGCACTTGGGTAGAACAAACAAGATGTATAATTATGTGCTTAATTGTAAAACACTGGGCAAAACTGTCACTGAAAAAGACCTGGGTGTATGGGTGGACGACAAACTCACATTTAGTGGCCAATGTCAGGCAGCTGCTGCAAAGGCAAATAAAATAATGGGATGCATTAAAAGAGGCATAGATGCTCATGAGGATAACATAATTTTACCTCTATACAAGTCACGACAAGTGCGACCACACTTAGAATACTGTGTACAGTTCTGGTCTATGGTGTATAAGAAAGACATAGCTGAACTGGAGAGGGTGCAGAGAAGAGCGACCAAGGTTATTAGAGAATTGTGGGGTCTGCAATACCAAGACAGGTTATTACACTTGGGGTTATTTAGTTTGGAAAAACTGAGGCTTAGGGGTGATCTTATTACAATGTATAAATATATGAGGGGACAGTACAAAGACCTTTCTAATGATCTTTTTACTCTTAGACCTGTGACGGGGACAAGGGGGCATCCTCTACATCTGGAGGAAAGAAGGTTTAGTCATAATCACAGACGCAGATTCTTTACTGTAAGAGCAGTGAGACTATGGAACTCTCTGCCGTCTAATGTTGTAATGAGTGATTTCTTACTAAAATTTAAGAAGGGACTGGATGCCTTTCTTGAAAAGTATAATATTACAGGCTATATTCACTAGTTTCCTAGATACTGCGTTGATCCAGGGAGCTAGTCTGATTGCCGTATGTGGAGTCGGGAAGGATTTTTTTTCCCCAATGTGAAGCTTACTGTTTGCCACTTGGTTTTTTTTTGCCTTCCTCTGGATCAACATGTTAGGGCAGGTTAGGATGGGATATGGGTTGAACTAGATGGACTTAAAGTCTTCCTTCAACCTTAATAACTATGTAAGACTACAGCGGTGACCGATCCAAATAACATAAGTGTGGACCAGGTGAGCATTAAACATTTTTTAATTCCTTTCCAACCCTTTTTGACTCCAATGACATTGTGAATCTCACAAAGTTCACAAAAATTAAATTAAAAAAATCAAATTCTGGCTACTTCCTTTTTTCATTTTTTGCAAAATTTCTGGCAAATTTGATTCAGCTCTAGGTAACGCACTTAAAGGGTATTTCTAAAAAAAAAAAAGCAGATTGTCCAAGATATAAGAAGTATGGTGGTTGTTGTACTTAATACAGTTTAAAATGTAATGTATGTACAATATTCTCAAGAAATGACCAGCATACAAAGCGTAATGTAAATGCCCCAAATAATAAGAATATAAAAACATTTAAAGAACAAAAAATGATTTGTTTGTATACACACAACAGCATTCATCTACAGAATGGACTGCTTAAGTGCAGAATGGTGCTCCCAACCTAAAATATTAGTTGAAAAAGTCTTGACATATAGTATTACATGGGGATCTTAATAAAATAATCTCCAAGAGATCTAACTTTCCCAGCCAGAGATGGGTTTCCCTATTACCTTGGAGAGGCCACCATTATCTACCCCATTCGGTCAGACTGAGAATGAAAATGTAGAACAGGTAATAGAAAATAGAGACAAAAAAAATGTGGAGAAGAAGAACACCAAAAGAACATGAGAAGACCGAGACAAGAACGAGAGTAAATTAAGTCCCAAGCATTGGCGTAGCTAATAGGGAGAGGAGGTAGATGAAGCTATTACATCCAGTCTTTGATGACCAAGAGGTCCCACTATCTTTTAAGAAGAACCCATAATTTTAAATAGTTTGGAGGTTCCTGATACAGATTTTGCCTTAGAACTTAGGAGTTTCAAGTTCCTCTGGTTTTATGCTCAAGTTTCTCCATTGAGATATATTCCAAATTTAAAAATAAAATCCCTCCATTCAACACATATTAGCAGATCAAATGCATTAGATCTCAATGCTGTAGACTGAGAACTGATAGTAATTAGTTCTAGCTTGATTTGATTAGGATGACGGCCGACAATGAAAAGCAAAGAGAAATCCCAAACCATGGCTTTGCCAGCTCTCATGAAAGCACAACATTTGTTTCGGAAAGCTTACTTGGCTCATCCCCTTCAGCATTACAACATGCAAACTTGCCAGATTGCCGGCTGCCAGAATCCTTAATTACCAGTAAATACTTCTGAGATCAGTTCTGTAATTGGCGGTAGAAATACTTATTTGAACCTTTTTACCCCCCAAGTTTAATGGCTCAATTTGATAGGGTTTTGTAACTTTTTGGCTTTTGCTTTATGTTGTTTGTAAATAAAAATTAAGGCTAGAAATACATGATTTTTTCTGTACTTTTATCAACTAAAGTCAAAAGTAGAATAGTAAGAAAAATGAAGTATAGTATTTCCTTGGCTTTGAAGCTGCTCATGTCGTTTTTTTTTTTAAGTAAAAACTGCATGTGTGAACTTAATATTATAGTTTATCACATTTTGTCAAAAATGTCTGATATTTTCAATACACTAACATGCGAAATGGGTTGAGAAAATCTGAATGTTTATGAAATTCAACCTTATTAGGACAGAAAGTAAAGGTCATTTACAGATTTACTGATCTTATCCATACTACCTTAAATAAACTTGCCCTTTTCAGCATCCAACTCCATAACCAAATACCTTATTCTACTCCCACCTCCCTAAACCTTTAAATGTTTTAACTCCCTTACCCCATGCCCAACTCTAATGAGCCAATCCAATGTTAATTCTATACAACAAATAGTTCAGGTTACTCTGCAAGGATCTACTCAAGATTTAATGGTCTATGACCAAGGAGAGGTCTTTTCGGTAGGCAGTCAAAAGATGTGGATTGAAGATTTAAAAATATAATGGATTAAAGAAGGACTCCCGTGAAATTTTTTTATATATTGCAATCATATTTTATACAACTATGTAAATACAATTGCTCATTTTGCCTTTCTACCCAGCTAACTCTTCCGTTTTCTCTGCTTTTTGTAAAAACAAGAAGTCTCCTTTCCCTGCATGAGTCATCCCTCTCTTCAACTCCCGACTTAGCTGCTCTGCCCCTCACCCAGCGAGGAACTTTTGCAATGATGACTCTGTTAGGGTCTGCGGAACGCATCTAATAGATATAGTAGAGAGGTGCGTTCGCAGCCCAGGGTCCACCGTGCAGGTGAAGCCTGCTGCTAGTAAGATGGCGAAAGTAGCAAATTCTGTTATCCCTCAGAGTCGCTAAAATAAACGCCGTAGCGCGCTGTGGCAGTTAGTGAAAACTCTATTAATCCCCAGAGCCACTAATGGGAATGCCACAGCGCTATATGGCGATAAGTGCGAACACACTTAGCTTCAGTGAGCCGCAAAGTAAAACGCTAGGGCACTGAACCAGCGTTATAAAGCAAACCC